>JAPTHN010000093.1:246645-417400 GCA_026936325.1 Platynereis dumerilii | reverse complement strand
GGCGCCAACGACCACTACAGCTGAGCCAACGACTACGACAACTAAACCAACAACTTCAACTACTGCTCCTCCTCCTTGTCCAATGACTAAACCTCCTTGTCCGACCCCTCCTCCTCCAACTCCTTCTTGTCCACCACCTGTTCCTCCTCATCCACCTGTATGGCATTATCCTCCCCCTAATGCAGTTAGGCCTCCTCCTCTTCTTTACCTCCTGTTCCCTGTCTTATCACGCTCCCCTCCGGTTTGGCCCCCTCAACCTTGCGACCCAATTGCCTGGCCTCCAGTTCCTCCCTTTTCTCCTTTACCTCCTTATCTACCCCTTCCTTCTCCTCCTGCTTACATTCCATATCCTCCTGCTTTTCCTTTTCCTCCAGCTTCTGTACAATATGTTCCTCCTCCTGCTCTGCCTTTTCCTCCAGCTCCTGTACAATATGTACCTCCTCCTGCTCTTCCCCTCGCTCTTCCTCCTTCCGCCACTCTTTCTCCTGCTGCTCTTCCTCCTTCTGCTACAGCTCTTAATCCTCCTGTTCCAGTACCTCCTCCTGGTGTTTTACCTCCTAATGAATTATTTTGATAATCACTCCAAATTGGATTTCACTTGTCAGATACACTGTAGGCCTACAGATCTGAAGAAAAAATCAAAAACTTAATTTTTCAAACCTTTTTTCTTTATCAAGGTTTGTGATTTGGCTTAATTAGGGACACAACTTTAATTGAATTTTCATTAAATTAAATATTGTAGTTATTTGTGTGGTTTGGGGAAATATTTTGAAACATTCTTTGGGAATAAAGATTGTCTAAATCAAATGTCTTTTGCAGTTTTCTTTTACTGCCATTTTTGACAGTATCATTGTGCAGCATCTGCTCAACGAATCTCAATCAAACTCCAATCACTTCTTAGCTGTTCTTCGTCATGCATGGAGAATGAAAAATCCTGATGAGTTTGGTTGAAACTGGTCGATCAGCAGATTTTCCTCTTTTGTGTTGACAGATGGACGGCTCCTGGGTCAACTTCAGGCCATCCTTGTGAACAAAGTGTGCATCTGTAGAGTGCAATACTCTGTGAAATTTGAAATTCTGAGTCAGCTTAAATGATGGAGTGAGATGGTTGTGCAATTCCTTCAAGTTGACATAGCTTGTTGTTTTCAGCTGAGATAATCTGTCCGTTTTCATGGCTTAAACAACAAGCTACATATATATGTCAGCTCAAAGGAATTGTGCAACCATCTCACTCAATCATTCAAATTTTCCAGCTTACCTTTGGTTTTGTTTGTGTATATTCTGTAATTAATAATAATTGGAATAGATGGACAGTGCCTGGGATTAAACATTGCAGTGGTGACAAAATACATCGTAAACATTGTAGATTCCATAAATAAGAAAGAAAAAAGCAAGAAATCAACCACGATTCATGTTGTTTATTGAGTCCAGTGTAGCCGCTGAACTTTAAGTTTATGTAGGTTTTTCTATCTTTTTTTTGGCTCAGCATCACTGCGTCTGTGGTGTATCCACACATATGAAAATGGCTGTGTGGCCATAAGTTGACACGCTTTAACGCGCTGGCTAATGACAAATGAAACGGATGGGTCTTTCATGCATTTCTGTCATTCATGATTTTTCAGCCATACACTACCCCTTATTGTTGTTGTGATAAAGGAGAGAGATAAAAGGAAGTTTGAAGATTGGGGCTTAACAATCTTTATAAATGCACAAAGTAGGCTACTTGCAGCAAGAGGTGGACACATCAATTAGGTAAAATTTGATAGAAACTTTTAGTCAACATAAGTCACACAGATGCCCCAGGCTAGCAAGGAAATGGGAGGAGGAAGAGCACGAGGAGCATAAGGAATTACGGGTAGATGGAGGTAAGAGCATGTGGAGCTTAGAGCAGCTAGAGTTAAAAGCAGGTGGAGATAAGAGTAGGCGATGGTAACAGTAATAAGGTGCAGATACAATAAGATTAAGATAAGCATAGGTCAACATAAGCTTAGGTGGAGACAAGAGCAGGTAGAGATAAGAGTAGGTGGCGATAAGAGCAGGTGGAGGTAAGAGCAGGTGGAGGTAAGAGCATGCAGAGATAATACACTGTATGATTAGGTGGAGATAAAACTCATAAGTGTAGCTGTCAATTAAAGTTGGTGGAGCTACAATAAGAGTAGGTGGAGCTACAAACAATAAGGTGGCAATAAGAGTACTTAAGTGGATATAGCTGTAGAAGAAGGTAAGAGATGGAGCAATATGATTAGGTGGAGATAAGCATAGTTGGAGATAAGAACAGATGGAGATAAGAGAAGATGGAGAAAGAGAAGTCAGTGATAAGCATAGGTTGAGATACTGGCAGGTGGAGAAATGGCAGTTGGAGAAAAAAAGGTGGAGATAAGAAGGTGGAAATAAGAGAAGGTGGATATAAGAGCAGTTTGAGATACGAGAAGTTGGAGCTAAGAAAAGGTGGAGTTAAGAGCACTTGGACATAAGAGTAGGTTGGTAGGAATAGGTGGAGAAAGAGCAGGTGTAGATGAGAGATGGTGGAGAAAAGAGCAGATGGAGATAAGGGTTAGCTGGCGATTAGAGTAGGTGGATATGATAAGGTGGATATACAATTAGGAGGAGTCAAATGTAGATAGAGATTTTATTTATTTATAAATATATTATATATTAAATAATGGTGATCACTCAGTACGTGTGGATAAAAGCATTTACAATTAACAGCTGCATTGGAAAAACAGCTTTAGCTCTTACAGAAACAGATTGGTCTCTGCTTTTGACACACAATGGACAATATGTTATGCCCAAATCACTTAATATTTTCCTGTTAGAAAGTTGCTGTCAAGATACACAAGCAGTGTATGAAAAAAATCGTATCACCAACAGTAAAAATACCACCCACCTCATCCCTTCTGTGCCAGCTTTCACGACCAATAAATCTATGTCTGTGTCTATGTCTATGTCTAGCTATCAGTACCGTCAGACCACAGCTCCCACCTCATGAGCAGTTCTGGGTTTATCACTTATCCGCTGGACTTATTATCATTGCTTGCGATTCTAGTTTACATCTATCTTACCCGTGATGGCTTCTTGTCTCGCCTGAGATCTCGCAAAACGAGAACCGAACGTGTGTTTCAAAATGGCGGACGAGAGTAATGCAAATTCAAATTTTTGTGACTTTGCATGAAAAAATAGCTAGTAAGTAATGGTAGGACACGTTTCACACCAGGTTTTCCTGACCTGGAAGCTCTTCAGGTGTTAAAATTTTGCTACAAACTCGAACATGATAGACTTCCTGCATACTTCCAATCAAATTAATTCAAGAGAAATTCTGAAGTACGTACTCGCATGACTAGAGCATCAAATGATTTCTACTTGCCAAAAGTTAGAACTGAATTTGCCAAAAATAGCATCCAATATATTGTACCACTTGCTTTCAATAACTGTCCTCCTCAGATAAAAGAAAAGATCTACTCCCACAGTCTCCCTGGCTTGTGTAGATACATCAAATCTCATTATATTAATCAATATAATGACATCTGTATTCACAGAAACTGCTTCGTCTGTCAGAGATAAGTGTTTCAATCTCTTATTATCACCTCACATTCATATCAAGTAAACCTATTTCTTCTTGCCCCTTCTTGCCCCTGATTACCTGTATCTTGTCCTGTCGGTTCCCTCGGGATTCTTCTTTTAATTCTTCTAATTAAGTATCCACCAACTTGGATGCACTATCCTCTTCTTAAGCACCCTCTTTGGTTCGTATAATTAAAATTGACAAGTAAGACTATTTTTGACTGAGTATACTAAAGCAAACCCTGGGGATTCCAGTAGACAGATTCAAATTTTTGTTCTGGGGTGGCCTCTCGATAGCGGCTTCTTTGCCTTAGAGAGGTCTCCCCATAGTGTGGAGTCAATATATGAATCATATAATTGTGTATATATATAAATTATTGTATATTGTATAATAGTCTTTTCATGTATGGCTTTTCACTATGAATAAATTGTTTGTCTGTCTGTCTGTCTGTCTGTCTGTCTGTCTGTAAAAATTAATGATATTGATTGTCTGATGAGAAAAATTCCATGTAAAAAGTTCACTCCATCAACACTGTTGACTTTAAACTTAAATGGCCCACGTGATATTTGTTCTGAAATTGTAAAATTTTCAATCAATTCTTTTAATTTCTTTTAGCGAAACAATAAATATATTGCACAGTTTTTTGTATTTGATCTTAGGAAATTACTTAGCATGTCAAATGGGTATAATGTAATTAAATAGTTTACGGTTAAAATTATAACTAATTAAACTGTTTGCCCCATGTTGGTTTTGGGCATATATAATGGACAGTAGAAGTCCTACCTGTGGCTTCGGAATAGCCATTGATAATTTTTTATACTTATTTCATTTGCGGAACCTGGAGTTTTTATGACAAAATGTGAAAATGAAAACTTTAGAAACTAAGCGTATTTAAGTCGATTGTTTCCCTGACCTTTGAAAGCTAGAAGTGGTAGCAGGGAGACACATTGGTATCACCAGCCCTGAAAATGGCGGTTGGAAGCGCAATGGCGTCATTGGTGTGGATCAGTTTCTTGGCTTCATTGGCCACTTTGTAAGTGCTGTTTTACATGTATTGTTATTTTAATTAGCCTTATGGTCTCATCACCAGCAGTGCAAGACCTACCAATTATATGACTTTGTTGTCAAGGTGGCCCTTGATAGCGGTGCAGTAATGCCGCAGGTACTTGTACGTATCTTAAAGGGGTCACCTATATACAGTATCCCCAGTAAATGAATACACCCTAGCGACATTTTGACTAATTTGCTTATAAGTCAGGAACTAACTAAAGTAATCAAGTTTAACCTGCGTATGATATTCCTTGGACCTAAGAAAATGATTTTGTAAAAGTTCAATGGTACAGACTTATGTATTTGTAAGTTGTGACAGTTTAAAATAACTGTGCTGCAAAATAAGTGAGTACACCTAATGCAAAATATACATGGGGGTGATCTAAAAATTGGCAAGTTTTAAATGTTGAGCTCATGGAAATTGTGTACAAAGTATGTTTTTATAAAATAGATCACATCCAGTGGCGTATTTCAGAGGGGGCATTGGGCATGGCCCCCGCCCCCAAGCAAAAAATCAACATGAAAGAGATAGGAAAAGCTGCGGAGCGCCCTGTATTTACCACATGTAATGAGCCCCCCCCCCCTCAGGCCATTTCTAGATATGCCCCTGATCACATCAACTTTAAGTCACAAAAAGAACAGGAATTTCCAATGGCCATTGTAAATGTTGTGGAGCGGCAAACATTTCCAGAGGTAGTCGTCCCCAATCAGCAATGTTATTTCAATGGAGAGAGAGATTCCTTTGCATCGCAATATGATGCACCCTCTGCCACTCGTAATATTGCAGTAGAAATTGGTTGTCCTTTGCTATAAACTTAGTGGATGTGATGTAATTTACACTGACAATGCCATTTTCCATAATAAAAATTTTCACTGCCACTTATATGCAATAATTACTCATTTCTCAGGTCATGCCAATGTCTGTTTTGCATTGGGTGTACTCACTTATTTGGTGGCACTTTTACCTTTTTATACTTCCGGTTACAAATAATTGATTGCACATCTTTCAAAGTTTACATGGACATTCTGCTAGGTCTAGGCTATATCATATCATGAACTTGGACCAAGTTACTTGGTGGATTATTTCACTTGAGTGTGGATGAGGGCGTGGGTTCGAATCCCACCCCGGAACTCAATTTAGTCAGAGCCCATGGGACATTAAATGGAGGTGGGTTGTATCCAGTGTTCTATGCTGGGGCAACTGAAAGACCCTGGGCATCCCTGAATTAATAGGGTATGTACCAGACTCACAGTCTTCTCATCTCATCATCATACGGCGATCGCCTGCCTCGATATAGCCCACTAAGGTGCTGCAGAGGCGTAAAACACAAACACACAAACAAACAAAAAACACTTGAGTGTGTAGCTCTGAGAAAATTGATCCAGGAGTCGTAGGGGTGTACTCATTTACTGGGGATACTGTAGCCCATTAGTGTATTATTTGCTCCTTTCATTGTTTGATTTGTAAATGTAAACTAACAAGCAAAATGAATCATTGAAATCGAAAAATTTTAATTGAACTGAATATTGTTTTTAATAAAAAGTCAACTGAAAGAAATAAAAATCCACATCCTTCCTCTCTTTTCAGCACGTCATCTGCATCTGTGGCAGAATTTGGACTGAATCGATCTTTACGAGAAAGTGCCCCAGGGCCCATTGGTGAGTTTGACTTCTAAGTTCCTTGTGAAAGCCAGATATAGTTGATATTTAGCTCATAGGCGTAGGAGGTCAACAAATTTTTTGGGTGGGGAGGGGGGCTGCCCAAAAGATATTGCCCAAACTGCCCAAAAAAAGTAAAAATTCAAATATTTTCTGCCCGAAACCCTATGAAAAATTGATTTTCCAAAATCCCCTGCCTCCTATGCCTATGATCTAGCTTCTCGGATCTTCTCAAGGCACTTTGGTCGGTCAGTACGACCAACAAAACAAAGTGTTTATTCCATCTTTTACTGTGTCAATTTCATAAAAATTGCAGAACCCATCACAAAGAGAAGAATAAAAGCAGTACAGCCTCTCAGTGAGAAGTGCAAAATCAGTACAAAAGCAGTACGTGGACTAGAGGTCTGCACAGTGCCTAATTTTCAAACCGCAACCGCACTACACCGCAATATTTAGAACAGCAAATGCACCACACTGCAGACACTGGAAACCGCACCGCACTGCACCCCAGACCAACAAAACTGCACCGCACTGCACCGTAGTGCTGTAGCACCACAGCTGCACCGCACCGCTCCAAAAAACCGTGCATATTTTCAAACACTAGAAATAAAAATTATGAAAGTTTGAGTTATTTATACAGCTAATTGAATATCAACCACTTTCTTAGTGTATGGAACTCAACGTGAGCATTTTTATGAGTCAAATTCAATACTACGAGTCTGACATACATGTTTAAACCGACAAAATAATGAAAACAGACAAGTTTGCGATGGTTAGAAATTCTTAGAATTGTTTCAAAATGGTTTTGGTCATACCTGTCGATAAATGTTATTTGATTTCACAACTTTTAAAATTAATATAAAGCTTGAAAGTTGCACACATTTACAACGGTAAATACAGTTCTTTGTTCTACCCCTATCCTGCAACTGCTTTGCCCATAGTGTTTCACTGTTTAAACAATATTTTACCTGGTTCCAGTTTGCTAATTAGCAAATTTGGTCAAATAATTCATAAATGCACTGTATTACTCTAAAATTTGGATTTGGATATGAAAATACCAAGAATTCAACCTTTCATAGTTTTTTTGGGTGAAAAAATGTTTAAAAAACTAAGTAAATAGATAAGTTGATAGGTTGACGGAAAGCATATGATAAAAGAAATTGAATTTAATATAGTACAGGTAATTATGGGAAACAGCAATCTAAAATATTAGTTATTTATGAAGCACATGTGTATGTAAGTTTAACTGAATCAAACCAGAGGACATCCCATTCTTCCTGAAAGAATGAACATTAGTTTACAGGTGCGGTTTCGGCGCGGTTCTCACATCATTAAAGATGGATGGATGATTGGGGCTTTACGTCCTGTATTTATGTACTTGGTAGGCTAATTAGGACAGGGGGAGGACACGGCAATGAGGCGAAGAATGATTGAAGCGGCCGTCCAACATAGGCCCAGGTGACCCGACAAGAGCTGGATTCGAACCATGGACCCAGTGATTGGCAGCCCAGCACGCTACCACTAGACCAACCCTCCCCCCCACACATCATTAAAGAAAATCCACAACTGCACCGCTGCAGCATTCATATGATTTGCAGTGCACTGCAACTGCACCGCATTTGATCAATTGAAAACGGCACCCGCACTTCACTGCAAATTTTCAAACCGCACTGCATTGCACCGCGCGGTGCTGACTGAGCAGACCTCTTAACGTGCAAATTGCGTACTGATTTTATACTTCTAGTGCCGGGGGAGAGGTTACTTCGCGAACTTTTGGGTAGGGATGCGCCACCGCGATTTTGAAAACCAGAACCATTTTAATCCGGAAACCGACCGAAACCACAAACCATTTTAATCTTTTCGTAAAAAATCTCCAAAACCAATTTAATCTTAATATGATTTTTATAATTTTCAAACCAATTCTAACGGTACCAAACATGTTGGAGTTGCAAAAAGGGCAACCAAATTAATCGATCTGAATTCCCAAAAAACCAAGACCATTTTAATCCTAGAAGGCCAAAAAACCAGTACCATCCAGTGGAGCCTCTATATACACCCTTTCATAGTGAGTACCCCCCCCCAGTTCTACTGACACAGTTTGAACTGTTTGAATAACCAAGCACTGCATTTGTGCTCCTCTAACTTCTAAATTTCATTTGAACAGTTTGTGTACTGAATTCATACTTCTATGACTTGCTGCTTAGATTCAGTCACATGTTGGTCATGTGTACTTCCAGGACAGGAAAATGTGCAAGTGTGTCCAGGTTTTGAATTACAATATTACACTGAATTACTGGCATAATTTGCGTCTACAGTGTTAAATACAAATGTTTTACTATTAAAAAAGTAGGGGAGACCGGGGCTGGTTGTCACAGGGGCAGGTTGTCACACTTTCAGGGCAGGTTGTCATACTTTTGGGGCAAGTTGTCACGCTTTCGGGGGCAGGTTGTCACACTTTCGGGGCAGGTTGTCACGCTCTAATGGATATTAAATTGTCATATCCTTAGTACATTCTGCTGATGATTGATGATGTAAGCAGAAAAGGCATAACGTCTAAATAGATCTATTTCAAATTTTCAAAAGGAATTTGCAGAAAAATTCTACAGTCTGCACTCACATTCTTCCTTATCAAAATGCATTTCTGTTGCCTTGATAAGTCAAAATTTGTAGCACCCTTGTACAGAGTCACATGATTGTTAAGGTCTGCACTGGGCAAGTAGGGGATTCCTGACATATCCAAAATAACTTGTCTCATTCAGGATTTGACTTACTGAGTCTCACTTCCTGCATTCAAACTCTTAACCAAAAGTGTGACAACCTGCCCCGAAAGTGTGACAACCTGCCCCGAGTGCTGAATTTTTAAAAAATGTCCAATATGACATCAAGATTTCAAATGACATATGTATGTATCATGTATATTCACCAGATAGATTTAAGTTACTCCTGTACTGACTTTCATATACAATGGCTGTGCCCCTACTTGCTTTAAATAGAAATAGAGCATGTTTAAATCCTACACAGTGTGACAACCTGCCCCTGTGACAACCAGTCCTGGTCTCCCCTACAAATCAGATATTAAATAATTCCAGCCTCCTTTTTTTCTCTAGTAATTATGTGTAGTTACTTTAATTACATTGATTTGGTTGAGGAACTGATATTATATGCAAATTGTCATTGCGCAGTGTACCGTAATATGGGGTGAATAGGGACAGATTTGGCCCTTTTTCTGCCATATGGGCACAAAACCTCCAATAAATATCAGTACATAGTCTCAAATCATGTCCAGACCATAGATTTAACTATATCCCTGAGAGCATTAACTGATACTTTATTTTCACAGGATTCAGGCTGAGAAAACCACTGTCCCTATTCACCCCTCACTTTGGAGTGAATCGGGACAGAGACTTATCTAAATAACTTGTACTCCCCACCCTGTTTAATTGATTTATACTTATGCATATATATTTAAAAAAACATGTTTAGCCCCCCAAAAAGTCACACTTTGTCAAATTTGAAGTCTATTATATGCAGAATAATCAGTTTTTAACAAAATTTAATAAATCACTATAGAAAATGCAGTTATCTTCTAATTTTACAAGTGATGAATAATCTTGGACTTAATCCACAACAACTGATGACAATTTCAACAATTTAAACCCAAAATCCATGAAAATAAGCTGGATTGAAAATTAGTAAGGCTTTTTGGGCAAGCTCTGTAACTCTGCCATTCGCATGGATCCGAACCTATGACTTAGCAGACAAAAAAATCACATCTCAGCAACTCTTTTGATCTCTTAGAACTGCTTAAATGGATTTGGACCATACTTTTTTTCCCTTCCTTTATTAGATGTTTATGTCACATCATTTTTGATCAGGTTCAAAAAGTGCATATTTATCTCAATTTTGGCAGAGTTTGACACTCCTATAGCATTTCTACAAGATAAAAATAATTTTGCAGCATTATTTTTATAACATTACATCACTGATTTCGTTTCTTGAGTTATTACTGGGGCCTGAAAATTACACTAAAATAACTCTGAAACTGAAAGTGCATTAGTGCCTGTTGAATATAGTCAGTGCAAATGTACCTAAGTTTATGATTTTTTTCCGCAATTTGCCACAACTAGAAGTTTTGTGAGAATTTTGTGTTTGTAGCGTTTATAGTTTTTATGGCACAAGCAAAGTTTTGACCAGTTTGTGAAAACGTAAATTCTGCAGGGCAATGTTTAAGGTGCTGCAGTTTCTTGCCGCCTGCAGGTAAATTTGGGAAAATCCATATGAATCATTATTAGAATATATAATAAATAATAAATATATAAAAAATGAAGTCCCTGTAACAAGTAGAAGTTGTTCCTTTTTGAAGATAAAAATTATTTCATGACTTGTCCCGATTCACCCCTGTGTTCCTATTCACCCCATATTACGGTACTTCTTGTGCTTTTGATATACTCCAATACCATATAGTGCAACTCAAATGAAGTGCAATTACCCCAGCAGGATGGAAGAATCAGCCGCTACTTTACCTTTCACACCTTTTGGCTCCCTCCAAATCACTTTCTACCTTTCAACTCCATTTAGTTATTTCAAGGATTCATCCTTTGAATTTTATAAATTCAAAGATTGATCCTGTGCATTTAGCAAATTCGAAGTAAATTTGTTAATTTACCCACTTGGAAATTCGGTATCAGTATTTTGCCATAGCCTCAAAGCTTAAAATATCATTTCCTTTCAGTTTGCCGAAGAGTTGTGGATGTTGCCCTGATGATAGACAGGTCTGGAAGTATACAAGATCAATTTCCGATATTCAAACAGCGCCTTGTGGAGCTCATGCAGGGTTTTGATGTGGGTCCTGATCGAGTTCGCTTTGGTGCCGTTATTTTCAACGAAACAGCCAACCTGGTATTCACTCTGGATCAACTAGACAACGCCGACGAATACGCTTCTGCTATATCTGAAATACCTGGTCCAGGAGGCTTGACTAACATAGCTGGTGCATTCAGAGTCACTCGCAATCAAGTCCTTACGCCCCCTGGTGACAGACCTTTGGTGCCCAACGTCTGCATCTTAATCACAGATGGGTTTGCCACCAGGGAAAGAAATCTAACTGAAGTAGAAGGTAAACAACTCAAGCCATTTTGCACGATCGTTACTGTGTCAGTTGGGAATTTTACAGATCAGGATCAACTCAAGAGACTGTCCACGGACAACAGATTCTTCGCAACCCTCAGTTTCGCTCTGTTGTACACAATCCGCGACAATCTCACAGAAACAGTTTGTGAGTTCGGCCAAGGTCAGTATTGCCAATTCACATTGGCAGAGAAGCTGAGTGAGAATTTACAATAAGGATTTTAACACTTGCCGTATTATCTGTATTAGACGCCCAGTGGGCAGATATAATGATGAGATTGGCCATTAATAGTTGAAATAATTTCACGGTCTGAGAAGAAGCTTGTTTAAAATTAATGTTTCATGCCGCCAGCATCCACCAGAGGGCCATCAGCGCCATGCGACCTCTGGTGGGATGTGCAGAAGTTCCAAGAAATAGGCGGGAATGGATATAAGAAAGCACGTTTTTGCATAAAAAAGGTCGGTTATGGTCATATTTTGGTGGAATTTAGAAAAATAAATTCCAGATGGAGGGGGATGAGCATTTATTACAGAATAGCCATCTTATACAGAAAATACGGCATCTAATTTCATCATGAGACAAACATATACAATTGCGGCAGTCACTAACCCAAGTTAAGTAACTGCATGAATCAGATCTACATCATCTTGTCAGTAACTGTTATTACTCGAAAAAAAATTTTACTTAATATCTGATTTATAAAGATTTTTTTTATAATGACAATGGTGTTTATGTCTGCGATATCAGTCTAAATTTAGAACTAGGCCCACAAATACTTTTAAAGTTTTAAAAGAAATTGATTGAAAACTCATGCAACTGCTTTTTCCCTACTGTAGAATTACCAACAACACTTGAACCAACAACAACAGCTGAGCCAACAACAACAGCTGAGCCTACAACAACAGCTGAGCCTACAACAGTTGAACCAACAACAACAGCTGAGCCTACAACAGTTGAACCAACAACAACAGCTGAGCCAACAACAACAGCTGAGCCTACAACAGTTGAGCCAACAACAACAGCTGAGCCTACAACAGTTGAGCCAACAACAGTTGAACCAACAACAACAGTTGAGCCAACAACAGTTGAACCAACAACAACAGCTGAGCCTACAACAGCTGAACCAACAACAACAGCTGAGCCTACAACAGTTGAACCAACAACAACAGCTGAGCCTACAACAGTTGAACCAACAACAACAGCTGAGCCTACAACAGTTGAACCAACAACAACAGCTGAGCCTACAACACTTGAACCAACAACAACAGCTGAGCCAACAACAACAGCTGAGCCTACAACAACAGCTGAGCCTACAACAGTTGAACCAACAACAACAGCTGAGCCTACAACAGTTGAACCAACAACAACAGCTGAGCCTACAACAGCAGCTGAGCCTACAACAGTTGAACCAACAACAACAGTTGAGCCTACAACAGCTGAACCAACAACAACAGCTGAGCCTATAACAGCTGAGCCAACAACAACAGCTGAGCCTACAACAGTTGAACCAACAACAACAGTTGAGCCTACAACAGTTGAACCAACAACAACTGAGCCTACAACAGTTGAGCCAACAACAACAGCTGAGCCTACAACAGCTGAGCCTACAACAACAGCTGAGCCTACAACAGTTGAACCAACAACAACAGCTGAGCCTACAACAGTTGAACCAACAACAACAGCTGAGCCTACAACAGTTGAACCAACAACAACAGCTGAGCCAACAACAGCAGCTGAGCCTACAACAGTTGACCCAGAGCCATCAACCATTGGAGTTGAGTCACCAACCATGACAACCATCACAGCTGAGAAATCAGCCATAGCAGCAGGGCCAACAACCACCACAGATTGGTCTAGAACTACAGAAGCTGAGCCAACGACCACTACAGCTGAGCCAACGACAACCACAGATTGGGCACCACCTACAACAGCGGCACCAACATCATCAACTCTTCCTCCTACGACTGCTTATTGCCCACCACCTGTTCCCGATCATCAACACCTTCCTCCACCTCCCCTCCTCCTCCCCCTCCTCCTGTGTCGTATTATCCTCCCTCTCCCAAGATTTGGCATCCTTCTCCCTTTTATCTTTGGTTCCCGGTCTTGGTCCCCTCGCCTCCAATTTGGCGTCCTCAGCCTTACGTCCCAACTGCCTGGCAGCCATATTTGTATCCCTCTCAGCCAGCACCTGCTCCCCCTCCATGTGATGTTAAGCCACCTCCTCCATATTCTCCTTAACCACCTCCCCCTCCTCTTACTCCTCCTCTTCTTCCTGCTCTTCCACCTACTCCTCATTATCCTCACACTTTGATTCCGCCTTAATCATGTCCCCTTTAACTGCTACCACAAACACCCCCAGTCCATCACCTCATAACTTATTCTGCACTTAAATTTTGAAATTCTGAGTTAGCTCAAATGATTGAGTGAGACGGTTGCACAATTTGTTTAGCCATGATACCTTGCTGTTTTGAGTTGCAAACAACAAGCTATCTTGGCTCAAAGGAATTGTGCAACCATCTCACTCAATCAATTAAGCTAACTCAAAATTCAAAATTTACAGTGTGTCTGCCTCATCCTTCTTCCTTGCACCTCGATTCTACCTTTAGAACCAAGTCCTCTTAAACCACAACCACCTCCTCTGCCCCTTTAGTCTGCCCCCCTCCCCCACCCCATGAGCCATCTTTTTTGGTAGAATAGGCCTTTGAAAACCAAAGTGACCTGTGCCAAATGTCATGCTTGCATCCCAATTTTAAAGATTGTCACAGCTATCTGCTGCACTAATGTATTGGGTACCCCACCCACCCCTTTGGCTGTTATGAAATCCTGCCTCACCTAGGCTAAAGTAAATAAAGTGTAATCCTTTCCAACAGGCTACATCTGATAAAAAGCCTCACATGTTGCTCTTCCTCCTTCACTCTAAAATATTTCAGACAAAATTGGTTTTTTAGATTCAAAATGGTTTTTTGAAAAACCAAATTTCAATACAAAAAACCAACATGGATTTTTTAAAAATTTTGCATTGCAATTTGGTTTTTCAAAAAACCATTTTGAATCTAAAAAACCAATTTTGTCCCGACATTTTTTAGAGTGTTCTGCAATATTGGGCTTTTTCCTACCCCTGCCGCCCGGGACTACTCCCGGGGACTACTGTTAGCTGTGCAGTTTGCCCTAAAATGTTACTGATGATTAAATCTGTGATTTTGACCTACCACAAAACAAAATCTGGAGAAAAATTTGGTCAAAATCTCAAGATTTTTGAATGTAACGAGCCATGACCTCTTGCGAGCAGGGCCGTCACAGCTAAACGTGGGAATCCCAGTGGGATAAACCATTATTCATGCATTGTTAATCTAATAATAATCTTAGTCTCTGATTGCAAGTGTAATAGATCACATATTATTTGAAATTTGTAAAATAAAGATGTCAATGAAACGCCTTGCAATTTTCTCCACTGCGATTTCGGAGGGGGGGGGCATTTGTAAAGAGTACATAAAATTGTACTATAACATCACAAAAAAAAGTCCATTTACATAACACGAAATGATACTTTAAATCACAAGAAAAGAGCATTTTGCATCACAGGAAATGGTAATAATAAGAATAAGAATAGTAGTTGAAGTTTAGCATCACAAGGAAAGGTCCATTTACTACACAACGAATGGTACATTAGCATTTATAATACAAGAGAAGGTCCACTTGCAAAACTTGAAATGGTTCTTTGGCATTACGAGAAAATATCTATTTGCAACACATGAAAGAGTTCTTTAGCATCATCATCATACTATTAATTCATGGATGCGTTACTATACTCCACACAGACTACTGATTTCCCACAACTAAAAATTTGTAAGCAACATTATTTCAAGTCTTACAACAATCATAAATGGGTGTCATTTCTCAAACTCTTCATATCATACCAGTGCACTTATTAGTCATGTTTGTTTGTTTGTTTGTTTGTGTTTTATGCCTCCGCAGCACCTTAGTGGGCTATATCGAGGCAGGCGATCGCCGTATGATGATGAGATGAGAAGACTGTGAGTCTGGCACATACCCTATTAATTCAGGGATACCCAGGGTCTTTCAGTTGCCCCAGCATAGAATACTGGATACAACCCGCCTCCATTTAGTGTCCCATGGGCTCGGACTAAAGTGAGTTCCCAGGGTGAGATTTGAACCCATGCACTCAAAGCCAGTTGACAAGCGCACTTACCAATTAGGCCAGGGGGAACCCACACTTATTAATCATTCTCCAGTGTTTCCTATTCCATCACTGTTTTATCTCAAGGTGTCGCTCCTGCATGCTGGTAATCACAATATGAATGTTCAATCACAATTTATCCATCATCCTTTTCTTATTCCCCTTCCACGGGTACTATGCTAGTTACAAGAAAATATCCATTCATAATCAGGGGCGGATCCAGAAAATGTCAGACGTAGGGGAGGGGATTCACGAATGAAAATTTGCTAAAAATGCAAGAAATGGTACTTTAACAAAACTAGAGAAGGTTGATTTGCAACACATGAAATGGTGAATTGGCATCATGTGTAAAACGAAGGGTCCATTTACAACATTATGAAATGGTACTATCCAAAGCTTTACATGAAAAGATTGCTTCTTCTGGGCATGTAATTGAGCTCATGGCTCATAAACAAAGGAAATAGATATGATTAAAGATTGTTTGCAGCACATGACATGAAGCATAACTTGAGAAGGTCCATTTGTAACATATGAAATGATACTTTAGCATTACAAGAAAATCTCAATTCGCTACACATGATATGACACTATCAAAAGCACTTTGGAATCACAAGAAAAAGTCCAATTACAACTGATGTTATGGGACTTTAGCATTACAATGACCATTTGCAGCACTTGAAAGGGTCCTTTGGAATCACAAGAGAAAGTCTATTTGCAACACATGAAATTTTACTTCAGAAACACAAGAAAAAGTCAATTTGCAACACAAGAAATGGCACTATTGCATCACAAAAGTTCATTTGACGTGCAATGGTACTAAGCATTACATGAAAATTCCTATTTGCAACACATGAAAGGGTTCTTTAGCATAAAATGAAAAGGTCCTTTTGCAACACATGAAATGGTACTTCGGTATTGCAAGAAAATTCAGTTGCTACACATGAAAGAGTTCTTTAGCATTACAAGAAAATGTAAATGTGCAACATATGAAATGGCACTATCTAAAGCATCATACAAGAAGATAAATTTCCAACACAAGAAATGGTATTTTGGAATCAAAAGAAAAAGTCGGTTTGCAACACAAGAAATCGTATTATCTATTATCTAAAGCATTGCAGAAAAAGGTCATTTTGCAACACATGAAATGGCACTTCAGAAGCAAAAGAAAAGCTCAATTTGCAACACATGAAATGTTATTATCTACAGCATTGCATGAAAAGGTCATTTTGCAACACATGAAATGGTACATGTACTTTAGCATTACAAGAAAATGTCAAGTTTCAAACACATGAAGTGGCGCTATCTGAAGCATTACACAAGAAGATCGATTTGCAACACCAGAAATGGTACTTTAGAATCACAAGTAAAAGTCCATTTGCAACACACGAAATGGTTCTTTAGAATCACAAGAAAAATTCTATTTGCAAGACATGAAATGGTATTATCTAAGGCATTACATGAGAAGATCATTTTGCGACACAAGAAATGCTACTTTAGAATCACAAGAAAGTTTCAATTTGCGACACATGAAATGGTATTATATAAAGCATTGCATGAAAAGGGCATTTTGCAACACATGAAATGTTACTTTAGCATTACAAGAAAATGTCAATTCGGAACACATGAAATGGCACTATCTAAAGCATTACATGAGAAGATTGTTTTGCAACACACGAAATGGTACTTTAGCATTACAAGAAAATGTCAATTTGCAACACATGAAATGATATTATAAAAACATTGTATGAAAAGGTCATTTTGCAACACATGAAATGGTACTTTAGCATTACAAGAAAATGTCAATTCGGAACACATGACATGGCACTATCTAAAGCATTACATGAGAAGATCATTTTGCAACACAAGAAATGGTATTTTAGCATTACAAGAAAATGTCAATTTGCAACACATGAAATGATATTATAAAAACATTGTATGAAAAGGTCATTTTGCAACACATGAAATGGTTCTTTAGCATTACAAGAAAATGTCAATTTGCAACACATGACATGGCACTATCTAAAGCATTACATGAGAAGATTGTTTTGCAACACACGAAATGGTACTTTAGCATTACAAGAAAATGTCAATTTGCAACACATGAAATGATATTATAAAAACATTGTATGAAAAGGTCATTTTGCAACACATGAAATGGTTCTTTAGCATTACAAGAAAATGTCAATTCGGAACACATGACATGGCACTATCTAAAGCATTACATGAGAAGATTGTTTTGCAACACACGAAATGGTACTTTAGCATTACAAGAAAATGTCAATTTGCAACACATGAAATGATATTATAAAAACATTGTATGAAAAGGTCATTTTGCAACACATGAAATGGTTCTTTAGCATTACAAGAAAATGTCAATTCGGAACACATGACATGGCACTATCTAAAGCATTACATGAGAAGATCATTTTGCAACACAAGAAATGGTACTTTAGCATTACAAGAAAATGTCAATTTGCAACACATGAAATGATATTATAAAAACATTGTATGAAAAGGTCATTTTGCAACACATGAAATGGTTCTTTAGCATTACAAGAAAATGTCAATTTGCAACACATGACATGGCACTATCTAAAGCATTACATGAGAAGATTGTTTTGCAACACACGAAATGGTACTTTAGCATTACAAGAAAATGTCAATTTGCAACACATGAAATGATATTATAAAAACATTGTATGAAAAGGTCATTTTGCAACACATGAAATGGTTCTTTAGCATTACAAGAAAATGTCAATTTGCAACACATGACATGGCACTATCTAAAGCATTACATGAGAAGATTGTTTTGCAACACACGAAATGGTACTTTAGCATTACAAGAAAATGTCAATTTGCAACACATGAAATGATATTATAAAAACATTGTATGAAAAGGTCATTTTGCAACACATGAAATGGTTCTTTAGCATTACAAGAAAATGTCAATTCGGAACACATGACATGGCACTATCTAAAGCATTACATGAGAAGATCATTTTGCAACACAAGAAATGGTACTTTAGAATCACAAGAAAAGTACAATTGCAACACATGAAATGATATTATAAAAACATTGTATGAAAAGGTCATTTTGCAACACATGAAATGGTTCTTTAGCATTACAAGAAAATGTCAATTCGGAACACATGACATGGCACTATCTAAAGCATTACATGAGAAGATCATTTTGCAACACACGAAATGGTACTTTAGCATTAGAAGAAAATGTCAATTTGCAACACATGAAATGATATTATAAAAACATTGTATGAAAAGGTCATTTTGCAACACATGAAATGTTACTTTAGCATTACAAGAAAATGTCAATTTGCAACACATGACATGGCACTATCTAAAGCATTACATGAGAAGATTGTTTTGCAACACACGAAATGGTACTTTAGCATTACAAGAAAATGTCAATTTGCAACACATGAAATGATATTATAAAA
Source organism: Platynereis dumerilii (assembly GCA_026936325.1). Taxonomy (NCBI): domain Eukaryota; kingdom Metazoa; phylum Annelida; class Polychaeta; order Phyllodocida; family Nereididae; genus Platynereis; species Platynereis dumerilii. Next base: position 398,348 of record JAPTHN010000093.1, on the reverse strand, counting down.
ACATTGTATGAAAAGGTCATTTTGCAACACATGAAATGGTTCTTTAGCATTACAAGAAAATGTCAATTCGGAACACATGACATGGCACTATCTAAAGCATTACATGAGAAGATCATTTTGCAACACAAGAAATGGTACTTTAGCATTACAAGAAAATGTCAATTTGCAACACATAAAATGATATTATAAAAACATTGTATGAAAAGGTCATTTTGCAACACATGAAATGGTTCTTTAGCATTACAAGAAAATGTCAATTCGGAACACATGACATGGCACTATCTAAAGCATTACATGAGAAGATCATTTTGCAACACAAGAAATGATACTTTAGAATTACAAGAAAATGTCAATTTGCAACACATGAAATGATATTATAAAAACATTGTATGAAAAGGTCATTTTGCAACACATGAAATGGTTCTTTAGCATTACAAGAAAATGTCAATTTGCAACACATGACATGGCACTATCTAAAGCATTACATGAGAAGATCATTTTGCAACACAAGAAATGCTACTTTAGAATCACAAGAAAATGTCCAATTGCAACACATGAAATGGTTCTTTAGCATTACAAGAAAATGTCAATTTGCATCCACAGGAGTATCGGGGGGGGGGGGTTGCTGGGAAGGCAGCCACGGTAGAGGGGGCAGCAACCTCTAGTGATGCTGACTGGACCGCCTTGAACTGGCCAGGTCTGCCAAAACACCGGACCACCAACAAAATACCAGTCCAGTGCTGGACCAGACCGGTCCAATGATGTTTGATATCATTAAGGGTATCGCGTGAATTTTGTCATATCTAAAAATAACAAGCTTTCCCGCCTGAAAAAAAGACACTGTACACAATAACATGCTACAAGCCTATATATATCTTGAAATTTGTGAATATCTCATGCCTATATCTATTGACTGCAGCCACTGTTTTTTATTATTTTCTATTTTAACTGCACAAATGTGTGTTTATTTATAGGCCTATAATGCCCTATATTACTAGAACAGGAATATGATAATTTGATAATATATACATGGTGATACCACAGTTATTGTGTCTTTTAAACCAAATGTTTCATTATTTTAATATGTCTCTTTCGCATAAGTGTAGTTGTAAATCTGTATTTCTAAATATCCATTTTGATATGTGTATTTATAAATATCTATGTTGATGCGATATTGTTTATTATAGGTTTGGGGTTTATTTTTATATAAAATCAATGTATGTAGATTATAATTACAATTAATGTTCTTAATTGCTTTATGTATTCTTGTGGTCATTAATTCCAGTGGCTGGAACCTGTTAATATATTATGTGGTTTTGTTTTTACCAATTTTTGTGACAATTGTATCAAATATGATATTTGCTGTCAATAAAAAAAAATAAATAAAAAAAAAAAACATATCTGAAAATGAAAATCATATCATACAGCTTCTTTAAACCTTCATATTTATCTTAGCTTTCAAAATGCCAGTGGACCGCCTCTTGACCGGTCCAGTAACAAAATGGGTCCACCTCACCTGGACCAGAACCGGACTGGACCACTTTTGTCTGCATCACAGTCCAGAGTCAGAGTCGGAGTCGTGGAGTCGGAGGTTTTTGAGTGGAGTCGGAGTTGGAGTCGAACTTTGACTTTCAGGTTGAGTCGGAGTCGAAAAAAACTAAATTGTTGACTCCTGACTCCACATATAATTAATATAATTAACAAAAACACAGTTACAAACATTTTTAAGTTTTACTAATTTGATACAACATTTCTTAAAGAAGTATTCATGTCCAAAATAAAATGAAAACTTTGCAGAACTACTTTTTCTCCCCGTTGGCCATGTAATATTTGTATGCAATAATGCCAATAAACAGAGTCGGGAGTCGGAGTTGGAGTCGGAGTCATAATTCAGGAGATCTAAGGAGTCGGAGTCATGGATTTTACACCCAGGACGATTTTCCTTTTTTGGTTGTGAAATGTCTACAAACAATTTTCACGATTCTTTTTTTGTTTGTGAAATTTCTATGTACAAACAATTTTTTCACATGCAGACAAGAGACAAACTTTTAATCGCAATTTTAACCTATCTACTGGTGGAAACAAACTTTTTTTTCCGCTGCTGAACAAACTTTTTTTTCATTGTCAATTGGGAGACAAACTTCTTTTTTTTTTTACCAAAAATCCCTCCAAAGATCATCTGGTTGACCTCTTAAGTGCAAATAATGTGTTCCTCTTAAAAATTCTAAAACATTTCTCAATGTACCCCGCTCTCCCCTACTTAGCATCATTCGAAAAGGTCCATTTACACACAAAATGGTGATTTAGCATCACAAAGAAGGTCCATTCCCAATGCAGGAATTTGTACTTTAACATGATAAACAGGTATTCAGGTATTTGTAGGTCTTTCGGCTTTTGGTATCAAAAGACAGCTTGGAATTATAATATAAAAATAACGTGCTAGCACTTTTTTTTAAACAGCTGCTTGTAGATATAGAATTATTATCTATCTATCTATCTATCTATCTATCTATCTATCTATCTGTCTATCTGTCTATCTATCTGTCTATCTGTCTATCTATATGTATATCTTCCCTCCCGTCCCTGCTTCCCTCCCGTCCCTGCTTTCGTCCCTGCCTCCCCTCCCTTTTTTCCTTCGTACTTTCCTTCCTTTTTTCTTCATTTTTTCCTTCCTTCATTCCTTCCTTCCATCAGTGGCGTAGCTAGGGTTTTTCTCTGGGGGGGCAAAAGACCCTCAATTTCCCCAAAAAGCAATCGGTAACCCGGCGTGCTCATGACACAAGTTTTTTTTAACTTGCTTTACTAAACTCCTAAATAAAACAAAGTTTTGGAAAGTGGCTTGTATTTACAGGACAAAATTATGTAATGAAAATATCTTTGGACAATTTGGATAGGTTAATTGCTTCTACATCAAAGACACAAAAAGATGCAAAACTTATAAATTGAAGGTTGATTTTGCAGTGATGATGACACCCCATCAGTCTTTTATCAAATATGAAATGCTTCTGTATTCAGGTGCTCCATAGTAAACAGAGACATCCTTAAAACAGTTGTTGCTATTTCGTAATGAAAATCAAAAATTTACCTTGTGTTTTTTTCAGAAAAATTTTTCAGCAATGTGATTATCATCAGAAAAATCTTCTTTTTTTTTTTCTTGTTTGATTCCATCAAGCAGTGCTTAGTCAATTTTTTCTTTAGATTAATGATTATATATTTGACATATTCTGGTTTATCATCAGCGTTTTCTCCCACCATTCCACAAATCTGTATTTTAGCCTCTTCAAAAATTTACCAACACCTTGATTCTCTGTTGTGTGTTTGGCTGTGGCCAAAGTAGGCCTGTTACTCAAGCGCTCATTTGAAAGATCGTTCTGGATTTTGGGTGATACATCATGTAGGCGAAACGCAGGCGATGCAGACCAAATAACATTTAGATAGATTTAATAAACACTCAAATTTTCACTCTACATCCCGTACAGCATGTACTCATACAGCGTCGCCAACTTGTTCTTTTTTATTACATTTTGTCAAGTTATTAAAGAGTCTTACTTCAGATAGTGTTGGCATGAACTCATGCCTTTCCTCCTCCTTTTCTAATTTTCTTTCCTCTTTTTCCCTTTTGCTTCCCCTTTTCCTATTTTTCCCCATTTCCCTTTTTTTACCCCCATTTCCCCATTTTTCCCCAAAAAGTTATCTGGTGGGGCAGCTTGCCCCCCCCCTCCTCCCCCCCCCCCCCCCACTAGCTACGCCACTGCCTTCCTTCATGCCTTCATTCTTTCTATTGAATCTGCAAATACTGGATCTGACTGCTGCTGTTACAAATGTAAATTGGTGCTGGTTTCACTGCAGCCGGTCATTTGATTTTTTTTTTTAAATCTGACTGAGAAAGCATATTCACGGATGAAAACCATTTTGATTTTTTAAAATCATTTCGAAAGTGGATAAGATTTTGATCTGCTGTCTTTATTAATTTAAAAAAACAAACTTCTAGATAATTTTAATTTTGAAAATGAGAATCCAATTGTTCTTGAATATTGCCAAAAGCCTTTTTTTTAGAAATTATCTTTTGAAAAGTTGGATGTAGTCAGTTGCACAAGTTTGAGTTGAATTCTGCCAACTAGTTGAATTAATCAGTTAATTCATGTTTGGTCACTCTTGATTTGCAGGATCATGGTCCCACAACCACACATATGGAATTAACAGTTACAATGATGCACTCCACTGAACAGTTTAGCTGCAAAACACAGTCACTGTGGCAAAACTGGACGAGGGTAACTGAGTTACCCTCGTCTCTAAAATAGCCTTAAATATTGATTTTACAAGTTATTCAAGTGGCGTATGACCATTATCAGCTATCGAAAATAACATTACAATAAAGAGGAAGTCCTGATTCAGGCTGTGTGACTCTAGAAATGGCTTAAAGCACCTCCGAAATGACGAGGGTAACTGCATCTCGAGACGAGGGTAACTGTGACCATGCTTGTTGCTATGACGAGGGTAGTTGTCCCCTTTTCACTCAGAATTAATAGCAATAAACTCAAAGAGAATAGACAACAGGACATACCCATGCCATCACAAAATGTACAATAACTACCATTTAAAAATTCAGGACAAAACTCTATTTCTGTTTTGTCAATTACATCTGAGACGAAAGGATTATGCATCTGATTTTCACTCTAAAACCAGTTATGACAAGTCAAATGGCCTTCTCTTCATCATGACCAATCAAACAGCCTCTATGTTTCCCATGTTGAAAGTAGAGAAGATGACACTTCGTTGGCTATCATGATTCACAAAGTGCTTTTTTTTTTTCACATTGAACTGGTCCTCATTTTTCTATTTCAAAGTGACAGACTATAAGAGTTACCCTTGTACTCATGGTGTCCAATCACTTTGTGATCCATTTTAAAAGATTCTCAGAGTATATTTTTTTAAACAAAAATTTATTTAAAAGTCTCAAACTGTTAGTCTTGGATTGAGTTTTTTACCGCCTCTATTGTAAGAGGAATTTTGGGAAAGCTTGTCACAGTCAACATATTACGAGTGCTTCTAAAAACAGAAATGAACTGCAATGTTCGTTGTGAGGTCATATCCCTATTTTTGCCATGTTATTCTGTATGACTCATCAGTAGTTAGTGCTACACTTGTAATGCCGTCATATCTTAGGTCACAAATAAGCCAATGACACTGGGATGGAAAGCACCTGTTATGTTGTTTCACTTATCTCATCAAACTTAAAGCATACCATTTCTTACATGTACCGTCTCAACTTTATATTGACTTACGTTGAATTATTTTTGTAAAATTTCATAACAATAAATTTGTACATTTAGCCAACCGAAATGTACTGTTTACCATAAATATTGAATGCCTTGCTGCAGTGATAGCACTGCAGCCTAGAGACTGCCAGAGCAAGTGTTTATAAATTAAAAAGCTTAAAAACACTCAGAGAGAGGGAGGGAATTAGATAGATGAATAGATAGCATTCACAGCAACGCATTCTCCACATAAAATGAAATACGTACTTTATGGACTTTTTTCACCTGAATATGAAGGATGTATTTAATTCTGAAGGTACATGTACAAGATAAAATAATTTCATTCTTTTCTGATATTAACTGCTCACACTTAAAAACGCACACCTATTAATACAGCTTAAAAACTAACATCTAATTGAGGTATTATCATGAACATTTGCACTGATGTGGCTGAATATCCAGTCCTAGGTTCTGAAAAGTTTCACCATAAAGCATTGAGAATCGGCTGCAATAGTCCATATTTTGTGAGACTGCTTCAAGAATCAAAATCACAACCAATGCAAATCAGGGGAGAAAACATTTTTGTATTAAGTCCATCAGAGTCAGTTTAAAGTTCACGGATAATGAAAGTGGTTCCCTTGACTCTTCAATAATTTTTGCTGCATTTTGTTGGTGCAATATTTGGGCTGAATTTGAGCCCAAATTGCCGTTTTCCAAATTTTGTTTGTCACAATCTCATCCTCTTCAAAAATGTTGTGTCACAAGCTTGAATAATTACCCCAATGCGACATTTTTGCAAGGCAATCTTGTTAGACTTCTTTTTTGACAATTTGAAATTATTAACCTCTTAATGTGGTGAGTATTCTTCACATTACAGCCTCATTTCACTTTGCTAATCCCAAATTTGAAACAACCATACAAAACTACAGTTTGTCACGTCAAGTATTGGGACAGAAACTTCGCATTGTTTCTACAGTCCATAAAAATCAACAAAATGAAACTGGTGGTTTTTACTGATACAAACTTGATTAGAACTAAGTCTGCGGTAGCACTGTGGTGCATTATTGTGACATCACCACCCATTGTGTGTCATATTGGCAGCATCACAAACGTCAACATTGTGGGAAATTGGACTGCCATTTTCATAAATTGGTGAAAATCAGACAAAAAGAGAATTAAAACATCACAAAAATGTGATATTCGTATTACAAAAGAGCTAAGCTATACGTAGGTATGTGTCTTTTTCCTGTGAGGTTTGTGGTTGCTGAGATATCTTACCAAATATCTGTCCTCTGCTTGACGTGACAAACTATATGTCCGGATTTTTGAAAAACGGACGGATTTTCTTCAAATTTTCAAAATCCTTGGCCAAGCGCTTAATTAGCAGGCCCGGAAGGTTAAACATAATTATCTTGAGCAGTTTACAAGTTCTGCCTCTTTTAGGAGGTGTGCGTTTTTAAGTGTGAGCAGTTTAGATATGCCAATGGCACAGGTATTTGCCAAAAATGGACCTGCTTTCTACAGAATTGGCCTCTTTGGCTCTCCTTTTCTCCATACGATTCTTGCAATCAGGTAACATTGTATTTATGATGAAATGCTCTGGCTTTCATACTGTATGTATGTATGTTTATTTAAAGGAAACTGATTATAGCTGGAATTTCTTCAGCTTTATTTCGATCTTTGTGTAATTTAATAGACATTTGCAGTTCACAAAATGAACAAATTGAGCATGAGAAAGAAAAGAAAAACCACAAATAATCCCATAGGCCTATCCCCCCCATTTTATCCCCCAGGCCATTTCTAGATACGCCCTGGGCATTTTATTTTTTTCTGGGATGTCATGCCTACCAGTTATACAATTTTAGTGACTGGATCCTTCTTCCTCCCTTCATTCGAACATATTACTTCAGGAAAGAAAGCCCCAAATTGTTTGCTTTCTAAAAAGAAAAAAGGTTTTTGATGGCATTAAAAACATTGAATCTGGTTAAATATTTTTGTGAAGAAATACTGCCAATTGATTAGTTATTTCAGAATAGAATTTAGTTAGCCTAATTATACAGTTATAAATAGCATGTCAAACATGGGTTTAATACACAATTTACAAGCAGTTACCCTCGTCATCAATCACAGTTACCTTAGTCATCCAATTTGGTGAAAAGCAGTTACCCTCGTCCTTCTTTAACATGGGATCCAATGAGATGACCTAGTTTTTTCAATTAATTTTGAGAAATTGAGACGAAGGTAACTCAGTTACCCTCGTCCAGTTTTGCCACAGTGACAGTGGTGAACCTATTAGGAAGAGGTGCGTTTTAAGGCACTCTCCCCTATTCTCTTATTTTCACCTATATAGGTTTAATACTACCATTACCAGATTACATCTTTGTGAGCACGTCTTCACCAGAACACCAAAGTTAGCATTATCAGCCAATATCAGACCAATGACAGTTGAACCTTAATTGTGACCATTACCCCGTGACCCGGTGACACAGTTTTAAACAGCCACAGTGGCAGGCTGGTAGCATCACACACAGCACATGGCTACTGGCTCAGCACCTGCTGCATGGCTTCAGTCTTGCAAAATCTGATCAATATTCGTGGTGGCTACACAAAATGAAGGTGAGCTGGCATATCAAGACATCAGCTAAATTAGTGAGCTAATATACAATATATATGTTGCTGTGCAGTGCTATCAGTGCAAATAGGCCTACAAGCATATAAATCTGACATGGCACTGTCTTGATGAACTTACTGATGCATGGCAAGTAGGACACTGGTTTGTACACAATGGCACCTCCATGCATCCAGGGGCATCTATTTTCATTTATGTAGCGGGGGGATGATATGATCAGGGGCAGACTGGCCTATGTGGCAAAGTGGCAGCTGCCACGGGCCCATCCACTGAGGGGGGCCCATGCAAGATATCAAATAACACAAATTTCAAGAAAAGAGCAAAATCTGCTCTCAGATTCTTGGTTTTGTTTCGCAATCACACTGTCTGGAAAGGACATCACCCTCTTTTGTGAGACCCCCAACCTAAGATTAATAGTTTGCCAATAGGCATATAGTAGTTTTCTTTTATAGTTTGAAATAACGCGGACGGTAGAGATGTAGGGGCCCATTGACTTATTTTGCCACGGGGCCCGAAATACCGCCAGTCCGCCCCTGGATATGATAATATGTATATGGCACAGCCATGAAATTTGCGCAGCACTTCGTTTTTGTTGGACTTCTAGTGTTAACTTTCATATTTATTTCAAATTCAATGTATGAAAAGCAGTTAGGGACGGTTCAGAATTTATTACTGGGGGGGGGGGTAGGAGTTTTGGCCGAGGGGGTACTAACTTTTCACATGTGTTTCAAGGGGGTGTATTAATTTTTGACATGACTTCCGAGGGGGGGTAAAACATTTTAACAAAGAAAAAATGTTTAAAAACACACATTTACTCACTTTATTTGGACTTTTTTACGCGCAAAGTCCGCGAAATAACGCGAATCTGTACGCTTGGCCCTGTATAACAGTATATATGTGTATTGCTTTGTAACCACAAGAAAGTAAATCAAAATTGTACAATGTTAACATTTATTTTGTCTGTATTCTGTAGAAAAGGACATAGAGGGGGGACAAGTAAGGGGGGACAATTACACTAAAGTGTAAGGGGGGACAAAAATTGAAAGACAGACATAATTATATAGAACAGAGAGAAATGTCAACTATAGAAAGATAAGATATATCACAAATATAATAGACTAGAAAATACCCATTAAGAATTCAAGAAGTATAAGAAGGCTTGAGATGTTTGTTTGTTTAATAAAATTAATAGGAGAAAATTAATTGTAACAGTGGACTGAGCAGCACAGGTATTCCTGAAGCAGGACCCCCCCCCCCCCTGTCCCCGTCAATGGAAGAGTAGCAGGAGTAGAATTCATCATTAGAGAGTGTAGCCATTGATAGGAATCAATGGAAGTGATTGAAATGAAATAGATGCAATGACAAATTGAAGATTCTGAAGTTATATTGTGCAGATCTATGCCTTCGAGGGTGTTAATTGTCATCAAAGGAGGTGTGAAAGTGAATCGCAGTTTAAGGTGACGGTATAACCTTTGATAGGAGGTAATTAAGTAGATTGTTAATGGCAATGCGGTTGTGGTGAATTGGTGTTGGAGGTGTGAATATTAAGTGGAGTGTGAAGTTGTAAAAGGAAGTAACAGGCAGAAGCAGACAGGGCAGTGTCTGGATCGTTTTGGCGGGAAGGGCGACGGTGGCGCCACGCGCAAAATGTGAGTAGCAGTGGAAGTATCACAACAAACCCATTAGAGCGGAAGTATAATCACGAAGGGACTGGGTTGCTCGGTGCAAATAGATAGGTGAAAAGAAGTGAATCGAGAGGGAAACGGCGCTGATAAGTGGTTCAAAGTGTATCCCATTTGAATGATAGGTAGAAAATAGGAAGTAAAATGCATGATAGGTGTGCAAAGGAGTAGGTGGCTGAGTGTGCATTGTGCGGAAAGAAGTGAAGAATCAGGGGGTGACCATTTAATAATGTTAAGCTTTTATAAATAAGGATAGATAGATAAATAGGTAGATATATAAATAGATAGATAGATAGATATATAGATATATAGATAGATAGACAGATAGATAGGCTAAATATTAAAAAGATAAATATAATTTTCGAAAAATAGGATTGATAGATAATCAGCTAAGTAGTAAAAAGGCAGACTACACCCACAGCTCCAAATTCCGTCTATGTTGGATTGTTGATATTACTTATTAGAAAAAACAATAACATGACATTTGGATTAATTGATCATTGTTACATTATCATCACTATCAGTAATAATAATAATAGTATTTTGAAGAAAATACGCTGCGACGCTGGCCCGCCAATGCCGAAACACGCCTGCCCCCCCCCCTAGATGACCCTGTCTGGATCCGCCACTGACTATATTACGATTATGTAATTTAATTTTGTTATGTTTTCTTGTTGTCTGTTTTAAAAAGAACTTAATCACTTGTTAATAATTTAATTTAGCTTGTCAAGGCTAATAATTAAATATTCCATAAAAATTACAGGTACAAGGAATGCTTATGGAGAAATTGAATTTTTAAGACACTTTTGAAGATTAATATGTTATGTTTAGTTAAATTTGAAACTAAATCATTGATAAGGAGCTGGACCACATTATCCTAGTTTCCTTCGGCCGTTTAGCTGCGCGAATGTTCATTCGAGATTAAATCATTGAAAAGAAACTGGACTAGCTTGACCTTATTTCCTGCTACGGACTGTTGATGTTGAGACCATCAGTGCACAGATTTTGAGTCATCTCTTGTGCTCAATTCGCTTAGCGAATATTATTGGATGACACAATGCGCTAAAGGCCATAAGACAGGTTCCAGGGCTTCAAAGGGGAGACCGTTTTATTTCCTGGGGGGCTGTAGGGACCTTGGAGTTTTCCTGGGCTGGAAATTATTTATTTCATGGTTACAGCAATAGACAACAAGAACGAACCAGAGTGCATACATAGGTCTGCCAGTCTGCCATAATACATACATCTGTGTTAACACTGTGCAGCGTGGTAGAGGTTTTTATAAATGTAGGAGAACACCAAATACTCAACATAGAAGTTAAGGAGATCTGTCATAATTGGAAATACCTTTTAGTGTGTCACAAGTAAGCATACTCAGCATACTGCAAAGGAACAGATCCATACAGTGCATAGTTTTAACAGGATTTTGGAGGAGTAAATAATTTCTTTCTGCAGTTCTGCAGTTCTGCAGAAAAAAACTGCAGAATTCTGCAGTTTCCAAAAAAGTGCAGAATTCTGCAGTTCTGCAAAAATATTGCATAATTCTGCAGTTCTGCAAAAAAAAGTGCAGAATTCTGCAGTTTCAAAAAAAAAGTGCAGAATTCTGCAGTTTCAGAAAAAAATATGCAAGAAGCTGCAGAATTCTTCAGTTCTCCAGCTCCCTGCATGATTTCTGAACCTCTGTTACTTCCTGTAGTTTATTGCAATGCATCTTCAAAGTTCAGACCTCTTTGACATGGGGCTTGTCGCTACCAAGGAAACATTGGTTTAGGGGGGTTGTTGTTTGGGGGATCAGGGTTTTTGGTTGTCCTCTGTCACTGCAGCGTTTCTGAAAAGTTTCTGCAGCAAAATCTGTAATTCTGTAGGAGACATGCAGCCTGGTAGGTTTTATGCAGTTCTGTCGGAAGCTGAAGAATTCTGCAGTTGCAAAAAAAAAAGTGCAGAATTCTGCAGTTCTGCAAAAAAGTGCAGAATTCTGCAGTTTTGCAAAAAAGTGCAGAATTCTGCAGTTCTGCAAAAAAAGTGCAGAATTCTGCAGTTCTGCAAAAAAAGTGCAGCATTCTGCAGTTTAAAAAAAAAGTGCAGAATTCTGCAGCTTAAAAAAAAATATGCAAGAAGCTGCAGAATTCTTCAGTTCTCCAGCTCCCTGCATGATTTCTGAACCTCTGTTACTTCCTCCAGCTTATTGCAATGCATCTGCAAAGTTCAGACCTCATTGACTTGGGTCTTGCCACTACAAAGGAAATGTTGGTTTTGGGCGGTTTGGGATTGGTTGGGGGTTTTGGTAAACCCTCTTTCCTGGTTACCTCAGGCGGTGAGCCCCTGTAGTGGGATACTGGTACGTACCATTCGGTCCCCCCCCCCAAGGAAGCAGTTCTTTTTTCAAAATGAGGACAGTTGGATACCCTGTACCAGTTATACCATGGGTGGAGGCAGTATATCCCTGGTATAGTCACCCAAGATCCAGTATATCCCGAGACCTGAAGGAGGTTTATTTTGATACAGCAGGTTGTAAAATGATATATTTTACAAGCTGCTGCTTCAAAATGAGCTGCTATGGACGTTTTGCCACTCTGCTCGGTCAATTCTCAACCAAATTTCGCTCTGAAAAAAGTGGTGGGTACCCTGCAACCAGGTCTATTTACTACAGTTGTTAGTCTTTATCCGTCGTTGCTTCTTTTTGCAGTACGGCACTTTTTTCAGTTTCCTCCCAAGCTGCAGAATTTATTGCAGAATATGCAGTTGCAGGAAGAAATTTAAATGTACTCGGATTTTGTGCACATAGTCTCACACAGGATAATCTGGTGCATCACAATAGCAGAGCCTGCAGACCTAATTACATTTATGGAGCAGGAATTATCCCCAAAAATTTGTTTATAAATGGAGCACACCCTGTTAGGGGGACACAATTTAATATGCCTGGGGGGCAGTGGGGGCTTAGAGTTTTTTTAATCAATGATTTCTAGCTCAGGTTTGGTGAAAAAGTTACATGTAAAAGATAAAATATTAAAGAGATAAAATTAAGAAAACTAAGCTAAACATAAACATTCTAAAATAGATAAAATTTCGTGTTTCTCTAAAAACACTTCATCACAGTTGTCTCTCATATCACAGAGTTCCCGAACCTGTTTACCTATTCTTATATCACAGTCAGACACCTCTTTCTTCCAAGCACTTTCTATTAATCTACAAGCATCATTAGCACCAATTTTGATTAGAGTCCACACACTGACATTGCAATAATCGGCGACATACTTGAGGTTTTTATAAAGTCTTGAGTTTTCGTATAAGCAGGATTTGAAAATCTCATTCACTCCTACATTTGAGTGATTATACCATTTAAAAAGTGTTTGATGAGCCTTTTGTACAGAACTACATTACATGGCATGCAGTCACTAATTGAGGCAAAAGTAAGCTGTGAGTCCTGTAAGGCAATGACCAAACTCTTCCGGCCCAGGGGCAAATCCGGCCCCTTCAGGATAAAACGTTTTCTCAAGGCACTAAATTTGTTTGACAATAATAATTCATTGCTACTCTACTTGGAGCTTACAGAATAACAGAGGTTTTGATGCAAAATACTTTTATTTGAACTAGAACTGGGAAAGAAGACAGGCATCTCATGACTGAGCAATTTTGAAGTGCAATTGAAACTTTCAAAACTGAGGTGTTCCACAACTGCGTTTTTCAGGAACACATTACTGATTACTGTCATAAAGTATAATGATCTTAATTTAAGTACGTCATTAAGTTCGTAAACTTTCTTTCAGATTTCATTAACTCATCTGTATATAGTTCATCTTGTTTTGTTATAGCACATTGTCGGTTAAAAGCTTTATAGCTTGTGTTATCTGTTTTTATGTTATACCCGACTTGAAATAAAGTTTTATCTGATCTTATCTTATCTTATCTTATAACAAGAAGTTTTTTTGAAAAAAAAATAAGCCGATTTTGAATGAGGGAAGGTTTATGGGGTGCAGAATGGATGCTCAGTTGTGGTTGTGTTTAGCAGTATGTAGCGAGTAAATTTGGTAGCATTGCATTTTGGCCGCCATTTTTTCATCTACCGTGTATTTCGGTAACCTAAATATAGGTTGATATTTGCACTGTGATTTACTGACTATTTACTGGGTTGATTACTTAGTTATTTGGTGATAATATGGAAATGCTGCAGCATAGAGGATGGTGCATGTAAATACTCGTTTGTTCAACAATATTCAATACAATAAAGGAATTAAAATTCTAAAACAAACTCCGTTTAACCCCTGGAGTGAGATGAAGGTGACAAAAAAAAATTCCTTATCAAACCTTCATCGTAATAATTCATATCAGGACTTTGACCATCTCATGAAATTCACAGCTTTGATGCTTTTTTTAAATTCAAGTGCAACCTAAGATATTATCTATTCTTTCACTGACAAGTCTCTTTACGTATAACAATTAAAAAGGATCAGTTGATCCCTATGAACACAGAGAGCCTTTAATCCTGAAATCTCGAATAAACCAGAACCTAAATATACCGGCGAAAATGCGAATGGAGATCAACAAGATACTGAATAGCCATGGCACGTGCTGCATCTACACCGGATTAAGGATGCCAATGGACATAGCTGCAGCAGCAGTATGTAACACTGCATTAGAAAAGTAATTATAACTGAACTGCACTAGTTAACAGAAAACCATGACACACAAATGACACAATTGTGTTCCTGGAAGTAAGAGGAGGAACCTCAAAGAAGAAGCCTTCAGAAAAATGTCTGACTGCAATGACACCAGCTTTGAAGGAAAAATCCAAAACAAAATAATAAGTATCCCGGTTGACTAAAATAAATCATATTTATTGCTGAAATCAGAAACTTAAGAAAAAATCCATTACCCAGAGGTTTGATGAAAATCACATGTCAAAGCATTTCATAAAGCTCAAACATTTTAATAATTATTCAGCTGTACAATAATAACTTTGATTAGATTCACATGCATGATTCAGCACTTTAATTTTTAAGTCATCTTTCAGGTAAATTGCACATTTAGGCCAAACGACATATCATATAATTATTTATTCAGATGTGCAATATTTTTCGTGCTTTGTAGGAAGAAAAATTTCAGTGGAAACTATAGATTTATTTCAATGATGGTATTTACACAATGCATGTATCTGGAAAGTGAGGATAACCTGGAGCAGCATAATTTGGCCCACATCATTTAATAATCTTGTGTTTGTCCAAATGTGCTTGCTGTCACTCATGTCTCATCTGCCGTATCGCTGAAAGTATAAATTTAGCATATTAAATATATGCATTTTTGTCCTTGGAAAAGCACTGTAAAAATATTCTAATTAAATCCTAAATACACGGATGGATGGATGGATGGATGATTGGGGCTTCATGTCCTGTATTTATGCACTTGGTAGGCTAATTAGGAGAGAGGGAGGACACGTTGGATTCGAACCATGGACCCATCGATTGGCAGCCCAGCACGCTACCACAAGACCAACCCTGCCCCCAAAATCCTACATAGATAAATTATAACAAACAAATATTAAGTGTGACCGTTTTAGCAGTCAATCACAATTATATAAATGATAGTTAATAGGCCTATGTTCATACTTATTTTTCTTTAAATTAGGCCTTAAAGTAATTACATCTTGCCAACACTTACATTACCCGAACTGATTCTTTTCCACATCAAACTCCCAGGTAGTGAAATCATGAGTCATTCTCTCTTCTGATGGACATGCCTGAAAAAGGAATTAATTGGCATGATCATAGTGAATGAAATTTAATATTTAGTGTCAGTTGCATAATATTCTATTCTATATCATACATTAATGCAGCTCCTCATTGGAATTTAAATTGCTCTTGTTCCATCAAAGATCATGAATTTCGATAAGGGGTAAACAAGATGATACTTTAAAGGGGGCTATAGACTTTTGAGTTTTTCAACACAATGTCATGACACTGAATCACTGAATTTTTTTTTTAGCACATGAAAATAGGAAACAAGTCAGTTTCCATCCTTTGCTCGGGTACCGTTTTATGAAAGTGCAAAAAATAAAGTTGACATTGCTTCACAATTGAAAGAAATTTGTTCCAGGGATAAGATCCACGACTACCTCCCCCCCCCCAGGTTTCATTTGTGTGTGTTTTTTTTGTGTTTTACGCCTCTGCAGCACCTTAATAGCCTCCGGTCTCATTTAGTTTGTCCCTTATCAGGAATGATTGAGTGAAAGAGTAATTACGAAATAGACCAATTGTGCAAAGGATAATCTGTATTGGAGCTGTAGAGTTTGAAGTATTTTTAGATTTCTTTTACAGCTATTCATGTCTTCCAAACATTTCAGATTCTTTAACACTCAGGAATTTACTTCCCCACTTCGTAAGATCAGTCTTGATATTTGGTCTTTGTATTATGCTCACATACTAACCCTTGTTCAGTGGAGTGTTGCAATTCAGCTGGTTGATTGATAATGTTCCAAAAGTTTGTCAAGTTATGGAAGGACTTGTCCATGTAGACTTTTGTAGGTCATCATATTTATTTTGAGCCAAGAAGCCATTGGGTTCTTTCAAATTGGCCTGCACACATCGCCAGAGAATTTTGCCTGCTGCAACCTGCATGCACATTCATGGCTCAGATTCAGATATTTGATGTGGATTCAACTCGAACCTGAAAAGATAAAAGTATTTTATATTGTACTGCTACAAATTTAATATAGAGTGGGTCGGGGCAAAAAGCCCGGGTTAGGTGAGAAGCCCCCCCAGGGTAATATCTAAACTTACATTTTTGGTGCTTTTTCTTATTGATAGGATTGAAGCTAGAGGCTTTTTAGGTGACATCACAAATTTTCAGGGCAAACAGCACCAAACCATAGAAATAATTAAAGAAACAAAAAAAGGTGCATGGTTTTTGTAACTTTGATTAATTCTTTGAAAGTGGCTGTCTGAAATAACTTTTGAAATTTTTAAAAGTATAATGGAGATCTCCATTGCTTCACTTTATGACCATTACATAAATATGATTTGCATCATATTTTTTGCATTTTAGCTCAAAATATAGAGGTCAAAGTAAAATATGTGAGTTTGGGGCGAGAGGCCCCACATGGTATGGGGCATGAGGCCCCCCTTCACCGAGGCCTCGAAGCTGCTTCAGGAACCATTTCATAATGTGTACTTTACCTTAAATCTTGATAGAATAGCTAATTAAAATTGAAAAAATTTAGCCGAAATTAAAACAGGGCAAAAAATATTAAAAACTAAATGAAAGAACAGAAAAATTCTGAAATTCAGAAAAAGTGAATAGAATGCCTTAAAAATGATAGAAGAACCCCAAGAAATAACTTTCAAGCCGAATGCGCTCGCAAAAAAAATTGCCATAGGATTATAATAGGGGGGCTTCTTGCCCGATGGGTGGGGTAAGAAGGCCATTTCATATTTTTTACAAAAAGGGCGGTAACTCCTTTATTAAAATTGGTAGACATTTGTTTCACTAGTTATAAGTAGAGTCAAGTGATCTCTTCCTGAAAACATAAGCATGTAAATAATCGACCTCAAAAAGTAGGTCAAATCGCACCTCGAAGTTAAGGGGGGCTGCTTGCCCCGCGCTACTCTATTTCATTTCTGTAATTCGTGACTAACGGATCGTTCAGAATTTACGACAGGGGGGACCGTTCAGAATTTACGAGTTCCATGCTGATTTTTTTTTTGAAGAGCGTACAAAAAATCCACATCAACCTTCACGGGGAACCTGCGTGAAACTAATAGAAGTTACCAATTATTTATTGGCGATTTCTGACAAAAGTCCCAGTCATAAATTCTGAAGTCCCTAAATTGCAACAATATAAATTTGTTTCATAATAATAACTCAAATTTCGCATATTTAGGGGCCTATGGCCATATAATAAGGTCACCCAACCCCCCCCCCCCCAGGTTATTCCTGGATATGCCACTGCCCTAATTGATGACATATTAATTTAATAAAGTGCAGGGTATCAAACTTGTACTGAAGCTTATATGTTGGGTAACACCAAGTGGTAATATTGCAGCCTTTAAAACTCGCTCTGGTGTTACCAGACATGTGGGCCGTGTATTTTTACTGGCCCATATTATTTTAGGTGTCACAAATTAGGGCCTATTTTCTAGTATTTTGCGACCTTTTCCACAATGAACATGCCAATGAACATGCCACTTTTTGTTGCAGCCCATTTGGCCCAAAAGCTTGGCAGACATGGCTTACATAACATATTACTTGAGTCAATCTGACAACTCTTTTGGAAACAATTCACCCCTCATCAGACTTAGATATGGACTCCAGTGAATCTAGATTTGCTAACTAACTAGTCTGAATGATATATATGAGATATGGCAGTGGTGAAAACCCCCTGCAGTGGTGAAAACCACCTGCTAACAAGCAATCTGGTAAAGCCAAAGGAGTTCTGATCAGTTGCAGAATGACTAACATATTTTGGAATTCAAATGAAGTGTCAATGAGAAGAGAACAGTGTCTGTGTCATGCCTAACATGATTATGTGGGTAGACTCTCACAGTGCTTTGCAAATACACAGACCTGACACAGGTGCATTGCAACCTCTCCCCTCTGAGCTCACTGGCCAACTGATCACTGCAGCCAGTGGCTTAGCTGCCTGCTCCACCCATTTATAATGGGTCAGTCCAACTTTAGTATAGTCTACCATAATGGACTGGAAGGCAGGACTCTGTTCACAGGGGGGTCAGGTTAATTTGTACACCAGCTTCAAGTATTCCTTGGCACATGGGCCAGTGAAATCTTCAGTTCACTGGATCATGGTCTTTATTACTGCCCAGTGGGAGTTTTAAAGGCTGATGGGTTGTTTTAAGTTGTTTGGTATTTAGCAATGACATTTATGATTTAACTATTCCACCACCTACCTGGCTAAAATTCCAGATCATAGCCTCACTGCCTTTCCTGTGGCTCAGCAGCAGCTGTCAGTCACTTCCAAGCAACACACCTGTCAAATGGATCCACTGAACTGGATACAGTGCATTTTGGGGGTCATTTTGACCTGCATCCATTCATTAATCATCTGCAATCATGTTTCACACAACTGTCGTGTTGTGGAGCGTGTAAATACAGTAAAATTGCTAAACTTTGAGACAATCCTAGAGTTCTTGCAACTTCAGCTCAGGAAAGTCCTCATGTGCATGCCACCAAGGGAGAATTCCCTGAACTAAAGGATGACATCACCACTTTCTGAGTGCTTCTCAACACAGAGCAAATCACCAAATCTTAGAGAAGCTTGAAAATGTAAATGGCAAGAAAATGTCAAATTTGCAGTGCCTGTGACTGTCTTGGTGTTATTTATGACACAGAAAATGCATAATTTAACCATTGGAACTGTTATGCTGTTTGAGATTTGTTTGGAGTGCCTCTAATTTTTGGTTTGCATGATATTAGCACCCCCCTGTGGGCCTCCTGTGGTCACCTATTAAAACCTCTCTTCGCAGATAAATGAATGTAACAAGATAGATACTGCGCTGGGCTGAAGCATCGGCTTAAAAAGTAACATTTAGTCAATACCTTAGCGTGTGCAAGAGATTTCAGCTATTAACATAATAGCTATCTATAAAATTACATATTCATTCTTTGCTGATGGTTGGGGCAATTCCTGCCCTTGTTGGGGGGGCAAATCTGGCCGCTCTGATTCTAATGTTAAAAGCATGTGAACATAAATTTATCGTAAGGTGCTCCTTTATACCATTGAAACATTAGATGCATGATGGTGATTATGATTCAAATGAGCTGAATTCGGGAATTTGTAAAGTTTCATGGAATATTGTGTATGTCACATAAATTATATGACATTTTTCGGTCTCTCAAATAAAGTGGTCAAATGATTCTTTCAAAATGTATATCATTCATTATGTGTGCTAGACTGACAATTACAATATCCTTCTGAAGCGATATTTTTTTGGTTTATCTCATCGAGCTTTAAAGGGGCCGCATTTGGAACATCGATTTAGTTATAATTGTTTCAAAGGTGTCAAATTAAAACATGTAAGTTTCCTGATATGTCTAGAAGCATGCAATCCATCATCCCAAACATTAAAATGTATGTTTTTCACAAATATGAGAGCTGGAGGAGACGAATATATGTCAAAAGGGGGCCGGATTTCCCCCACCTTACCCCACTTGTCTCACTTACTTCCGACTCATTCACCGGCCTGTTGCCTTTCATTTCATTCTGTTCTTTGTGTTCCCTGCAATCTACTGGCAACTTGTTTTTAATTTTAGAATACCAGTGCCCATGAATAATGAATATACGCCTACACATTTATATTTCAGTTATTTCTGTCATATATAGCATACAACAAGAACCTTCAGTTTTGCAGTACTTTAGCTATATTAATGGAACTTTTTGTTTTCAGGTATCGCTTCAGTTTTGACGGGACAGAGATCCATGTGAATGGATTTGAATCACTAAGCGGGCTACTTGGAAGAACTAAATTTGACTGTTACACATGCACTCTCTGATTTGATCAGAGCTCATACAACTGCTCATAAAACGTGGAATTACTTCCAAATTTTCTTGATTTGATCAATACATTTTCTTTGCAACATTTCGGAGCAAAACATGACTGCAATGCTTGCAAATTACATGTAGAAGAAAGCACCAGAGATTGGTAAATAATACTTGGCACAAAGATGGCTGCAAGCGCAGTCCAGCAACGTTCAGAATCATCGCCAAGTTATGGATGTAAACCTCACAAATGTGACATTTGTGGTAGAAGGTGCAGCAACAATAGTGAATTAAAAAACCATGAGAGAACTCACTATGAAAGTGAATGCTCCGCTGATGAAATGATAAAAGCAGAACTGCCTAAGCAAACTAATGAAGTGGATGTAGTACAGGAATCATACCGGGACAACGAAACAGATGAGGCCAAATCGAGAGAGAACAATCCCACTGACTCAATACAATGTATTGTGTGTAATAAAAGATTTGCAGACGAACAAAAACTACGATCTCACTTGAGATCCCATAGAGGAGAAAAGAGATTTGGATGTTCTATTTGTGGTAAAAAGTTTGTTTGGAAGCACCATTTTGATAGCCACTTGAGAACACACAGTGGAGAGAAGCCATTTAAATGTTCTGTTTGTGGTAAAAAGTTTGCTGATAAAAAATATGTCTATAGCCACATGAGAACACACAGTGGAGAGAAGCCATATGGATGTTCTATTTGTGGCAAAAAGTTCGCTCATAAAAACAGCGTTGATAGCCACTTGAGAACACACAGTGGAGAGAAGCCGTTTGGATGTTCTGTCTGTGGCAAAATGTTCAGCAGTAAAAGCAGTCTTGTCATACACAATAGAATACACAGTGGAGAGAAACCTCATGGATGTTCTATTTGTGAAAAAAAATTCAGGGACAAATGCGATCTTAATAAACACATGAGAACACACAGTTTGGAGAAACCATATGAATGTTCTATTTGTGGTAAAAGGTTCAGTCTGAAGCAGTATGTTAACAGGCATTTGAGGACACACACTGGAGAAAAACCATTCAGATGTTCCGTATGTGGTAAAAGGTTCACTTGGAAGAGTAATTTTGATTGCCATATTAGAGCACACAGTGGAGAAAAGCCTTATGGATGTTCTGCTTGTGGAAAAATGTTCATTCACAAAAGGGGTCTTGATATACACAAGAGAACACACAGTGGAGAGAAGCCATATGCTTGTTCTATTTGTGGTAAAAGGTTCGCCCAAACCGGAAGTCTACATCAACATATTGGAATACACAATGGAGCCAAGCCGTACGCATGTTCTGTATGTGGTAAGAGGTTCAGTCAAAAAGGAACTCTTGATAATCACTTACGATCACACACAGGAGAGAAGCTTTATGGATGTTCTATTTGTGGTAAAAAAGTCAGCAGCCAAGCTAGCCTTGATAGACATGTAATGATACACAGTGGAGAGAAGCCGCACGAATGTTCTATTTGTGGTAAGAGGTTCATTGAAAAAGGAACTTTAAAAAAACATTTGAGAATACACACTGGTGAACAGCCTTATGGATGCTCTATTTGTGGAAAGAAGTTCAGTGAATCGGGTAGCCTTGCACGACACAAGAGAATACACAGTGGCGAGAGGCCGTATGGATGTTCAGTTTGTACGAAGAAGTTCAAAGTAAAAAGAGACTTGGACGTCCACACGAGAACACACACTGGCGAGAGACCATTCGGATGTTCAATTTGCGCTAAGAGGTTCACCCAAGAGCCTGCACTTATTGTTCACATGAGAACACACAGTGGAGAGAAGCCATTTGGATGTTCTGTTTGCGGTGCAAAGTTCAGTGTGAAACACGCTGTACATAGACACATGCAAACGCACAGTGGAGAGAAGCCGTACGAATGTTCTATTTGTGGGAAGAGGTTGGGTGATAAAAAAGCCCTCACCTACCATTTGACCACACACACTTGAGACAAGCCATATGGATGTTCTGTTTGTGGAAAAGTGTTCAGTTGCAAAGGAAGCGTTCGAACACATATGACCACACATTCCGGAGAGAGACCGTATGGATGTCGGATTTGTGGTGGGATGTTTCGCCATAAATCAAATCTTGACGTTCATATGAGGTTACACACAGGAGAAAGGCCGTACGGATGTTCTGTTTGTGGCAAGAGGTTTGGTCGACAGCATCACCGTGACAGCCACTTGAAAACACATCAATCCTGAATTTTAGCAATTCATGTTTGGTGGCATGTCAGAAGTATATATATCAAAATGGAAAGTTATAAATTAGTCCAAGAGCCAGAGCACTTTTATTTGACTTTTCATTCTCATCAGAGTCTTTCATTGGCTCTTATAGCAAATTTTCTGTAGTTTTTGAAAATGGAAGTTTTAGAAAAATTTCTATGGACAGTTTTTTGTAAAATGGCCGTAACTGTGGCAACGTCAAATTTCACCTTTCAGCCAAAATTACTGAAAAAATCACAAAATGCAAACTTTGAACATGAATCAAATACAGTAAATATATATTTCACTTCAACTATTTACATGAATATTTTTTCTTACTCATACTTAATCAGCTTGATATGACATCATTCAAAAATATGTAAATTTATGCAGCTAATTTGCATAAATCCAAGATGGCCGACACATTTAATGAAATGGCACGTGACGATTTTCAGTTATGCTTTATAAAAGTTTTTCTGATGCATAAAAATATTGAACTAGAATATTGTTATTTTCGGCATTTATGCTTCAAGGTATGATCAAAATATTTGGAAAGTTTTAAGCACCTAGCTGGAATAGTGACAAAGTTATGAGCTCATCAATTACAAGATGTCATGTCAAAATAAGGTGATTTTCTGACCTTTTTATTTAGGTTTTGCAGCCATCTCATTCTCATAGTTTTAAATGATATTCTTTTCACCTCAACAAACATATTTGGTATCATTTCATGAATCAAGCAGAATACAAACTCAAGAGGCATTAAAATTTTTGGTTTAATTTAAAAAATGCATTTCCATGGCAACCAAGGATACCACTGTCACAAAACGCAGATTTTGTAGGTTTGAGGACAGAGTGGCCATTGTGCAATGATGGAAATAGTCTATTATAATAAATAGGCAATGGAAATCAAATTTTGAATTGTTATGACTTTGTTGTTGCCATAGCAACCAACTGTTTTTTGATGAAATAGCGAGAGAGATTGGGATAGGTTGTCACATTGTTATGTGGGATGGCTTGTTTCATGTAAATCAAAAGAATTTCTCTTTGCAAATCAGGTGTATCATTTTGCAGATGTGGTCCTATATTCCTAGTTATTACAAAGAGTCAAGAATTAATCCATATAAATAAGCTGTAGGGGGCTACGTGCATAACTATTTTTCCTACTTGGATGAACGACTCTGATTATATTTGGGTTAGTGACGTGTTAGAATGAACAAATGTAGATTAGAATTGAGTTACTGGTCAGTTGCAAAGATAATTAAATGATTGACGTGTCTTATGCCAATACAGTGATACCTTCATTATAAACCCTCTGTTGTAAGACTGACTTGCCTCATCTGACTGCCTTCCTCCTGCACAAAGTAGTAGTTTTGAAATCCAATTTGCACCTCAACGCAAAAGACCACTTCGTGACTGAAGAAGGGGTAGACTTTTGACGCAGGTACTAATGTACTTACTCATGTCGGCAGCAGGTACTATTCCTTTTCAAAAATCAAAATATATTTAATCAACCAAATCAATACAAATGATTGCTGGAATAAATGTATGTCCAGAGTGATATGCAACAGTCAAAGGTAATATGATAATGGATCTTGTTAGTGAGTATATTTCTAACAATATAGAATAGTCCCATATAAAAGAAAAACAACTGACTGTACTCAAAAATGAAAGATGCTATATCGCTTTGTGGAATCGGGTGTCATGCATAATATTATCATGCGATGCATTGCATCTATGCACTCTCATTTTGGAGACCAGAATTTTGTGAGAATTAAGACTGTCAGAATTATATTTTTACATATCATTTGGGTAACCTGCTTTTGCAACAATTGCTAAATTGAGAAGTTACCGGAATACAATACTAGTCGCTACTTGAACGGCCATGCCGCCTACGAATTCTTATTATCCAATCAGCAAGGCATGATTTTGTACACTACTCCGAAAATAAAAATCTCAGTCAAATTAGTTACTTTTCCTGAAACCACAAACCGAGTTCAAACTGTATAGTGCTCCTGAACATTCTCACTTATGGAAACACCTCTTTGTGTGAACTGAAATGAGGAACATCCATCATTTCGTAAAGAAGAGAAAGTTTGAAGAATCTGCACAACTATGCAAGTCTCCAGACCTGAGAAATCTTGAACAGCCTGACAAACCAGTTGCAAAAATTTAACCGGCTACCCAGATCCAGTGTATCATCCCTCAACAAGAAAGAGTATCAAACTGAATGAGAAGTGTTTGGAATTGAATACAGTAAATGTAATCAAATCTGAACAAGACGATGTAGGTACCTCAACCTTTACAATGAACCCATAGAAAGAGAACCGCATAATATTGTGAGGTTATCATAACGGGTCAATCAATAAGTCTCTCATTCAGCTGCTCAGTCTATTAAATTCTGGCTTCAAGCAACTAAGCTCTCAGGACGATTGCACATCTTCATCTCTCTGCACCTTGGTGGAAATGTATTTTTCCGGGAAAGATACAGAGATTCTGCTAATAGCGGCCAATTCGACAACGAAAATCATGTCGAGGGCAAATCAGAAGGTGGCTAATCAAAATTCAGAGAATTCACAAGACAAGGGGGTGAAGCAGCCAATGGATGATGACCAGGGCTTCACATCCTGTAGTTATGCACTGGTTGGTTAATTATGACAGAAGGAGGCCAGTTCTGCTGCATGCCCTAGCAAGAGGATTGGTCATGTGACCTGAGTTCTAACTCAAATATCAATGGGGATACAACCAATTGAATCTCATTGCACTATTCAAGAGCCCTAAATCGACCCGCCATGGCCAGCAACTTGGCGACACACAGACGCAAGTCACTGTTGCTCAAATGTCCTGCCGCAGGACAAGACTAATGTATTCATTTGCATGGGTGTGTAATGATGTATCTACTATACATGCTTTCTTATGAAACTGCAGGATGTTTCCAATCACCACAAATGAAGAACTGGTTAGATTCTGATGAAGATCAACGCAGCGGATACAGCACGATTACAAGATACAGATTTATATAATCATTATTATTGGCTGGCCTGCTTAAGTGTTATGCATGAGTGAGCATTGAGCTACACTATATATCCAGTCAACATATCACATTGGTCAAAAATGGAGCCACTGTCTGAACTTTGTGGATATTTTTCAAACATGAAGAACACACACCTATAAATGCCACACGGAGCAGTTTCCTGGCGACAGGACCATGTGCTCCACTGAATGATCCCACCTTGTTGATTATGCAAGAGGCCAAACTCACCATGTTATATATTCCTGACACCATAGGCATATTGCAGGCGAATTTTTTTTTATGGGAGGGGGCGAGTGACATTTGCCCGAATTTCACGATCCAAATATTATATAAAACCATGTCAAATGATATCACTTGGAAACCATCGATTTTCAATGATATCTATTTGATCATGCCCAAATTGTTAGTATCTTTGCTTGAATTTGAGCCTTTTCTCAAAGTTTTGGGGAGTGGCTGAGATACGCCTATGCCTGACATCTAAACTGTTCATCCACACTGCACAAAAATAACTGCGATGCAGTCGAGGTATAAGACTCTGTATCATCTTGAACATGTTAAAGATTAACCAAGCTCTTTTTAATTAAGCACGGGTCTTCCAACATATTTAACCAAGCCTCAGAAGCCTTATCTCATGTACCAAGAACCAGGGTACATACAGTCCTTGAATGGGGGGTGCGAGGCTAGTCCTTTGCTGACATCCTATTTTCCAAGATTTCAATCAGAATCAGAATCAGAATAACTTTATTGTCCCAGTACAGTAATATTGCATTTTCATTAAAATTAAATTGAATTATCAATGTGCTGTACATACAGTAGAATTTAAACTGGAAAGTTTCATGTTTTAAAACTGAATATGTAGACTTTAGTTGTTTCGAACTGTCAAGACTGATGAACTATTAAAATTATTGCTTCATCGCATAATACTGAAGATATCTTTGTGGCCAAAAGTAGTTGGAACAATTATCTTGATTTTTGGGTTGTTCAATTTATTAAATTTTTCGAAGATTAATATGCAAGGTTTCGGGCATATGCCAAAATATTACATAAATTATCCATTCGAAGAAAAGGATGAAATACAATGTATTTTCCAAATAATATACACTGGCTTACAAAATCTACCAACCTTTTGACATTGCACCCAAAGACTTGTTCGTAGAATGGGTATTTCAATAGTCTTGACTTAATCAGCATCAATTTGAATCTGCCTACCCAGTATTTACAGAAATATCATGTACATGTTTCCGTGGCAATGTTTGCCATTTAACCCTTCATTTACAAATATTTTCTGTACATTTTTACATTTAAGATACACTGTCAAGGAAATTACTAGACCGAGGTCACAGTCTTCACGTTGCTGTAGGCAACGTAGACTGAGGACATTCCTATTGCTGAAAACACTTCAGTTCATAGCAAGAAATAGGTGATGATAACAAACAATCAAATAAGATTACAAACAGAAAACAACAAATTGCAGACATAAAACAGCAAACTGCAAACTGAAAGCAACATATGAATATATGGAAATAAAAAAAAAAAATTTTGGTGTGGTCATCACCATCTACCTATCTAAACTATCTACCTACCTACCTTATCTACCTACCTTATCTACCTACCTTATCTACCTACCTTATCTACCTACCTTATCTACCTACCTTATCTACCTACCTTATCTACCTACCTTATCTACCTACCTACCTACCTACCTACCTACCTACCTACCTACCTACCTACCTACCTACCTGCCTGCCTGCCTGCCTGCCTGCCTGCCTATCTATCTATCTATCTATCTATCTATCTATCTATCTATCTATCTATCTAATATAAATTTTGTTTATCTGCATGGTTTAACAAAAGTAAGTAAGTCCCCAAACGTGTGTTATTGTAGCTTAGTGGCATTATTCCTGACTGAGTCGTAAGCCTTTGAGTGAGCCTCCCCTTGATATAAAAAATGTGTGACTTTTTCAATGGATAACACCAATTTCACCATGAGGGGGAGCCACTTCCTGGGATATACTCCATCAGGTAGACCTGGAGAAATTTTGTTTCTCAATCGTATTGACACCGGAGGATCCTTTTGTTTCATTGTCACCGTTTAGGTTCATTGGATGACAATCATGACATTAGAAATTATTTGGGTGGAGTTTGAGCACCTTTGGCAATTTTTTTTTTGGACAAGTCGAAACTTGAAATTTTGTAAAAGAGGGAGTACATGCACTCACGGTTTGTTGGAATGTTGGATAGATAGATAGATAGATAGATAGATAGATAGATAGATAGGTAGATAGATAGATAGATAGTTAGTTAAAAAAATTGGTTTCAATCAATCATTATTCTTTGGAGATATTAACTGCATCGAATGCCCACTGGTCAATGAAACTCTTGTTGCGTGTGAGCAAGAGATTATAAAAACGACTTGCACTAAATGTGTGAAGTACAAAACTTCACAGTTTCAGGTGAGGTTTGCAAATTTATTAAACATGAACAACAAACAAATCAACAGTTATCAAATTATGCAAATATCAAACACAAAATGTGTGTCATTTTAGCTGGTAAATCGGCGAAAATTGGCCGATTTTGATGCTTTAAAGTACAGGAATGCTTTGAAATTTTAACACCATGTGTTTTAAAGCATCAGCTATCTAGTCATACCTTTATTTAGGCTTAAAACAGTCCCAAAACAGCTGCGACACGGTTCTGTGTCGCAAGTGTGGTTCTCAACCTATGTTTTGTCTCCCATCCTTGACAACTACATTGTCAAGGTGGGTCTTCCTATCTAGGAAATTACCATTTGGTCAAGACGAGAATGTCTTCAGTCCCACATGACTCTCACCCCAGCACTGTCATCACCCTCGCATGACCCTCTCAAAGTGTCATGGCCCAGCCTTGACTTGACTTTGGCAGTGCTCAAAATCATCTTTGTATGGCTATTTAAAAATAACTGCTGCTACTGTCACTTCCACCCTTGGCATAAAGTTGTATCACAGTATCAACTAATTCTATAAATTTTGGCAGACCTATCCACTACATAATGAGGAAAAGAACCCGAAGGCTCCAGAGAAATTAGGGAACTGTCATCAGCTGCTGATGACTTTGCAGCATTTCGCGAGATTGGATAGAATAAGTCCCGCAACTGTCATGCTACTGTGTGATGAGGATGGCGGCACTGAGATCAGACTTTCTTCTGATATCCAACTGATCAACCCCGCACACTCAATCATCCTGTCAGGGCCAGTACTTAGGACATTATGGTGATTCAAACATATTTCTTACCCAATAGTGACCAAACGATTGAATTGGATTACTTTTCTCAGTTGGATAAGTTTTTCTAAAGACACACCACAGTCTACAAGAAGGTTGGCCATTTTAATTCCCTGATGTTATCAATTTTAAACTTAAGATTTTAAGAAACTTTATTCAGATGTCACTATTTATATGATGCATCCCCCCACAAGCCAAGAGCAGGTGTCTCCCCTCTCAGCGCATAGGTGATATCAAAGGATATATTTTCTCAAATAATGGTAGGTTGCTATGGCAACAACACAGTCATAACAATTCAAAATTTGATTTCCATTGCCTATTTATTATAATAGACTATTTCCATCATTGCACAATGGCCACTCTGTCCTCAAACCTACAAAATCTGCGTTTTGTGACAGTGGTATCCTTGGTTGCCATGGAAATGCATTTTTTAAATTAAACCAAAAATTTTAATGCCTCTTGAGTTTGGATTCTACTTGAGGCATGAAATGATACCAAATATGTTTTTTAAGGTGAAAATAGTATCATTTAAATCTATGAGAATGAGATTGCTGCAAAACCTAAATAAAAAGGTCAGAAAATCACCTTATTTTGACATGACATCTTGTAATTGATGAGCTCATAACTTTGTCACTATTCCAGCTAGGTGCTTAAAACTTTCCAAATATTTTGATCATACCTTGAAGCATAAATGCCGAAAATAACAATATTCTAGTTCAATATTTTTATGCATCAGAAAAACTTTTATAAAGCATAACTGAAAATCGTCACGTGCCATTTCATTAAATGTGTCGGCCATCTTGGATTTATGCAAATTAGCTGCATAAATTGACATATATTTGAATGATGTCATATCATGCTGATAAAGTATGAGTAAGACAAAATATTCATGTAAATAATTGCAGTGAAATATATATTTACTGTGTGTGATTCATGTTCAAAGTTTGCATTATGTGATTTTTTCAGCAATTTTTGCTGAAAGGCGAAATTTGACGTTGCCACAGTTACGGCCATTTTGCAAAAAACTGTCCAAAGAAATTTTTCTAAAACCTCCATTTTCAAAAACAACAGAAAATTTGCTATAAGAACCAATGAAAAACTCTGATGAGAATGAAAAGTCAAATAAAAGTGCTCTGGCTCTTGGACTAAATGTAACACATGACAACAAACTGACAAATTTTGGAGAGACGTTGCATGATATTTCGGTGGGTGGTAAAATTTTGTCCTTCGATGAGCACAGATGTAGGCCTACACATCATTTGAAAAGTTTGAAAAGACTCTTTTTATGTATTACTAAACTTAGGCAGGATCTTGGAGACTGTCCCAGGCCTGAGATTGACATTGTATGAAAAGTTGAAAACGTGTTTCTAAAGTTAATGAAAACTTGTGTTGAGTGAGAAAATCCTTAATTGATAACACTCTGTACTTGGTTGAATTGTTTGTTGCTTTGTTGTTTACTATTGTAGACCTTAAAACCAGTTCCAAAATGTAGTCCCGATGACACGTAACAGAAAAACTATTTTTAAGTCCTCAATGTTAAGATTATGATTGCCGAACTGCTAAAGGAGCGTAATGTACATTAATAATCTTTGTATTAATTTCATGTATTCAGCCATTCATGATTATAATAAAATTGGTTCTATTTCCTGATTCCGACATATTTTGTTTTTTCAATTGTTTTTAAAATCTCTTAATCTAACAGACTTTAATTAGGCCTAAAAGGTGTCTGACAATTGCTTAATTCTTCATTGCCCTCCCATTTGTGTTCAATAATATGATTTAAAAATAACGTGCGCAAGGCACTTTAAAGGGCATTCTGCACATCATCTAACTACTGATCGGAAGTCCTGGTTATCTTGTTTAAGTGCTATGTTGTTACTGCATACCAGGGCATAAAAAGGTAGCAACACATTGATGAAGCATGCAGCCATGTTTTGTCCTAATTGTTGACTTCTTGTTGTTTTGACAAATTCTCATAGAGCTATTGGGTTGGGGAAGCCCCTCAATGAAATCACGGGATTCCCTCTTTCCAGTTTTTTTCTAGGATGGTTTTCCTAGGTCTCTAAAACGGTATTTAAACAATGTGTATGTTCCTGTAAAGTTGATCAACACAATCATAGGCAAAATAAACCCCGTGTGCGAAGTTTGAATGAAATTGGTGCAGTATTTTGTCTCAAAATTGGTCCACAAGATTCCAGGGATGAGCAGTAACAATAGGGCATTCTAATAATAATAACAAAAGCAAGCCTATTCAGGGGCAGACTTGCCTATGAGGCAGATTGGTAGTTAAATCAAGCAACTCTGATGACAAGACAAAGAGATAACGGCCAGAAAAGGGATGACCAGACAAGAGATGACAAGACAAGGGATGACCAGACAGGAAAATACAAGGTCTACAAGGGATGACCGCATAAGGGATGATTAGACAAGAGGAGACAGACAAGAGACACGATGACCAAACAAGGGACCATACGACCAGACAAGACAACAAACAGCCAGACAATAGATGACCAGACAAGAGATGACCAGACAAGAGTAGACAGACAAGAGATGACCAGACAAGGGATGAACAGACAAGAGATGAACAGACAAGGGATGACCAGAGATGACCAGACAAGAGATGACCAGACAAGGGATGATCACTGATCAGACAAGAAATGACCAGACAAGAAATGACCAGACAAGAGAAGACAAGACAAGGATGACCAGACAAGAGATGACCAGACAAGAGATGACCAGACAAGAGAAGACAAGACAAGGATGACAAGATAAGAGATGACCAGACAAGAGAAGACAAGTCAAGTATGACCATACAAGAGATGACCGGATAAGAGATGACCAGACAAGGGATAAGACAACATATGACCAGACAAGAGATGACCAGACAAGAGAAGACAAGACAAGGATGACCAGACAAGAGACGACCAGACAAGAGAAGGCAAAACAAGGATGACCAGACAAGAGACAACCAGACAAGAGAAGACAAGAAAAGGGATGACCAGACGCGAAATGACCAGACAACGGATGACAAGAGATGACCAGACAAGAGATGACAAGACAAGGGATGACAAGAGATGACCGGACAAGGGATGACCATACAAGAGATGACCAGACAAGAGATAACCAGACAAGAGATGACCAGACATGACTAGACAAGAGATAACCAGACAAGAGATGACCAGAGATGACTAGACAAGACATAACCAGACAAGAGTTGACCAGACAAGAGATGACCAGACAAGAGTTGACAAGACAAGGGATGACAAGAGATCACAAGACAAGGGTGACCGGACAAGAGACAACCAGACAAGAGAAGACAAGACCAGAGATGACCGGACGAGATGACAAGACAAGAATGACCAGACAGGAGATGACAAAACAAGAAAAGACCAGAGATGACCAGACAAGAGATGACAAGAGATGACCAGACAAGAGATGACCAGACAAGAGATGACCAGACAAGAGATGACCAGACAAGAGATGACAAGACAAGGGATGACAAGAGATGACCAGACAAGGGATGACCGGACAAGAGACAACCAGACAAGAGATGACAAGACAAGGATGACCAGACAAGAGACGACCAGGGAAGTCAAAAGACGAGGATGACCAGACAAGAGATGACCAGACAAGACAGCAAAAAACCACAAGAGAAGGCCAGACAAGAGATGACAAGACAAGAGATGACCGGACAAGAGATGACCAGACAAGAGTTGACCAGAGATGACAAGACAAGGATGACCGGACAAGAGACAACCAGACAAGAGAAGACAAGACAAGGATGACCAGACAAGACAACAAACAACCAGACAAGAGATGACCAGACGGGAGAAGACCAGACAAGAGATGACAAGGCAAAGGTGACCAGACAAAAGATTACCAGAAAAGGGAGGTCCAGACAAGAGATGGCCAGACAAGAGATGGCCAGACAAGACATGACCAGACAAGAAATGACAAAAGACCAGACAAGAGATGACAAGACAAGGGAAGACAACACAAATGTGACCAATCTAGGGATCATGACCAGACAAGGGATGATGAGACAAGAAATTACCACACGAGTAGACCAAGGTCCTTTTGAAAATATTCATTTTTCAACATGGTTGATCCAGGTGATTTGTAGTGGATGAAACCTGGTGTGTATGTAGCTTAGTAAATACATGTAGAACTTTATTATGTACCTCCTGACGGAACAACTTTTGAAGACTCCTCCCTACTCCTGGATTCAAGTAAAATCTCCCAAATGTGAATGAAGACTAGAAAATCATAAATAGAAGCCATCACAATGGTGATGTCATCATCACTGAACATTATGAACTCGCAGACTTTTGCTGGTGACAATTTCACACCAGCAACAATTTTTACCAATCAGAGGAGGCCACATGAACTTCTCAATCTTGGTGAAAACATACAATTAGTATTGTGGGTGCCCCTCCAGGGAATCGTGTGCCCCCCCCCCCAGGTGCCCCCCCCCCCAACTCGTGACCACCTAGTTATGCCACTGCAACAAACCAAAGGATTATCGTAGGATGAGGTAAAGTTGGCAAGCTGGGAGAAGGTTCGCCATCAATGGCAGAAATTTATGCCAACTATCCTCGTTGACATAGATTTCTTTGGGAAAGATGCCAACTGTATCAGTGAGGAAAGTTGGAATTTCTGCCATTAAATTGGTTAAAAAATGTGACCATACTTCCCCTGGGCCCCGGCTCGCCAACTTTACCCAAGAAGGTTTGCCACATGGAGTCTCTCTAAAAAATAAAATGAAATAAAATTAATGAAGAAATCAAGCCATTTGTGGTCTATTCTGACCTGAACGAGCAGGTATCAAGGGCTGCACAAAGTCATCAACAGAATCTGATATCTTATATACAGAAACCGACTCCAGATGACGCATGCGCAGATGCAAGGAGCAATCTGGGAGTACAGTCCACGCCAAGGGAGAATCCGAAAAGAGAAATACAAAATCTGATAGGACAACAACCGCGAGGTATAGTCCTCAACCATCTACATCTACTTAGGGACTGTTCAGAATTTATGACTGGGCAGGGGATGGGAGTTTTGGCAGGGACGGATTACCAATTAGGCTTGGTAGGCTGAAGCCTAGGGCCCGGAGCTCTAGGGGGGCCCGACCAAAAAGGGGTAAAAAGTTGTGGTCGTTCTAAGGGCTCTGTAACAACTTGCAACCTCCTAAGGTCATGAGTCACAGAGCCCTGTTGATAGAGAAGGATGAGTGAAGCATCTAGTTGTGCAGTGTACAATCTTATGAGGTCAAACTTAAAACATACTGGGACCGGTACATGACCCCATCCCTTTACCCTAACCAGACAACTGAGGGGTTACATTCAATTTATGGTATTTGCCACATCCTAGTGTTTCTGAAAAGTGTATCCCATTTCTGCTCTGCTCACCACACACATCACATGTCAGAATACAGAAGATAGTAATATGAAGTTTTAAAGGTAAAACTTTCTTTTAAAAATTCAACCTGTTGGCATCATCTTTGGAATATGTGACCCTATATGTGACTTTGGTAACTGTCATGCAGCACTCACACTTTGATGAATACCTCATTGAATCTTTGGATAAATCCATGATGAAGCTTTTTTTATATCATTTAGGGCACATTGAGTGATTCATGAGGGGCCAAATTTGTGCATCAAAATTCGATTCATAAAGATAGTGCCAAAATGATTATGATAGGCAGCCCATTTCTCTTTGGAATTCCTCCTGAAGGTTTTGTTGCAATGTTTGGCCCTTGGTGCGGGACCTGAGAAATTATTGTGCATAATGGGGGCCAAATGTTCAATAACTTGGCCATAATGAGTATAGAGTCTGGCAATACCAAGTCAATATATATGCAGATATTCCTTGTTTTGTTAATTAATGAGTTTGCAGTCCAACAAGCATAACAGAGAGGTGCATAATGCTTTGAGCAAGTTTAAAAGAACAGTGTCAGTTTTTGTACGGATGTCCTTCCATTAATTTTGTTTAAATTGATCATTTTGCATCATTTAAACTATGAATGATAACAAGTAATATAACTTATATAAATACTATTTAATAAAAAAGCAGTTCCGAAAATCGAAAATGTCATTTTCAATAGAATTTAAATCAATTTTCGGAATTACTTTCTTACCTAAGTTTAATATGTGAAATTTTTCGGTGGATATCATGGATTATACTACAGGGTATTTACTGATAAAATAGATTTTAGCCTATCTTTCATTTTTTCCTAAGGCATTTTTTTCTTAATTATGACGAGTTCCTAAGGACGGTCAAAGGAGGGGGGGGGGGGGTTGTGGCAAACTGTGACCAGAGGGTGGGGGGGGGGGGGGCCCACTGACTTAGTCAGCCTAGGGCCCATATGACTGGTGATCCGTCCCTGAGTTTTGGCAGGGGGGGTACTAACTTTTCACACGTGTTTCAAGGGGGGTTATTAATTTTTGACAACACTTCCAAGAGGAGGTAAGAAATTTTAACAAAGAAAAAATGTTAAAAAACACGCATAAACTCATTTTATTTGGACTTTTTTACGCGCAAAAGTCCACTAAATGACGCATATATATACACGTGGCCGTGTATAACAGTATATACCGTAATATGGGGTGAATCGGGACAGAATTGGCCGTTTTTCTGTCATAGTATGAAGAATAATAAACTTAGAAATCAAAATAAAGCGTCAAATTGTGTCCGAGCACAAGGTCTAACTATCCCCATGAGCTTGAAATGATATCTTAAAGTTTCAATGCTTCTTTGGTGTGAATCGGGACAATCCCTTATTTTCACAATCATTACTTCTTAGCTTTTATAAGTGATTGCTACTTGTGAGTTAGCATTAGAAAACATGTCCAACATGTGAAAAATGTATTTTCAGGAAAACCTATAAATTATAAAAATTTGATTAAATAGCAGAAAAGTATCAAAACCTGTAGTTTTTTGCAAATTTTTCCAGTGAGCGATAATTCTGGACTAAATCCACTATTCATAATGCTAAGTTCAATTATATTCATAGAAAAGAGACACCAGTACATTCAAATGAAAATCAGTAGGTTTATTTTCGTTGATTCCGAAATTTTGTCATTGCCCTGGATCTGAACCCATGACCAAACATACATAATCTCTTATCTAGTCTACTAATCGGGTCCCCCAACTGGTCAAAACTATGTTTTAAAAGTTTCCTGCAAGATTAGTGGCTCTAGTATTCATACTTTTTGCAGTGCATGCAAAGTTTTGACCCGCCTTTGAGAATTCACTTCCCGCAGTACCAAGTTTAAGGTGCTGCAGCTCCTCACTGCCTGCAGTTAGAAGTATAAAACTACACCGACATGTGCTCTGATATGTCTACTATACCAAAAATCAATTTCCTGAGTTAAGAAATAAAACGTTTCCCCATTCTGTCCCGATTCACCCCAGTGTCCCGATTCACCCCATATTACGGTATATGTTTGTATTGCTTTGTATGTCGAGGGGGGGGGCGTACTAGAAATACGCATGAAACCTACGGGTGGGATACAAAAAATCCGCATGAAACTCAAGGGGGGTATCAATTTTTGACGGGAAGTTCCAGCAAAACTCCCACCCCCCCAGTCATAAATTCTGAACGGTCCCTTATGGCTTGCCCTGTGTGCACTTTGTAATCAATTATTGAAATTACATTTTATAATTATAATTATTATAATACAATTAAGGTGACTCAAGCATGGTGGTTCCATCATACAGATTTTTCTAAAATTTTGCACAGGTACTCTATGGGACCTATACATTTCAAAAATGAAAAATAAAAATATTTCACCGACTCGTTTGGTTGCCATGGTAATGGCATGTTTTGCCTGATGACTGCTTAAAAGTCATAAATTGAGTTTTTGGTTATGTACCACAGAATAAAGCATTACATGCATTTGTCACACAAAAACGTCAGAAATGTCTTCCCAAGGATTTACACCAATACATTTGCCATAAATTTGAAGAAAAAGGTTAAAATACTTTTTTCTGTAAGAGCTCAAAGGGCTCCAACACACTAATTAATTGCAGATTTTGCATGCATCAATTTTGGCAGTAATCAAATTTTAGGAAAACGATCATACAGATTTTTTACAAAATTTGCATATATCATAAACAAGTTATTGTCAAACAAATGGCAAAAAATAAAAAAAATTCACCGAGTCATTTTTTTACTGCATTGCCATGACTGTGCCAATGTCAATTTAAATAAAGACAATTTTTGACACAGTTGAGTGAATTAACTGAGAAAATGTTTTGGATAAAGCTGAAAAGCTGAAACTTTATACTGGCATAGAATAGATGTTACTGCATCCAATAAAAAAAATAATTATGCTTCTAGCTGCATTAGATCTCATTTAAATAGCAAATTACTAGCTGCTATGCTGTTGAAAAAAAGAGAACATAAAATGGTAACGTCACAACTGTTTCAGGGCCTGCAGCAGTTGTGACGCTATGTTGCTAGGCAACCAGGCTGCTCAGAAGTATGTGCAGTGTACCACGGTTGAGTCACCTTAAGGTGGCTCGCTACTCATGCAAAACACAGAGGCTCCAAGCGCTTGGTGGGTTGACGTACTATATAGTATATATAAGAAGAGATGCAATTGAATTTTGGCCCTTGTCCACCTGCCATTCAAACACCTGCATGGACGGCACCAACCATTCTCGCTTGCACCTTACATAATTTACTTGTATGGTGTACAACTTACAGCACCATTTGGGTCCATTTATTTACAAATAAACACTTCAGAAGCAGATGATTGCAGCTGGTGACCCAACTTCCGCCTTCTGGTTGGCAGTAATGATTTCCGGGCGTTCTGATTGGTTAAAATTTGTTTGACCTACATTGCAACTGTTTTTCTTGACGTCACGTTCTGACAGCTGATTGTAAACAAGACGCAAGTGAAATCATCAGAAACAAAAGACACAATGGCACAAGACAGGATGGAATTGATGACATGGTAGGTATTCTGTGTATTTGTGTTTAGTTTATCAGCTTTTTAGTGAACTAGTGCCGTAGTGGTAGGCCTACACACTGTTGTTACCGGTAGCTGACATGTTGCTAGTCACATGGATCTAGTCAACATGGTCAATCAGTTTACCATGACCAAAACCAAGGCAAATTTAGTACTGTGTTACTGTGTTGACAGTGACAGTGTTGTTGAATTATGTCTCAGCCATCGATACTGGCACAAGCCCAACACTGCTGTCAGTAGGCCTACAGCAGTGCCATTCTGGAGATGACAGGGCTTATTTTTACTAGGCTGTGTTGGTCACCTCGGGGGGCTTAATATATTTTGATATTGGTGTCTGGTGACTGCTCGCTCACCTGCTTATACAGCAGACTGTTCTCAATCAGGGCTGGGGTCAACTGGGAGGGGGGGGGGATTTTGTTTTGCTGGTTAAATTACTAGGCTGAGAGTCACCTGATCAGGTCACATTGGGTGGGGTGATTGTGAAATGTTTTGGTTATTGCTAATTTGCTAGTCATATAACTAGGTTTGGGTCACTCCTGAATTATTATTTTTTGCTAGTAATAGAAAATACCCACCTCTAACTGGCCATTCTTCCACTTTCTCAGGCATTGAATGAAAGAGTTCTTTTTCTATTTCTAAAGTAAAGTTTTCTTTTATGGAGAACATCAAGATTACAATGCTCCCCTGTGGCCTAATGGTCAAGACTGCTTGACCACTGGCTTTGAGGGCGTGGGTTCAAATCTCACTCCGGGAACTCACGCTAGTCCGAGCCCATGGGCCATTAAATGGAGGCTGATTGTATCCAGTATTGTATGCTGGGGCAACTGAAAGACCCTGGGCATCCCTGAATTAATAGTGTATTTTCCAGACTCCCAGTCTTCTCATCTCATCATCACACGGCGGTCACAAAAAATAAAAGTGCAGCTCCCTGCACAAAGATGGTGGTTGAGCTGCCCCGGCTGATCCGGGGTACGGCAGCACAACACAAGTCAAGTAATGATGTGCAGCAATATTTTGGGTTATGCAACTGGAGCTGTTCAATGTAACGCCGAAGTGGGGGGGAGGGGGTATGAGATTGTGTTATGCTGTGTTACAGGGGGAGGGGTTGTAAGACTTGATGAAACATATGTATAACACAAAAAAATGTTTTGAAACATGAAAATAGAATTAATCATAGACATTTTTGTAAAAAGTCTTATCAAATAGTGCCCGCCCACCAAGTCAATTATGAACAACAGAAATAAACTGGTTAATTATTATGTCTTAATTATACTATTACCAGACAGTGTCAGACCGACATGCATTCTGTGTTAATATAGTTTTGGATTTTGCAAATATATGAGGCATGGCTATTGTTTTATACAATAAATTTATATATAACAATATACTTTTTTTTCAGGCTGAATGAAAGTTACATGCCTGTCCCTACAGAGATTTTTGTCACTGTTGAGGCAGTGCATGAGTCTTTGAAGAAGGAAAAGCCAGAACTGGACAGTGGCCAGGCAGTGCTCATGAAATGCCTTAGGACAGCGTTCCCATCAGTCACTCTGAAGCGGAAACAAATCAGGAATGAAAGAGTACTCGTAGCTGTTGGTATCAGAAAGAGGTTTGAAAAGCCAACTCCTGTTAGTTTGAAGGAACAATTTCAGGCCATGGGTTATTGTGTGATGGAGTATGGAGGGGTGATGGATGCTATGGTTCCATACACAATGGATGATTCAAGAACTGTCGTTAAGCATGTCCTTGTGGAAGCAAATGGGAGGATCAAGATCAAGGTTGGAGAAGTGGAAGTACCAGAGAAAGTCATCAGCCTGAAAGAGAGCATGGTTGTGGCGATAATGAAACTGGTGAAGGAATCAACAGTGTGTCAAAAATTTGAGGAAAAAGAAAATTGTGATGTCCTCCTGCCAAAGATACAAGTCCATGGTGGGTCAAAAATGTGCTGTCTTCATAGAAAACCACTGGGTAAGTGAATTTACAAATAACGATGTTATATTCATATAAAATAACTTAATTAACTGAAGTTTGCAAACATTGTCAACAGCCTTACGGAGTGACATGCTTGATGGAAAAAAAGATAAAATACATAAATATTCAATTTTATAAATTGTTCATGAGAATAAATACTTTCAGTTGATACAACAGCAAATGAAGATGATGAAGCGGAGGCTGAATATGAGATGGAGCAGGAGGGTGTAACAGAGAAAACACCGCTCAAGCCTGGGGACCGACGTTACCGCTGGGAAAAAAGGTATCAGTGTATTTCCTAAGTTCAAGAACTGGGAAATGACACGGTCCAGAGCAGTGGCATAGGCATACAATTTCCAGGGGGGGGGGGAGGTAGTTTGGGGCAAACAGTCTTTGATGAGATCGAAATTCTTGTCGAATTTTAATTTACTAAAATTTTTGTTCACAGCAGTGAAACGAACTCATTTGCATGTCATGGAAGAATACAACAGGGGTCAGGAAAAATAAAATAAACTTATATATATATATATATATATATGTGTTATTAAGATAAACCTATACATATTTTTCAGGAAAAATAAAATAAACTTATATAATAAATGGTATTGTGATATAACTATACATATTTTTTCAGTATGATTCAATATTGCTTGTCGATATGGTCCACGAGCCCGGAGGCATACAAGAAAATGAGAATGGGACAGGACGGGAAAACCGTGCAATACCCTTCAATTCGCCTTCTGCAATACTACAAAAACAGCCTCAAGCAAAGTCCAGGTGAGAATTAAAAAATAATTTTAAAATGCCCTTATATTTATACATGATATATGATAATAATATCATTAAGTGCTTGAATAGCCCTTATTCCATTAACAGGGTCACTGTGCTATTTGTATGCAAAACTTAACAAAGTTTTGAGTGGTTGTCATTAATATTGACTTATTTTTTTGAAAAATTGTTTCTAAGAAATACCATCTGAACTTGCGTAATGAAATAAAAAATACTTTTTTGTGTTGTGTGAACTTTAATTGATCTAAACAGTTCAACAAAAATAAGTCCCCCTTTAAATAAACTTGAATATCTCAAAGATTTCTTCTCCAATTTTTATTAAAGTTGGATCGAATTATAGGCCTGTATATCGACCCTAAATGTCTGTATTTGTAGTTTAGTGGCATTGTTCCTGGCTGACTCAGCAGCCTTCAAATGAGCCTACCCCTGTTTTCAAAAATCTGTGGCTTTTCCAATGGATATGAACAATTTGACCAAACGGGGGAGCCACCAGCAGGGGCATGCTTCATCATGATACTGGAGAAAATTTGTTTCTCAATCATATTTAGTTTACAAATGAGGACTTCTTTTGTAAACTTTTCACAGTTTAGGTTCCCTGTCAGAGTGACATTAGAAATAATTTGAGTGGAGTTTGAGCACATTTTGGAAAACATTTTTTTGGAAAAATCAAAACTTCAATTTTTTGAAAGAGGAGTATGTGCATTCAAGGTAGGCTGGCTACGACAAAATTTAAGCAATCGAGCTACAATTATACAGGCAAAATGTCAATATGCAGGCCTACAAATACGAGAACTTTAGCAGAAATCGGAAAAGAGGTCTTTGAGATGTTCAAGTTTTTGTAAAGGGGGACTTATTTTTGTTGAACCCTTTATAAAGTTTTTACCTATAATCTTTGATACTTTAAAATTTATACCAAAAGTTTTTGGCTGGCATTAGGCCTACTGGTGATTAACTGTTTCTGCCCGAGGTCAGAAGTCATTAGTGATTTTATTTACATAGCTGATAACACTCTTGGCAACTTTATTGTGATATGTGCCTGTAACGCTAGTGACTGTAAGTCATTTTTTGTAGGACCTAATCATGACCTGCTTGACCTCATGAAGCGAGAAGCCGAAAGACTGAAAATTCCCCCTCAGGGATACCATGGGATTCTCTGTTTAGATGAGATGAAAATACAGGTGCATTGCATTATCAATATGTTGGTATTAATGATTATTGAGATGTGGAGTAATTCTTGTAAACCTCTAAACCTCAAATAAGTCAAAGATGCTGCATGGGGTTAAAAGTTAGAATCCTAGTGAGACCCAATTATAATATAAATATCATGACTTATTTGTGTATTCATATTTATTAACATTACATTTGATGACACACTTTGGAAATTCCAATAATTTTAAGACACAGTGCTACTTGAACGTAAATGAAACGCATGATGTTCTGCCACTGGGTCGATGTGTAACATGTTGAGGACTCCTGCTCTCTCCAATCTTATCAATCAACCCTCATGAGCACCCTGAACTGGGCTTAGATGGCTGCACTTACCATATCTATCTATCTATACAAGAAGAGTGACAGAAGCATGCCTAAAATATTAGCTTTAATGTTCCACAGTTAATATATTTTCATGCCATTGGAAGAGAATTTATGCTCCGACAAGCAGATTAGTTTGGGATATTTAGCATCGACGCAATAGCAAAACATTATCTTTCCGCTTTTTCTGGCAGTCTGTAGGCCAGTGTTTGCAAAGCTAATACACTTTCTGATTTCAAGACTTCATGTTTACATATCTTTATATCTTTAGCCTGACCTGGTCCAAGACCGCAGTGGCGGCATGTCCAGACTGGTCGGCTTTACGGACATGGGGGAGACCGCCAACACACTTCATTACATGAAATCAGGTACTTCTTATTTGATTGTCTTCTGAAACAAAATATTAAAATACTTTTCTTAAAGTCTGAGGTTAGAATTTGTGAGATATTCATTGGAGTGTTCTTTTTAAAGGGAAATGATGCAGTTCACAATGGTGCCCCACCCCCCCTGGTGTTAATGATAATTCTTAAAGTTTGAGAAAATATGCCTTATTATGCTACCAGACATGCCGAAACAATTCTGTGTTTTGAACTGTGTCATTTCCCTTTCAGAAACTATTAATTCCACAGATTCTATGTAAAATAAAGTGAAATTTGAATATGGTATTTGGAAGGTCAGTATGGAAAATGTCACAGTGACTGTTGTAGTTGTTTATGGACCTCCCTACTCATAAGTTAATCCATCAACTGTTGGATCATGTATTTTACTAGTTAATTTTCAGATTTTCTGACTGATATTACCTCAAAATTCAAGAACCTTCTGAATTTAGGAGACTTTTAACATTCATCTCAATGAAGGATCATCACCGGATACCATAAAGTTTGTAGAAATTATGCAAGCTTTCGGACTAGAACAACATCGGTCTGAATATGCACACAAGGCTTTGAATATCCTCAATCATGTATACACTGAGACAGGTGGAGAAAACAGTGTCACAAACTGTAAACAAAGACTTTAGGGGGTGACCATTAAATGTCCAGGGGGGCTTGGAGTTTTCCTCGGCAGGAAATTATTTATTTCATGTTACGTCAGTAAGGGTCTTTGTTGTGCGAACACTCATGCTTAACTTGTTCCAGAGTTAGGTGTTTTGAAGGAGTAAGGTCTGTCTTAAAATTTATTGTTATATTTTGAAGCTGGTTCTGTTAACAAAAGCTTGCTGTTAATTCTCAGATTACGGTCCCTATTTGGTTTAAGCTGGACCATAAATTTGTTGAGCATACAAGGGAGCTTGGCCGAATATATTCATTCCTTAATCAAGTGATGCCTTATTAAGAAATACCCCAGGCAGAAATTATCTATTTCAAGACGGCCCAAAGAATTTATTTCTTTCAAAAAAACTGAGCTGGAAATTATTTATTTTAAAAAATACTACACACACAGCCCCACCCCCACCACCCCCGGACATTAAATGGTCTGT
The DNA here is from genome assembly GCA_026936325.1 of Platynereis dumerilii. NCBI lineage: Eukaryota > Metazoa > Annelida > Polychaeta > Phyllodocida > Nereididae > Platynereis > Platynereis dumerilii. The sequence goes on along the minus strand of JAPTHN010000093.1, from coordinate 355,055 downwards.
CCCTTATTTCTGATCATTGCCTGATCTACTGTGAAGCATAGGTCCCAAAGGAAAACATTGTGAGGAATACCAAATAGTACGGAAAGTACGATAATGTGGTTTGTTCTGTTAATGATAAACATGCTCCAGAAAAAACTCAGACCCTGAGGATCTGACATCATAATAATTCATTGTTAGTCCCGCCGTAGACAGGGACTAATGTTTTCTATCGCAGAGGTCTGTCCATCCATCCATATAGCTGTCTGTCTGTTAACACGATTGAGGAAAAACCGCTGGTGCTTTCTAATGAAACTCTGCAAGATTTTTCTGATCACCCCAAGGTATAACTGATTAGATTTTTGTGACCACCAAATATGCATAGCAAAGACGGAGTCAATGTCTTAAATTAATGCTGGAAAAGAAATTACAATGTACTTCCATTGAGGTATCGAAAATTGTATGCCCCTTTCAGGGTGCATTTCCCCTTTTTAAAGGTCATCTTTTTTGAGTTTACTGGGTTTGGGCCCGAGACGCTCTACTGAGAACCCCACAATATTTTGCGATGAGAAAAGGACTGGATGCTGCATTATTTGTCTCGCTGCAGGATCTGAATCCAGATACAGTAATATTTCATACATAGAGAAGGGAGGGTGTGAAATTGTCATACATGTCTATGTCATCGAAGTCCTGGGAACTTGACTTAATGCCAATCTATTTGTTGAAAGCTGTATTGCTAACTGTTCTTCCTGTCATAACAAGGATCATCAACCTCTCATCAGATGGAGTTGGAAAGAAGCTGTTGTCCGCCCAATCGTCATTTAAACTAGGTGAAGACCTAACAGCAACAACTATGGATCTTTCAGTAATCTCCCCTTTTTGTCGAAAGTCTTAGAAAAGGCTGCTCAACAGCAGTTCATGCAGCATTGGAATGCTTGTGACTTGTTTCCAGACTACCAGTCAGCCTACTGAGAAAACTATAGTTATGAAACAGCTCTCAATCAACTACTTGATGATATTCTCAGGGCGATAGAACGTCAACATTTTAATACACTCATCGCAATTGACATGAGCACGGCGTTTGACACGGTTGTCCATGGTGTTTTATTGTCTGTACTCGACAAACGTTTTGGTATTGACAATCAAGTTCTAAGTTGGTTTTGCAAAAATTTGGCACCAACAAGTGGAAAACATCAAAAAATAGAACTTGCCCGCTTTGAACTCATTTTGGTGGAGCAGGTCACTTATCAAGTTGAAGTGCAGCAATGTTGCATATCCATCAATGTGGCATATATAGGCCTATCCATCAAATTAACCAGAACCGCAAGCGGTATTAATGCTCTTAATGCTCTTCTGTTAATGTGAATCTATCAATGTGTGCCTGATTATCACACACATGTGACATTTTCCCAATCCAAACCCACAGACCAATACCGGTACCTAACTTCAAAATTCTGAGCGGAATATTGAGGTCACAATGGGCAGTTCAGAAAGATGGCTGCCAATATGGCCGCCGCAAAATGGCCACCATCATGGATTTGTCGACACGAGCCCAATCTATACCCACAGGCCAATACTTGTTCCAGCTAAAAATATTCGAAAATATCTTAAACAGGAGTCCTGTGAGACACTGGTACTTGGCACTGTTATTTTCTCATCTGGACTATGCCAATACATTTTTCATTGGTTTAACACTGGGCCACATCAACAAGTTACAAAGAGTACAGAACATCACAGCGAAGCTTGTCATCAGCAACAGCAACATCAATTCCTATAACTGCTTGAAGCCTCTCCATTGGCTTCCCATTCACTTACGCACAGAACATAATATCCTGACTCTTGCGACAGGTGTCTCGCTGGCCAAGGACCCAAGTATCTTTGCGACAAACTTGAATTTTATGACAATGGAAGAGTTGGTCTCAGATCTACAAAAGGCTCAAAGTGCCTTTCACCAGGAATAAGACATTTGCCAGTAGATCCTTCAGTGTGATGGCCCCCACATGGATTGCAGAATCATGTCAAGCAAGCTGAAACCGTTGACTCTTTTGAATCTAAATTAAATACATTTTTATTTACTAAATTTTGATATTTACTTTAATGTTAAAATATTTTTACATTTCGAAGCACATCTGAAGGTTTTAAAAGAAGTCTAGTGTGGGCTCTTTAGATAAATTATTTACTATTTTGCTATTTACTGTTTACTAAAATTCAAGTTGCTGTTAGAAAGTCATAAACTAATATATATGTCTTTAAGATATGATATATTTCCAATCAACACTAGCTATTGCATGTTTTTCTAAACCGAGTTGATTTTATTATTCCAGGAGAGACCTGTAAACAAAACACGCGGTTTGACAGAATTTGAATTTTAAAATTTCTATTTGCTAAAATTTTTGTGAAGACACACTGAACAAATTATGAGTGATGCCTTTCTGTAACTTTGCAGATAATGACGACCCCACAATAGGGGAGATGGCCCTGCAATTCGTGTTTATGGGCCACACCGGCTTCAAAATCCTAGCAGGGTTTTACTGCACAAATGATGCGACAGCTCCAGAACTTGATTCCATGCTCAGTGAGATACGTTTCGCCCTAAACCTTCATGGTTTTACAGTATGTAATAAGTATTTAAACCTTTTTAAAAAAACCTAATAAGTATTTAAACATTAAAAAAAAATTAATGGGTACCTAAACATTAAAAAAAAATCCAATCATTGTGTTATCCACAATATTTGTTCATAATAATTATAATACTACTTAACCTAGTGATTTATATGGTAACTTAAAAGGCAACATGATTACATGATTTATAACGCATATTAATACAAAATAAGTGATGTTGATATAAATGTTTGATTGAAAGTACTTATTATTTGGTTTTTTATATCTTAGGTTGATGCCATTTGTATGGATGGGGGTGCGAATAACAGGTCCCTACTGCACTGCCATTTCCCCAGTAAAAAAGAGGCAGAAGAGTGCGATTATTCAATGAGTGACCCAATGAACCCGGAGGGAAAATTGACCTTTATGATGGATCCATCCGTAAGTTGCAACGATGCTCACAGCAACACTGATTGTTTTCGTCTGGTAGATGGGCAACGATGTTTGCCTAGTTCTCACTGTCATCACATTTAATGTTGCTAGTCTGTAAATTTTGATTTAGTCGGGGAAAATCTGTTATTTAGTGAGAAAAGTTTGGGAAATCTGACTTCAGTCAGTGAAATTTAGAAAAAATACCTGGTGGCGACACGAATGGCATAGGATGAAGGTTGCATGCAGGGGCGTATCTAGAAATGGCCTGAGAGGGGCATTACAATTTACATGGGGTGAATACGGGGCGCTCCGCGACTTTTCCTATCTCTTTCATGTTAATTTTGGGACACAAATGGCGTAACATCGGATACAGACGTTTTGCAATGTTATACCATAAAACCTGGGATCAGGGCCCAAAAAGTTGCGAGAAACTGTTGAATTTCTAAGAAATGCTGATAAATTTATATCACGATAATATTTCAACGTAACAATACTCACAGTATCATCGTGTGGATATTTGAATATTTGACTGTACTCGGCACTATTTATTATGAAAGCACAAGGACAAAGATAGTATGTTGCATGCAATAGTGAGAACTAGGCATAAACATTTTTGTTGTTTGTTTGTAAAAAAGTTTCCATCTGAATACTTAGAAAATATTCGCTGATATCTGCGTGTGTGGCTATCAATTGAACTCAATCATAATATATGGAGGAAGTTTACTGGAATCCAGTTTTGATGATTTGTAATATTGGCCACAAATACCAGATGAGTTTAAGATGCTGCTGCATTAAAAGTTAAGTATTTTTCTCCATTCGCACTGTTCTCCTTAGTTTACCCTGGCAGTTTGACTTGGTTGAGCAGGATTTGTGTTTTTAAATGTTTTAATGAACTTCGTATTCCGGCCCTCAGCTGACTGTATTTGAATTGACGCCTTAAAGTCTTTTTTTATTCTTGTATTATTGTCAATTATTTTTTAAAATGTTTATACTGTGTATTCTTTAAGAGACTGTACATGTTTCTACAAGTTTTACACCTGTATGCGGTTCATATTGATTTTCTTCTTTGTTTTCAGGGATGGATAAATGGCTGCCTGGGGCTTTTCATACTAAACTGAATCAAATTTAAAACGCAAAACTATTTACAGGGCTGTATTTTTGCCTGAGAAGCAGGCTTTACTTTAAGTGGGGGTCACCTTTGGGGTACTTGTGAACTTTTTTTGGGTAAAGATATTCATAATGCTGGCAGTAAGCATCCTCCCATTGCAGGACTCGTTTATACTCACCCTGCCAATAAGTGCCATAAAATTCTGAAGTTTTCAAATCATTTAACAGCTTTTTCCCGGCATGATTTTAGTGATTGTTTACGGTTTTCTACAAAGAAACTATTTGAAACAACAAATAGAAAACAATGAAAAACTCAAGCATTCATTCAATTGCTTTGAGAGATCTGAAACTGTAAATTATGTCTTTCGCACCGGAGGAGAGTTGGGGTAAGGTTCTTTGAGTGGGACATTTATATTCTGTGCATTTTAAAAAAGTGATATCTTGCTTGGCCTATGGGTTATTGATTGTCAACCAGGGCCTCAAATTAGAGGTTTTTACTAAATTTAACAGAAAAGTGACAATTCCGGCAGCACAAGAACTAAATCAGTGGCTAAATTTCTGAAATATAAAATGACAGGGGGTATCTTTGAGTCGGACAGCTGTGTTCTAAAAACATGAAATCGAAGATTCAGGTGCTTTAGAGTCTTCCATTCAATTCAAAAAGCTCATATTATAGCACAGAATAGGTTAAGCTTACTCTTAACTGAATGACAGAAAAAATTGAAGTTATATCAATACAATAGGCTAGTAAATGATACCTGAAACATGACAAAATTGCGCAAAAATTCACAAATTTCTGACCAAACTTGAGAGAAAAACAGGTTTTTTACCCTATCTAGAGAGCCATGAAAACCCTACTTTACTTGTAAGTATCATGCTGATACTTTGTGAACAGATCAAGGAGGTCTTAAGCTAAAGATTGGTACCAAATATATAGGTATAGGAGCTCTCAATTGGCCAATAGAGCCCAACAAAAAGTGTCCGACTCAAGGAGACACTTCTAAAGTGTCAGACTCAAAGAGTATTACCCTAATCTTTTTGTTACAACTTCACTAAAAGTGTATGATGTGGTCGGGGTAGGTTTAAAAAGCTTACACTGAGAAGTGAGGATGGCTGTAAGGGTCACCCAGTGGTCACCTCAAGGGTAGGGGAGAGTGGAGCACAATAGCCAGGGAATAAAGAAGGCTTAGGGACCGTTCAGAATTATGACTGGGGGGGGATCGGAGTGTTGCCAGAACTTCCCGTCAAAAATTGATACCCCCCCCCCTTGAGTTCCATGCGGATTTTTAGTACCCCACCCCTAGGTTTCATGCGTATTTTTAGTACCCCACCCCTCGACATACAAAGCAATTCATGCATATATTGTTATACATGTGCCCCTTGTCCAGTCGGGCGAACAGATTCGCGTACTTCTGCATGTGAAAATGCGTGGACAACCTGAATATATGCGCCGAGGTGGACTGGTGCCATTTCGGGCCCGTGGCAAAATAAGTCAGCGGGCCCCTACGTTCCTATTATCGGCATTAGTTTAGATGTGAAAACAGAGTGGTACAGCATATAATTTTGTAATTGTTGTCAACAGGGGGGCCCACATGACAGGGCCTTGTCCTATTTAAAAGTTTGATTGCATCACAAAATTATAAACCGGATTGAGAATCTTCCTGGCTTATTTTTTTTACAGCTTGCGTGGGCCCCACTGAGTCGATGGGCCCGTGGCAGCTGCCACTCTGCCACATAGGCCAGTCCGCCCCAGTATATGCGCGTTCTTTAGCATTTTTGTTTTATTAATATTTCTTACCCCCCCCCCCTTTAGACATGTTGTCAAAAATTAGTACCCCCCCTTGGAACACGTGTGAAAAGTTAGTACCCCCTCGGGCAAAACTCCCACCACCCCCCCCCCAGTCATAAATTTTGAACGGTCCCTTAGGGTCTATCAGAAAGACCTCGCACAACCTTCAGAGATAAAATCAGTATTTTCTTGGCCCTTGCTGTGCTATTCTCAAAATTACGCATCTGCACCCGTGAGAAAGACATGGAGAGGGCATGATTTGTGGTACTGCTGTCTATCCTACAGCTGCTGTACAGCTCGTGTGAGGTCTTTTTGATGGACCCAAAGCCTTTTTCACTATGTTGCATCTGTACAGGCTGTTTTTAAAAGGAACTGTTACCATAGTTTAATTGTTTCACTGGCCATACCCCAATGTGATATACTTGGCAACAGATGTGCACAAACTGGTCACACTTGAGTGATTTTATGCAACCGAGTCCTTTGACACCTGATTAATCAAACACATACACTCAACAGCTCATCTGAAACATATACAGGGCCGGATTTAAATAAGGATGGGCCCTAGCTCTGGAGGGGCCCCCTTCATCTAGCCTACTGACTCAGGAGGGGCCCCCTCCATCTCTCATTTCTTGTACGCACTAAGTGTGCATCCACAAGGGCCCACTGGTTTTGCCGCATTGTGGGGCCCAATGACTTTGTGGGTCACACTGACTCAGGAGGGGCCCCCTCCATCTAGCATGTCTTGTACGCACTAAGCTTGTGCCTGCAGGGGCCCACTGGTTTTGCTGCTTTGGAGGGCCTACTAACTCAGGAGGGGCCTCGTCATCTAGCGTTTTTTTTACACACCAAGCATCATTTAAAAGGGCCCACTGGTTTTGCCGCTTAGGAGCCCAATGACTTTGGTGGCCCACCGACTTTGGGGGCCCACTGATTTTGGAGGGCCCTCGCCATGTGTTTCTACTGGGGGCCACTGACTGCAACTATGTTCAATTTCTGTGCAAGTGCAATATATACGCAACATATGTGCCCCGTGCGTGCGCGTGAATTTGGATGCAGTGGGCCCCCAATGGCAGTGGGCCCTAGGCCGATGGCCTACTCGGCCTATTGGGAAATCCGGCACTGAGCATATACAGAAAAATACAGCCCTGGATATAGTTTTGCGTTTTTAATTTGGTTCAGTTTATACTTATGCACTTGATAGACTTCTAGGACAGGAAGAGGACACAACAAGGAGGCAAAGGATGGTGAAACTGCGTTCCAGGTAATTATATGTTGGTAAATTTCATGTCAGTGATCAGGTAAATTAAAGCGATATAATGAACTAAAGCTGTATGGTCATCCGTTTGCCATTTTTGTGGATAACTCTATAATTTGAAATAACCTTTTCATGATTAAGCTTTGGCCTACCGGCTTTAGTATGGTTTTTTACCGAGGCTCCTCGTAGCGGAACCCTCGCTCTTATGTTGTCGTCAGACCAAGCCTATGGTTGTCAGGCCAAGACTATGGTCAAGTTGATCGGGTGGCTGAGACTCGACTTCTGCCACTCAATTACTCCAGCTACCTGCCAATGTTTGACCTTGCCATAGATCAAGCAAATATTATTAGAATTGTGAGAAATCCTAACGAAATTTCTTTGTAATCTGAGGAAATTTATTGCTTGTTGAACATAACAATGTTAAAAACATCCCAGCAGACTTTTCAGGATAGATGGTCATGAGTTACTGTTACACATCAATTTCTATATTTTACTCTGAAATGGATAATTTTTAATGGAGGTGTTTACACATCGCCATTTATGTAATTGGTGAGAAAGGGCAGGTAAATGTCAATAGGTTCAGGCCCTATATCACCTGTCCACAGTACAATGCCATTTTAAGCATCTTAGGCCTAATTCAACAGTTTTACCATAGACGAGGCAATCATACCATTGGTCATCATATCTTAGCCAACATCTCAAAGAGCACCTCCTGTCAGACAATGTCTTAACCATAGACAAAGCAGGGCTCACCTTGAATCTTAGACAAAATCTTAGACATAAATATCCTCTCGACCAATTCCTAGCGATCTTTGTGATCCTTAACATTTTGACTTTGACTATTTGACCTGTCCACACTGACCAGAGACAGTTCCCTCAAAGAGCACCTCTTGTTAGACAATTTTTTGGGTATGCAAATGAGCTGTCCACCATTTCTTGTCAGCCCGAGGTACGAGGGCAGCAGTGTTGCCTCTAAATAGTCCACACCGGTGCTGATGGGGCGTAAAACACAAAGTCACTCATTCACGAGGGCAGCAGTTGTGCATATCATCCATATCTATCTATCAATCTATCTATATCTATCGATCTGTCTATATATCTATATCTATCTGAATAGTTATAGCAGTGCAGGACAAATCATCGGCTGGATTCATGCCTGTCATGATATCAAGTCATTCATATCAATGTTTTAGTAGGCATAAATATCTGAACATTTATCCAATTGCTGAATACTATTCCCAATTTTTATGCTGTCCTTTGTAACTGTTTTTAGGGGAAGAGGATGGCTACCTTATTTACACCTCCATGTTGTCTGCTCCAAACTTAAAGACGCCTCCTTGCGCTGATGATGCCATGCAAGTCGAATCACTTTTTTAATTATACCAGTTCAATAGTCTTCATAAAAATGATTTGCTCCTCTATTCTAAAAATTAAATGCTGACACCCCATTTTCCACTCCTTCATTGGACGATTTGCAGGGCATTACGAGGGGTTTTCATGACTTCTTATTTCCATGGCAACAATTAACCATGTTTTTTATTTCTATTATCTGATTTTTTTCAAAATTATTTGCAAATTACCTCAATATTATTACCTGACCAAAATATCATGCTTCTATATCAAATACAGCTTGGAAAACCCCTCGTGTCTTTGTCCCAGATATTTGAGAATGGCCCATATGTATATAGATAAGTAATAATTGCTTTATGTTTATATTAAAGCCTCCAGAAAGGCCGGGTGCCATCGATTTTATGTTACCTTTTTGCAAAAATATTTACTTGTAAGTATTTATCACTTTAATAAAAGCATCAATCAATAACTTTGATGTTATGTATAAACTTGCTTCAATAAAGATCATAATTCTGAAATTTTAGTAGTTTTTTATCATTAATCAGTTGATGGGTACTATAATAATAATAATAATAATAATATGAATTTGAATAGCGCCAATTTCAGTGAGACTGCTCATCAGCGCTTTTTCGAGTATTTTGATCTATGAATAAAATTTTTTGAAAAGATACGTTTTCAGATTTTTCTTGAATATTTCTAGTGATTGTGACTTTCTAATACTAACAGGTAAATCATTCCATAATTTCGGAACGACCGCAGAGAAATAGCGATTGTCAAGTTTGTTTCTATTCGGTTTGGGTAGTTGTAGCATTTGCTGATTGTTGCTTCTTAAATTGATGCGATCCGATTTTCTGAGGCAGATAAGTTGTTTAATATATTCAGGGGCCTGGTTGTTAAGGGCTTTCCACGTGGTAGTTAGGAGTTTGAAGAGACCACGAGCAGGAATTGGTAGCCAGTGGAGGTTCTTCCTGTGGTTTGATACACTATCATAGCGTTTCAGTCGCTCTATTAGACGCACTGCTGAGTTCTGTGCTATCTGGAGTTTGTTCTCGAGTCGTTTTGATATTCCTAGAAGAAGCCCATTGCCGTAATCAAGATGTGGTGTAACAAGGGCATTAACCACAGTTTTTTTAGTGTTTTTGTCCATGCTTTTTCTAATTTTTGATATATTTTTCAGGTTGAAGTAAGCATTCCGGCACATTTTGTTAACCTGATTTTCCATAATCATGTTTTTATCAAATATCACTCCAAGGTTTCGGACATTGTCAGCTGTTGATATTTCGACATTATCCACCTTGATGGAGGAGATGTGTAGTTTAGCAAGTTGTTTAGTGGACCCGATGATTAGTAATTCTGTTTTTTCTCCATTGTTGCAGAGCATGTTTTCATTCAGAAATTTCCTGATGTCTGAGATGCATTTCTCCATTTTGTCTTTCGCATTATCTTGACTCATGGGAGCCGGCTTGAAAGATAGTATCAACTGTTGGTCATCAGCATACTTTTCATCGTTTATGTTGTTGTTAAATGCCATTGTGCTCACTGGGGCAATGTAAGTATTGAAGAGGATTGGCCCTAGTTTGGATCCTTGGGGCACCCCATGATTTAGTCCGAGTTTGTCCGATACTTTGTTATTTAGAGTCACTGCTTGAGAGCGATTTGATATGTATGATCGAAACCACTGAAGGACTTTCCCATCAATACCATGTACATCTTTCAGTCTGTTAATGAGGATGTCATGATCAATTGTGTCGAAGGCTGCAGATAAATCGAGCAATACAAGCATTGTTACTTCACCTTTGCCTAGACTGGACATGATGTCATTGTGAATTTTTGATAGTAGAGTCTCAGTACTGTGATATTTCTTATAGGCTGATTGTTTTTTATCATTTAGATTATTGTCTTCAAGGTGATTGGTATATTGCTTGATTACAGCGCTCTCAATCAATTTACCAAGGAAGGAAAGGTTCGACACTGGTCTATAGTTTTTATATACTAGTTCCAGTCCAGGTTTCTTAAGCAGTGGTCTGATTAAGGCATGTTTGAGTTCAGTGGGCATGCGACCCAGTTGTAATGATAGATTGATGATTTTTGTGGTGATTGGTAGGAACTAAATATAATAATAAAATTTAATGGCAGTGCGGTTTCCAGCAGTGAACTTCATGAATGTCAGGTCGCAGAAGAACACAAGTTTTATTTATAGGCCCATCCCACAATACAAATTCATGTACCTCCAATCAAAAAAATTAATGATTTGAAGAGGCACTATTTTGTTCGAACGGTCCAAAACGATCCCTAGCAACCGTGCCGACCAATCAGAGCAGCGGTTTTTGCCTGAACCTCACTGCCTATTGTGGGATTTAGTCATACACATAAGTCTTGTCGCAAACTAAGCAAGGGGGGGATCCAAAAAATTCCGGTGGGGAGTCTTATCGGGTTATCGCATCGCCGAACGCATAGCGGTCGAGAGAGTGCGAATATGTTATTGACATAACTGTTAATAACTTGACTAGTGATTAATTGATTTTCACAAGAAATGGCTTAAATGAAAGTTAAAGCCTTCTACACCTTGCTTATATTGCAAGATTAACCTTTCAGTCTGATTATTCTACAAATTAATGATAAGAGCCTTGTCGCATGCTAAATTTTATGTAATGCTGAAAATGTGCTTTAATTAATTGTGAAACTAAAAATTATGAGAATTTAGTCGTGGTGTAACTGGATGAAAAAAAAAAGGTAATTTTGCATGAATTCATGATCATTAAGGACAATATCAATGGGGTTCCACAGGGACTCAAGTGAAATGTTAACATTTTATGAATGAAAGTCATCAAAGATGGCAGCTAATGCAGAAAAATATCAAAACTTCATAAACAGCAGCTTTGGCCAAGAACCAATTTTGGTCCCAAAATTATAGTGAACTACTGTTATGATGAGAATTTTAATTGTGTTGACATTTCACATGAGTCCTCATGGAACCCCCTGGATCTTGTTCTATGTCGAAAAAATGGGTTTTTTCTTTCATTGTTCTACAACATAACTAAATTCTCTTGAAATCTTTTCATCATTTTAGCAGTTTCGCAATTAATTTAAACAATTTCTCTGACAGCATTATTTCTTGCATGCAACAGGACTTTGGCACATTTCAGACATACTGTTAATATTAATTTGTAGAATATCGAGACTGAGACAAAACTTTATTTCAAGTTCCAAGTCCAAGTTCTTTATTTGCATTATAAATGAGTTGTAGAAGGATATACCTTTCATTTGAGTCATTTCTAATTAAAATCTGTCCAAGAAAAGTCATATTATTGACAATTGCATGATTTGCATCTGTGAAATGTGGTAGCGACAGTATAAATGTCCATGACTGTATAACCTGAGGAAAAATTATGCTTCTGTTGTTTCAATTTCGTAATTTATAGACACTAATTTCACAAACTTACTTTACAGCACGAGTGGAAAAAAATCCGAAATAGCTTGTTAAAAAGCACTAAAGATAAAAAAGGCACAAAAGATCTGCTGATGAAGGACACACCCATTTACTGGGACTATTGGCGTGATGCATATTTATGGGACAGCACAGAGAATGTCGGACACCGGGTCCACCATAAATTAACAGAGGCTTGCATAGAACTGGATAATGCTACCAAAATGAAAAATAGTTATGCTGAATATGCCCTCAACAGCGACATGCTCAACTTGATGAACGTAAGCTTAATTATTGAAACTAGAACCTGTCAATCAGTTATACAGCTGATAAATTTTTTTTTTATTCCATGACCAGCCATATATTGTCCCCAATAACACCAAACCTGCCATGGGAAAAAACTATAGCTGTGGAGGGACAATAACTCATATTTCCCTCAAAAGATATTGCCTACAGTGCCCTCTTGTGTTAATGATAACTGGAGGGACAATCAGACCAATCTGGGCTCCAAGGTCATTTATGACATTAGGTAGCTAGTGCTGACTCATACGATTTGATTGGTCGAGACAACAATGTAATAAACATCCGCCGATTCACAAACGCTTAGTGTCATCAACAGTACATGCTAGTCCACTGATATGTGGACAGAAACGAGTCTGAATCAGACGCGTTTCTTCCCACATATCAGTGGACTAGCAGGGAGTAGTGATGTCACAAAGCCTTTGTGAATCGACAGATGCTGATTGACTTGTTTTCTAGGCCAATCAAATCACAGAAAACAGTACTGGCTACCTAAGGTCATAAATGGCCATGGATTCCAGATTGGGGACAATTAACTTATACTTCCCTCAAAAGACATTGCAAATGTCAACAGAGCCCTCTTGTGTTGGCGTACAGAATATTTAACTTTGGTAGAAATTGTCAGTTAAAAATTGATGATGTCATTTTTTTTAGCCAATATTGCAATATAAATTCATGGCTGGTCATTGGTCATGAAATAAAAACATTATAATATGGATTGTTTTGTATTGACCCTTGTATTCTCCCTGAACGCCCATACATAACGGCCATCGGGAAATTATGGCTCACTCGCATGCTTGTACTGCAGACTCTTTGTCGGCATTATTTTTTTAAACCAAATTCCAGGATTTTCCTGGCCTTTTGTGCAAAGGTAAATGCTATTTTTCAAGGCTTTGCAACGCTGGGAATTTTATAAAACAAATTCCTGCTGGGCTTTTCAAGGCTTTTGAAGGATTGGCAGACACCCTGCAGTGGATATTAATTTTAAAGTATCTCATTTTGAATTTATAATCTTTTAAGGACTATAAAAAGCATCTGGAGGGACAAGGCAAGACAGGGGCGCATCTTTCATCCGCTATTGAGCTCTTAGAAAATACCTCAAAATTGATTGACTTATTTAGCTCAAGTCGACCGGTTACATCATCAGTTGATAAAAGGCTGCTGGATGCGAAGATGGCATTGGAATGGTTCAAGGCATGGGAGGACAATATCATGTTGAAAAGTTTTTGTAAAAGTAAAAAACAAAAGTGTCTGATCAGCATTGAAGCCAGAGAAGATCTCAGTTGTTGTATTTTGGGCTTCTTACAGCTTGTGAGAAATCATTTAACCAAATTTAGTGGAGCTGCCATTGTGCCTGGCCTCATTAACACTGACGTAGTTGAAAATATTTTTTGTCAGCAGAGGTCAGTGCACAATGGTGGCAACACACATCCTAACTTATACCAATACAAATATACCTTGAACACAATACTATACAGTGCTGGACTCAGCAAAAAAACAGGCAATGCCTGTAACAATGCCATGGCATGTAGACCTTTTGCTTTTACAAGCAAATTACCCCTAAAACCAAAGATTTTGTTTAAGTAAATTACTCGGGCCTAGGCTCTAAGTAATTGACCCTAAGGTACTGCCGTTTATGCAATAACCTAAAACAAATGCAGTTCCTGGTCACTAGACTTCCAGGGCCACATCTGCTGACTTGTTGGCGCTCATGTTGGTGAGAATGTAACAAGAAGGCTTTAAACATGAGTAGGATACTTTTAGTTGAACTGAATTGGCCAAGGAGAATAACCAGATTCAATATAGACTGCACGGTAAAAGGGAAAAATTCATGAGCAAGAAATAGACCATGAATAAGATATTAATAATAACTTTTTTATTAAGCATTGCTATGAGATTAGCAATTTTATCTTTCATTTAAATTTGGGAAAAAGGCTATGTCATCATTCAGTTTTGATATGTTAAACTTTAAATATATATACAAGATTCATGTAAACAATAATAATAAATTATAATATATATTAAAATTAATAAATAGTGAGTGACTCATGACCTGCTCCGCCAAAATGAGTTCAAAGTAAGCGATCTTTATTTACTTCAAATGAGCAAAATGTGTGAAAAGGTCATTTTTTAGTGTTTTGCAGCTGTTTGTTACAGGTTTTTGCAAAAGGCATTATTTTTACATATTAGAACCATTTTTTACTAGAAATAGGGTTTAAATTATGAAAGTGGGATGTCATTCTTGTTCTTCGTGTCCCTTTATCAGCAATGTCTCCGATCTCATTTTGGTGGAGCAGGTCACTATTATATATATATATATATATATTAATATGGCCTTGTGCATATATATAATATTAATTTTTGACTTAAAATTAGCAATGTACAATATTTATAATAACTATTATCTTCTTGATTTATGCATTCTGTCAATTATATATTTTGCTTACATTTGGCCTGTTTTAAGATATTTTAGAGTTGAAAAATTCCATTTCCAGTAAAATTTGAGAAATTCAGAAAACTGGTGTTACGTTTTGATTTGATCATTAATATCTGTTGTTATAGGCTGTTGATGTGTACATAAAAGTTTACTTTGACTTTGATGATTTTCACATATTTAACATCCCTTGAAAAATTAAATTTGTTGATGTTAATTCACATATATATATATATATATTTAACTTGGCTTGATAAGAACACATTTCATTAAATTTTACCTCCAGGGTATTGTATGTTAATGTGTACATAAAAGTTTACTTTGACTTTGATGATTTTCACATATTTAATATCCCTTGAAAAATTAAATTTGTTGATGTTAATTCACATATATAATATATATATATATTTAACTTGGCTTGATAAGAACACATTTCATTAAATTTTACCTCCAGGGTATTGTATGTTAATGTAAATTATAAATATATTGACCTCCATGCATTCAATCAATAATACTATACATAAACAGGAAACACTTTTTAAAGCAATTTTTAGATAAAAAGACGTTCCAATTTGAGATTCACGCAGTGTGTGACATTATCATCAATAGACTCTTGACATTATTTATTTACCTTTAAATAACTTTATTAATGTTAACACATTTAGCCTAAACTTACTTCATGCACATATCTTTTTTTAGAATGAAGTGTTATATTCATATTTGAATTTTAAGCATTCAATCAATTATATGAAGGCTTTAAAAAAAGCACACTTTTTTTTAAACTATCCGTTGTGTAAATAAATATGTTTTTCAACACATACATACATGTATTTCAAGTAAGAATGATTTGGATATATATATACACATTTAAAACATATAAATTTACAAAATAAAATGCTTAAATGATTAAAATAAATTTAACTTCTTTTTTTCTTTTCCTTTTTTTTTCTTTTTTTGGGGTTAATAAACATGAACGTAAATTGATGTATCAATATTTCAAGTCAGGCTTGTGCAATGACGCTATTGCCGACGACACCCTGTCAACGAGACTAGTGTGTTTGGAAGCGGGTAGGGGGAGGAGAGGGGGCAAGGGAGCCGGAGAATCAATGTTTCAAGTCAGGCTTATGCAATGACGCTATTGCCGACCACACCCTGTCTACGAGACTAGTGTGTTTGGAAGCGGGTAGGGGGAGGAGAGGGGGCGGGGGAGCCGGAGAATCAATGTTTCAAGTCAGGCTTGTGCAATGACGCTATTGCCGACGACACCCTGTCTACGAGACTAGTGTGTTTGAAAGCGGGTAGGGGAGGAGAGGGGGCGGGGGAGCCGGAGAATCAATGTTTCAAGTCAGGCTTGTGCAATGACGCTATTGCCGACGACACCCTGTCTACGAGACTAGTGTGTTTGGAAGCGGGTAGGGGGAGGAGAGGGGGCGGGGGAGCCGGAGAATCAATGTTTCAAGTCAGGCTTGTGCAATGACGCTATTGCCGACGACACCCTGTCTACGAGACTAGTGTGTTTGGAAGCGGGTAGGGGGAGGAGAGGGGGCGGGGGAGCCGGAGAATCAATGTTTCAAGTCAGGCTTGTGCAATGACGCTATTGCAGACGACACCCTGTCAACGAGACTAGTGTGTTTGAAAGCGGGTAGGGGGAGGAGAGGGGGGCGGGGGAGCCGGAGAATCAATGTTTCAAGTCAGGCTTGTGCAATGACGCTATTGCCGACGACACCCTGTCTACGAGACTAGTGTGTTTGGAAGCGGGTAGGGGGAGGAGAGGGGGCGGGGGAGCCGAGAATCAATGTTTCAAGTCAGGCTTATGCAATGACGCTATTGCCGACGACACCCTGTCTACGAGACTAGTGTGTTTGGAAGCGGGTAGGGGGAGGAGAGGGGGCGGGGGAGCCGGAGAATCAATGTTTCAAGTCAGGCTTGTGCAATGACGCTATTGCAGACGACACCCTGTCAACGAGACTAGTGTGTTTGAAAGCGGGTAGGGGGAGGAGAGGGGGGGCGGGGGAGCCGGAGAACGTTTTCAGTTTCTCTGGGGAAACTAGGGGGATCGAGTCGGATGTAGAGTTGTGTGAATTTAGCTGATGAGAATTATAGTGACGGTGATGACTTGTTGAGTTGATTCGTATGGAGATGACTTGTGGTCTGACAGAGCAGTGTGAATAGCAAAGTTATCATTAAATGGCTTTGCAGGTGTCACATAAGTAACCTGATGACGTTACTTGGCGCAATTTCTTCATGGAATTCAGATTGACGCATTTTGCATGGTGAAGAATTTTACATGATTGGCATTCAATTATTCTGTTTGATGAAGATGATGGTTTTCTACACTTTGCACAAATGTTTTCTTCGTTGTCACTCAAAGAAGATAGACTAACAAAGTCTTCATGCCAATTGGGTGTTTTTCTTTGTCGTTTTGCAGGAATTACAGGGGATGATGGTTCAGTAGTTTCTTGATTGGACGATGAGGGATTTACATTTTCTTTATCTTGTGATGTTAATTTCTGTCTGTGATTTCTTGATTTGGATGATTTGATGTTAGAATTGTCAATAAGGACATTTTTTCGATGCTCCATCTCTTTCTTGCGATTGAATATGTGATCGAGTAGATATCTGCGAAATCCAGAATTTGACACGTTGAGGAATCGGGTGGTGATTGATTTGAACAAATCAATTTCCAATTTTTCGAAATCAATTGTTGATTGGTCTTGAAAAACAGAATCAGGGATGCGAATTACACTGTGAAATTTGTTGATCAGTGACTGAGATTGCTGAATGATTTCTGCAGTTGCGCTGAATATGTTTTCTCGATGAATTACAAGTGATTGGTGGTCCATTTGAAAATTTTTCAGAATTGATTCCATTTCTATGGCAAAGTCATGTAAATTCGAATTTGGTTGCAATAGCCCATGATTGTCATTTTGTTTCCTATTTATGTGGTCATTGCTGTCATCATTAGTAATCATGTTTCGCAGAATGTTGATTTTGGTGGTAATTTCAATGTCTGTTGATCCATGATTTGCTTGTGTTTGTTGTAGTCTATGTAGATTTTGAAGTTCCTTGCAAACTGCCCTGCCAATTAAATACCCAATTACATTTTTGGAGGCGTCATTGATGGATGGATGATCTATTGTTTGTGGCTCTTGTAGCAGTCTCCTGGTGTTGGCGGCAGCATTGAGGACTTCTTTCGTGATATCTAGTTGTAATTTGAAGGAGGAGAGATGTTGATCTTTTGATGGAGTATTGGTTTGAAATAGGAAATGCTTGGCTTTGGTATATTCTTTACTTTGCAAAAATGAATTCCATTGTGATGTTGATTGTGTGAGGGATTTCGTTGACAACTTTTCGATGAACCAGTTTTTTCCACAAGTCATTTCCATGGTGGCGCACTTCGTGTTCCAGATGAATTTCATAAATTTGTGAGTTTTTTCATGATTGTGAAGCAGGGCTGTCTTGATACTGTCTAAGGTAGGGGGAAGGAAATTGACAATTTCATCAGAATTGACATTGTAGGGGAGCTCTTGATATTCTTCTGTATATGTCATGCGATTTGATATGGTGTCGAAATATTGGTCGGGTGCAGGAGTAACCTCTTTCTGTGCATTTTGACTATTGCATGGGGGGGAGGATGGGGAAGCATAGAGTTGTGGGAATTTCTGCAGCAGGAGTGGTCATGTTTTAGTGGAGCTGAAGATGTAGATGTGGCGATGTCTATGAGTTTTTGTGATGGTTGAGGACAACGGCCGAGATGGTAGTTCACCAGATGAATAAACTGGGGAGAAGTGACTCGAGATAATGCCACACTGAGCTGAAAATAGAAAAATCCATTGTCAAAATATATTCAAACATTTTAAAAAGAGATCACACATCGACCCACAGGATGATAAATGTTAATTTGCGATCGCTTTGCAGTTAGGCCACACATAATTGATCTTTAGCTTCTCGGATCCTCTCAAGGCATTTTTTCTAGGGTTGGTCGGTAGGACAAAAAAAAGGTGAAAATAAAATTTTTTATAATGTCTAAAAAATAAAAAAAATTTCCATGGCCAGGAAATCTATTGTGTCGGCAGGTCCGTGAAGCTAGAAATCAATTATGTGTGGCCAAACAGGGCAACTTTCGCAAACGCAAACGAACGAACATTCACATTATTACACATCTCATATAATCGTACCATGTCCCATGTGAATATATGCAGAGAAGATGTCAGTATTGTACAGGCCAATTTGGACTGAAAGAGGACATAGCAATGAGGCAAAGGATCATTGAAACTGCTGTCTAACACAAGTCCAGGTGACCGAGTCAGAGTAGGAATTGAACCCAGGACCCAGCGATTGACAACCTATTGCGTTACCGACTGAGCGAATAGGTACATGCAGGCCTCCCACACCTCCTAGCTATACTTCCTATATTATTAATACAATCCTATAAAACTCTTATTTGAAGATAAATCATTTTCCTGTCATTAGAAAAAAAAAATTTGCACTTCGAGATGGTTGAATCCAGTTTTTGCAATGATTACCGGTTTGAAACACATATCTGGCAGTTGCATGATTAACAAGTGTTGTGGTTCAGGCCAAAAAATGTAATGAGAAAGGGGAGAATTCACAGGTCAACAGAAAAAAAAAATTCTGTCTGCTACTTGAGGAAAAATACCTCTATAGGCCTAAACCGAGCATGCTGTTTCCAAATCTGATATCAGAATTTTTCCAGAATGTCTAAATTTTTGAGTTATGGCCATGTCAATATTTGGCAAATAATCAGGTGTGAGAGCAATTCGCGTGTCAAAGAAATGCACTGTTGAATACTACAAATTAAGCATATATCTTAGTATAAAATAAATTAAAGTTATTTTAAGATGCTGAAACAAAATTCAAACAATATATAGCCAAAATATTTCAATCAGACAGGTCCAGATACAAAAATTTGAGGGTGACAGGCTCCAGAAATGGCAGATTTTTTTTCAAAATTGTGATTGTTCAATATATTCCCATTTGGAGATATATGAAAATGGCTAATGTGCAAGTCTTAGTGATAAGTTATAGTTTCTGGGTGTAAGAAGAAAATATCTAAGTTATTTCTTGTGATGATTGGATTTTTAATGAAGATTATAAAAAAAAAAAGATGAAAAATGAGATACAATAACTTTGAAATTAAAATGTTCTGGTTGGAAGGGTCAGGTAATGCAGATATAATTCCAAATACCACACTCTAATGCAACTACACCGCTTACAGAGCCAGCCCCAGCCACTGTGTAGACCAGTGCCTAGAATTTGACATGGTTTTAACTTTTCCGTACTTTTCTGCTCAAACAAAAAACTTCTGTCAAGAAGAAATCAAATTTCGGAGAATTAAATCATCAAATTTGCAACAGTTTATGTGGTTCACATAATCCCTTCTTTTATGATGATCAAGCAGTCCCTTCAGAGTCTGAGCTACTGGAGGTGGAGTGTGATTTGACATAACTTTGGCCAAATACATTATCCTGAGCATTTGAGAATGGACATTCAAAATCAGATTGGGAAAAGGCATAATTTCCCAAATTGAAATATTTCTTCATTAAATTTGTTAATACAGAATTATCAATATTTTTTGCGCAAAGTTGGCCCCTAGCAACTCACAAATTGGTTTTAATTACTGGCTGTAGCACCTTATACACAATTTCATATCTTGAAATAGTTATAAACCAACCAGAGGTCACTTAGTAAAATTCACCTATTTCTGGTACCTGTTACCCTCAGATATATGTAGTTGGAGGATGTCTGAGTAAACAATAGACCAATTTCACTGATGGTTGTCCCAGTTAACACTAGGGGAAAAGTGGTGAATACTGAAATCCCATTGGCTAATAGCTTTCCCGCCCTTGCCTCTGATTGGTCCAACCAAGGTGTCTCCAAGTTGGAGTATTTTTAGTGCATTTTAATGTAACTTCAAGGCTTTATAACTTGGTCATTCTTTCAGTTTAAATTTTGAAAGTTGTCTTTTTAGATTTATAGTGTATAAATCTCCAGTGTGTGAAAAGCAGATAAAGAATTGTTGAATTGCAAAAAAGTTATTAAGGGTCCATGTTCAGGTCATTCAGTGAAGTAGGTCTATTAGGTCATATTTTGATTCAGGATATGACAATCACTCTACAAATGCTAAGGCAATTTCTAAATCTAAATTTTAATAGCTTCCCAGCTGACAATGCACGTGAAGTTCATGTGATAAACACGGGGAGAAACTGGTGAAAATGACATAACTGAGAGTAATCCTGTGCTTTTGTCTACGTGAGAAAAACTCCCAGATTTTCATGGGATAACCACGTGATAAATGTCACCAGATTAACGCTTGACCATCTTCATGACATAACTGAGAGTTATCACGTGTTTTTCTTCATGTGAAAAAACTCCCCAACATTTTCACAGGATAACCAAATGAATACCTCAATACGCTTCGGACTCGTGTTGTATTCTTCCGCGACCTGACATTCATGAGGTTCATTGCTGTGAACCACACTCCCATTAAGTTTTATTATAGAATGTCACCAGATTAACACTTCACCATCTTCATGACATAACTGAGAGTTATCACGTGTTTTTCTTCACGTGAAAAAACTCCCCAACATTTTCACAGGATAACCACGTGATGAATGTCGTGATGAATGTCACCAGATTAACGCTTGACCATTTTCATGACATAACTGATAGTTATCACGAGCTTTTTTTCACGTGAAAAAACTCCAACATTTTCACAGGATAACGACGTGATGAACTTAACCAGATTATCACTTAACTATCTTCATGACATAACTGATCATTATCAGATGTTTTTCTTCATGTGAAAAAACTCAACTGGTGAAAATTGCCCCCCAGAAATATAGATGGAGCCACCTGTACTAGAAACACAGCTGTTTGCCGAGTTCCACACTAAGTTTACTTTAACTGAGTTTAAACCAATTAACCAAATGATTATTATTTCTTAATCTGAATTAATGCACAGTATATGGTGGAATGATGCTTATTAACTCAAAAAGGAGCACATATTGGATATTATTATGAAAGACTAGTCATCCGAAATGTGAATCATGTATGGCTGCAATCCTTGATTCTGATAACCCTTAAGAAGACTGAAAAGAGCCTCACTGCATCACACTGATTGTGACAAATTTTCAACAAGTCCTTGTGGCTTTTACTTCAGCCCCACAGCTATTGAAAGCCCAAGATATTGCTTGAAATAGTTTAAGTTGACTGTCTTGATAAAGAGCCAAGTTAACCGGTGGGAGATCTTACCTCTTCTCAAATGATTTTAACTGGTGAAGATTGTCCCCCAGAAAATCATGTGGTTAACTGGTGAAGATTGTCCACAGAAAACCACGTGGTTAACTGGTTACAAAATCACGTGGTTAGCATTTGCAATAACCTATCAGTTTTTCACGTGATAACTGAGAGGCAATTTCACGTGATAACTCTCAGTCAACAATCAGTTTTTGTCAGCTGGGTAAGCCTGGGTTAGAACACATTTCTTTTACAAGCGAATGGCTCTCATGCCAGCTTGTTTGCCAAATGTTGACATTGCCATAATTTAAAATCTAGACGTTCTGGGGAGATTCTGATTGCAGATTTGGAATCAGCATGCTCAAATCAGGTTTATAGAGGTATTTTTCCTCAGGTAGCAAAATCATCGTTCACCAGCGGTTTTTTTGTTTTTTTTTTTTAATTCCTATTTTCCCTATAATTTCTTGTGTAGTTGGTGTAACCTCTCTGACCATTGACCAATATGTACAATCTATCCATTTAATTCATGCTATCTATCTAATCCATAAAATCAATTCATGAAATGCGTAACTGGGTCATTCTCTAATTTCGGGACAATCTTAATTTGATTGCGATTAATATCTGAACCACTGCATTTGGAAAAAAAAGTCATTCATTAGACCTTTTTTTTTGTGCATTATGTCCATGAATCCGTGCAAAGTCAATGGTTTTTCCCTGTCACTGGACCTGACTTGACAAAATCAAGAGTTCATTTTCCTCCTAATGTACTATTATATTCAAAGTTTCTTTGCATGATTCATGAGAATATAACCTTGAATTTATATCTAGTTCAAATTCAATTTTTTTTCTGTCTTATTTCGTTGATTAAATTGATACTATAGACGTGTTTCTAATTTATGTCAATTTTTTTGCCCACTCCGTTAGGCCACACATAATTGATTCTTAGCTTCGCGGACCCGTCGACACAATAGACTTCCTGCCGATGGAAAAAAAAAATTGACATTATAAAAAAAAATTTTTTCACCTTTTTTTTTTGTCCTACAGACCGACCCTAGAAAAAGGGCCTTGAGACGAATCCGAGAAGCTAAAGATCAATTATGTGTGGCCTTACTTGCCATAGCTCGGTTCGTTATTGTTTTTTATGAACTATTTTCACTGAATATCATAAGGCGCATGTGCGCCAAAGTACCACTGCCTTGCAGACTTCATAAAACATGTATTCAATAAATTAAGACATAATTATTCATTGAAAATGTTTTTGGTCTCACCAAAATGTCCACTCCGTTTCCTTACCAATGATAGTTTTAAAGAGTGATTTTGTGTATACATTGCTGAGGGTGACAGCTTTTAATAGTCTGCAATTATTTTATCTAATCTCCAAAATAAAAATCAGTATTGAGCGAAAAGCAAGAAATCATTCCACTCCAATACCGTCAACTCTGTTACCAGATCATAAGCAAGAAATCGACATTTTGACCAAAAAATCTACTGATATGAGATGAGGTACTTCTGAAATTAATAGTAACATCAGTATTTGATTGTTTTTCCTTCTGTTGTTGTTCCTACAGTTGGTTTTACATCAAAATTCCACTCCGTTACCACGTTGTCCCCTCCGTTACAGGACATTTTTGCTATACCCTTTGTCTCAAAATTTGAGAATGGCCCAATTATGAAATCACACATGACCATGGTTTGCAATGACATGCTCAAAACACTGGTACTATATTTATTCATGTTTGTAATTTAGTAAGATTTAAATTACCTGGCCTGTTCTCTTGATCTCTTTGCAATCAATCACCACATGCTGTTAAGTGAGCCCTTGACACTTGTGGACTGCGACGGCCCACCCGAGCCTCAAAGGTACCTTGATCCTGGAGTATGAAATTCTCTTGGAATTTCTGTAAAACAAAAAAGTGAAATCATTGAATTGGATTGGATTATCAATATTTCAACTCACTGTTAATGGTCAAGCTTTTCCCTGACTGATTTTCACAAAATAAAAGAATCATTTTAATGAAAATCGTCTGTAATTTTTAAAGCATAGGCTGCAAAGCAGCAAACCTTCAGTGATGAACTTCACATCAGTGAATGTGGTATTCTATTGGGGGGGGGGGCAGATAAACAAACTTTTTAGGGACTGTTCAGAATTTATTACTGTGGAAGGGGGTTGGGTTTTGCTGGAGCTTCCTGTCAAAAATTTATACCCCCCCTTCAGTTTCATGCGGATTTTTAGTAGGGGGAACGGGGGCACATTGGGACGCGGGGCACTGTGGGACAGTGGGGTTTTCTTGGATCCTGGCAAGGTATAAGATATGGTAGTGCCATCATATCTTGTAATTTCACATCCTGATGTTTCCATGGTTTTATTGACAAATTACAGCCACATGCAGAAGTATGGCGAGCAAAAGTTTGTTTTCCTACTACTAAAGTAAATATGGACGGGTTAAATTCGAACCATTCTGTGGACAAACCATAAACAATGAGGCTTTAACAGTGCTTGTATGAATTTTATATCGTAACGAACAGTTATGAATTGCTATCGTGATAAACACACTCACTGGAGTCCGAGGAATTAGCATTTTGGTGTAAAAGTCATATCGGGGCTCATTGGGACAGTCAATTAGGGCCACATTGGGACGCACTTAATATGGCAGAATTTAAGTGTCCAAGGCAACTGAATGACCTGGGACAGCACACAACAGGTGTTCAGGCCACAGTGAATAGAGTTATAGTGGATTACCATGCTCTGTGAACAAATTAGTCGCAAAGCACTGTGTGTTACTTACATGGATGTCCGCACCCAGGACAGTTCATGTTAAATGTTTAAAACTGTCTAAAGTTATGAACTATTGGCACTACAAGGTGTTAATGTACTGTATATTGTCTTACGCACTACTTGTATATGATATCTATTGCACATGGAGGATATTCATGCAAACTTCTGAGTTCTTCAGTGTTTTCAGCATTGAACAAAATTAGTAGACGTTAAAAGCGTCCCAATGTGCCCCCGTTCCCCCTAATCCTCCCATCCACATACAAAGCAATACATAAATGTATGTAAAGTGCAAATGTCCGTCAATGAGACCATCAAAAGGCACAACTAGAATATAATTGTCAAAACTATTAATTCTAAAATGGCCTCGTGGTCAGGCTGGCTGCAGAACTCACTCGTGGCTTCGCCACTCGTGAGTTCCTCCGCCAACCAGACCACTCATGGGTTTCAGTGGACTGATCCACCACCCTGAGTGGGTTTTATTATAATACCATCCCGCCGACGCCTATATAAAGTGCTCCATAACGTGCCGTGAGACCTTAGCATAAGTGATTGCGCTACAATACCTTCTTCGAACTCTGTTCACTGAAGGTAAAAAGTATTTTTGAAACCAACATTGTTTTTCTAACAGGACTTTTTGTTGTTTAAATTAATTGTATATTATCTGTTTACTAATGCACAGACAACAGAGGCTTTCACTTTGTGTCAATGCATGCCACTTTACGCATGATATGAGGGCCAATAAGAAACATGCGTATATAACATGTGATAGGCCTTACATAAAATTAAAACTAAGTGCGGAACTCTGTAAACAGCTGTTTCTAGTACAGTTGGCACCATTTATAAATCAGATGTGTATTTTCACCACTTTTTAAAACCATATGATTTTCTGGGGGTTATCTTCACCACTTTACCACGTGATGTTCTGAGGGTTATCTTCACCACTTACCCATGATATATTCAAGGTGTAAACTTTAGGTACAAATGCATGCCTTTATCAAGGGAAAATCAACCAGAATATATCATATTATAATTACATAATATAAACAAGTTTCATTCAGTGATTGAATGTGGGACATACATACACAGTGAACACTTGCTGTCCAATATCCACCACCCTATCCAGATCTTTGACATATACCCGTACGGTCTTCATCTCCAAATTACAACCCTTTATGATTCCTCTCATGCCATTCTTAAGATCTGGTACGGTGGTGCTGTTGGCTGTCATGACTACCTCCGCTTCCATTTTGAAGTGGAATTTCTGGAAAGAAACAGAAATTAAAAATAAAAAAGAATGAAATAGAAGATGAAGATAGAGGAGGAGTAGACTTCTTCGGCACATATGATAGGGGGCTAAAACTAGAGTTTCGATCGGGACCGATGCGAAGGGAGAGCTCTCGCACGTCGAGTGGGCGTGGTGTAGTTAGGTTGATGTCACCTTTTCGTCACTGGTAATGAGTATTAAAAGAAATAGTGTGTATCTTTCATTAGATATATTTCAATGTAGCGAACTGTGGTCTGCATTTGGTCAGCATTTGGTCGGCATTTGGCCTGCATGATGAGAATTTTGGTCTGCATTCTCCTAATCTCCTAGAAAAATTCCCCAATTAAACGATCAACGTGAAGTTTGATGGGAATTCTGTCGAGTTAATGTGAGTAACGAGGATTTCATGCGAGATCTCACTGAGCATGTGAGCCGGGCGAGCGCGCCAACCGAACAGGAGACATTAATGCCCATCTTCAAATGTGAGTAACGTGACTCTTCATTCAATTTACTGCCCAATTCATAACTTTGTAAATTAACAACATCCCAATTTGGGTAGGGCAGGGAGGGCGCATGAAATCCTCGTTACTCACATTAACTCGACAGAATTCCCATCAAACTTCACGTTGATCGTTTAATTGGGGAATTCTATCTCGTTAACGTTCGTAAACGGGATATTCCTGCGAGATCTCACCACGCATGCGCGCCGGTCTGAGCGCGCCAACCTCACAGTTGGAAGCAAGGTGGGCATTAATCTGTGGTGAATGATCCTTTACCCTCATATCAATGCAAATCTTTACATTAGCCAGATAAAGTAAAAAATACAGCTACTTACAGTCTAGTCTGCTTGCTGCAGCAGCACAGTTGCGAGATCTGTAGCCACCGGCTTGTTGTAAAATTTATCGAAGGTCCTCTTATTTGACCATTGAGCCGTTTGCAAAATCGCTTCAATTGGCAACTGTGTTGCGGCCACTGCGGACGTGGCGGCGGACCTTGTGGAATGAGCAGTGTACTTGGCTGGAAGTCCCGCCTCATGTAATGTGCATTTTATCCAACGTGAAATTGTCTCTTTTGACACAGCCTTGAATGGCCTATGAAAACTGATAAAAAATGAAGACTGATTCATACGAATAGGTTTCGTCGGCCTGAGGTAATATTTTAAATAGTGTACAATGCACAGTCTTTTGTCATGATGATAGGCTTTCAACTTAATGGGTTCTATTGATTTCCCTGGTCTGGAATGTTTGACAGTATCGTCCAACGTAAACATAATAAACTTCTTATCAACAGTCATATTTGTGCATTTCAACTTGTGCAGCGTTTGTGCCCTTTGGGCCGACACCAGTGCTAATAACGTGACAACTTTATATGTCAAACTTTTTAACGATAACTCCCGTGCAGGAGATAGAGACTTTAAGTATTGCAACACAATGGAAACATCCCAGGTAGCTGCATGTCTCGACATAGGGGGTCTTCTATTATACACCCCTTTTAAAAATCTAATAACCAGCGGATGTGAACCAACAGTTATATTATCTAAGACAATTATTGTCGACAGCGCACACCTAGCTGTGTTTACCGCACTATAACCAACGTTCGACTCGTAGATTTCTACTAAAAAATCCAACACTTCATTTATAGGTGGGTTATAGTAATTGATCTTCCTTTTATCCACAAATCTAGACCATTTACGAAGGTAGGTCCCATACTGGCGCCTTGTGCCCTTCCGCCATGAGCTGGCAATGATGTCGATTGCCTTTTCCGAAATTCCTCTGGTCTGATAGGTCTGCCTGATACTCTGCAAGCAATGAGTCTCATTTTCAGATGCAGTGGATGTACTGCCGCCGGGTCGTGCGGTAACTTCAGGAGGTGTGTTGACTTGGGTAAGACAATTGGCGTTGCTATCAGCATGTCCATCAACATGGTGAACCACACCTGCGTTGGCCACAGGGGTGCAATAATTAAAGCCTCTGCCTCTTCCAGTTGAATTCTTCTTAAACAACGTGCGATCAAACTGAAAGGTGGAAAAAGATATGAATAAATATTCCCCCACGAAATCGTAAACGCATTTATAGTCTCAGCACCTGGTTCAGGACGCCAAGAAGCAAACCGAGGCAACTTTGCATTCAAGCGGCTAGCAAATAAATCAATTTCAGGGCACCCAAATCTTTGGCACACTTGGTCAAACACATTTTGACAAAGTCCCCATTCCAAACGATAGTCATTGTGCCTGCTTTCAAAATCCGCAATGACATTTAATGAACCAGGCAAGTATTCAGCTGACAGCCATACCTTGTTGGTGATACACCAATCCCATATGGCACACGCAATGTCATTACAAAGTTCAGATTTACTGCCTCCCATATGGGAAATGTAGGCGACAGCCGTGGTGTTGTCTGATCGTATTAACACATTCCTATCTTTGACCATCGGTCCGAAAGCTTTCAAAGCAAGGTGTACAGCCAACAATTCAAAAGCATTAATGTTATTATGACAACGTAACTTTTCTTGATAGGAGAAAAATCCACCAGCTCTTTGATTTTTGCAAGATGCACCCCAGGCTTCCGGAGTAGCATCTGTTTCCAACTCTATATCAACTTTCCCTTTGTCAATTTTTGCTGTGGCATTAGGCAAATTGTCAATCCACCATCTCAATTCATTGACCATTTCAGAAGTAACAGACACATTGGCGTTAAAATTATCATCATTCTCGAGTAAGGCCTTGCATTTGATTTTTTCAAAAATTCTATAATGCAAAGGACCATATTGCATTGCTGGAAAAGTGGAAACTATTTTCCCAGTGATACATGCCAATTCACGGACTGTTATTATTTGTCTGCCAGATATTTCTGTACAATGTTCCCTATAAGACTGGACTTTTGGACTGGTCAATGCCACCTCCATTGTTTTGGAGTTCAAATTAAAGCCAAGATATTCAAGCATTTGCTCTGGTACCAATTTTGACTTAGGGTAATTGATCAGAAAACCACATTTCTCCAGTATGTGAATGGTTGCTTGCACCGCTTGCTTGCATTCTGCTTCAGTGTCACCTTGAATGTAAATATCATCAATATATGCGACAATTGTACACCCAGTTCTACGTAGCTGGGCTAAAAGCGGCTTCAGAATTTTAGTGAAAATTCTAGGGGATGCACTGTACCCCATAGGCAGGGCAGTTAGTTTGTACAATTTATCCGCCCAGCAAAATTTCAAATATTTCTGATGTGACTCGTCTACTTTTACAGTGTAATACGCATCAGCGATGTCAATTGCCGCCATAAAACAGTCACGCTTCATCAAAGTTAACACTGATTGTAAGGTGTCCATTTTGAATTTTTTATAAACAACATATTTGTTCAATGGTTTCAAGTTCAATATCATTCGATGAGAGCCATCTTTTTTCAATCTTGTAAAAATCGTATTAATGTATTGTCCTGCTTCATTTTCTGACGGGACAATAACTCCTTTCCCAATTAATTTCTGAACCGTATCATTAACTGCTTTTCTTTCAATGTCATTAAAAGCAATTTGATGTGGGATTACGGTCTGATTGGGAGGTCTCTCATCAATGAATTCAAGCTTGACACCTTTGATCGCATTTAATATGTACTGATCTTCTGTAAACATTTGCCAAACTTCATAAAAATCAGCTAGCCTACCTGCCATTTTGCTTACCTCGGCAACTTGTGGTGCTTGAACAGTAGCGTCTACTGGGGGGCTTGCTGGTTTGACGCCTGTTGGGCCGCCTGTTTGCCTCTGCCGCGTCCTGGCAAAAAGTTGCCACGACCACGACCCCGGCCGCGTCTACCACCACGACCACGGCCTCGGCCACGGCCTCTACCTCGGCCTTCACCTCTGCGACTCACCAGACGATGGGCCACTCTGTTGTCGTCAGCAATTGTGCGGATTGTTTTTGTAACATCCTCTCCAAACAATTTGTTTGTGTATGGTATACTGGGGGTGCACAGATGCCAACAATCTTCACTAATGGCCGCCCTGATCGCCTCTCTGCGTCTCATACACAGCTCAAAATTAGTGGCACCAAGGCATTGAATTGACCCTTTCAATAACTTCAATGCATTGTCATAGACAGCCTCCGACAAAGTGTTGTCACTAGTGTCATAATGTTTGAAAAGCAAATTCAACGCCTGAGCTGCACCAGTGACCCCTTTTACCAAAAAATTCTGTGTTCTTTGGAACTTCAAATCATTAGACTTGGCATCATGAGGTATCCGGGCCCACACGGCCTCATTAACCGCAATATGCTCTAAACCCGCACAGTTTGCAGGGGGAAGCAGCTCATCTGTGATTGCTCTCAGCTGTCCCTCTTCAGGCTTACTCCTCATAAATGACGTAACATTATCAGCCAAACTAGACACTAACTTAGGGCCTTTGGCCTCTGCTGCACAGGCGGCAGCTGTCATGCCCTCGAGAAACTTAAGTTTCTTAGCCGGAAGATTCTCTAGATCATCCTCATCTCGAGCTCTTTTCTCCACATTGTTATTGTCAACAGTGTCACGTTGGTTTGGCTTGTCTGAAGGCCCAACATCATAATAAGCATCATCATACTGACC
This sequence comes from Platynereis dumerilii, assembly GCA_026936325.1. Taxonomy (NCBI): domain Eukaryota; kingdom Metazoa; phylum Annelida; class Polychaeta; order Phyllodocida; family Nereididae; genus Platynereis; species Platynereis dumerilii. The sequence goes on along the minus strand of JAPTHN010000093.1, from coordinate 324,510 downwards.
TTCCTCATAATATGAGTCGTCATATTCTTCATCATTATCGGCGTAGTCGCCATAATCGTAATCCTGCTGAGGATGCTGTGTTTGTGGAGTTGAAGCACAACTGGTGGAGGCCTTGTTGAGGTCTCCTCTCAACTCCTTGATGGACTGAGTCAGTCCAGAAAACAAAGTGTCAAACTGAGTCATCATTTGTTTTGACAGGGAGTCCCCATCTTGATCTGAAGCATTAGTAGCCCCAGCTTTAGGTTGGAGTCCAACCTGTTCCACAACCTGCTGCTTGTGTGGAATTCTGTAACCGGCAAGTGCGTTCGCCGCTGTTGACGAAGCACTGTCATCCGACGCTCCAGCGCCGCCATTTTGTCTCTCCTTGTCAACTTTTTCAGGTTTGTTGATGTCCGATTTTTCGCCTGTGCGCTTCTTGCTCTGCGAGGAAGGCATCGTAGATGGCCTGTCCGTCCTTCCAACAAGTAATAAGGCCGTCTCAAGGCTTCCAAATTGCTGCAATTAGCTCCGTAAACGATCACAATCGAGGAACATCCAGACGAAGACGTCCGCCGCCCGCAGTGGCCCAGTGAAAGTGAGGTTGGCGCGCTCAGACCGGCGCGCATGCGTGGTGAGATCTCGCAGGAATATCCCGTTTACGAACGTTAACGAGATAGAATTCTTGGTTATTTATGCTCATTACCTTTTTTTTAACTACCACTTAAAAGACTGGATTTTATTATTTTAAGGCAGGGTCTTGTAATCAACTGTGGATTACAGAGAGTGGAAATCATCGATGATGGCTTAAATGCAATTAATAGAAACAACCTCGATTGGATGAAATTCTAGATTATCCAGGCTGCAAAAACAAAATTTGTATAGCCTTCTTGAAATAAACTTTGTTGATAGGGGTATACATGGGTCTCAAAAACAGATGGAGTGTCAAATGTTGGAAAAGAACCATGGCGTGCATTGCTAGATGTTTTTCATAAGCTATCTTGACCTTTACACTGATTAAATAATGAATTTTACGAATTTTAAAAAACATCAAAATTGCCGCCCAAATGGGAACATTTCTGTGTAGAATGACCCTTCAGTTACCTTTGGTGCTCTCCACTGAAGATTGGTTTCCACCCCGACAGGAAGGTTATCACAATCCGTGGCACTCATCATCTTCATCTCACCCTGCAGCAACTGTTAAAGCATAAAAAAAAATATATATATATAGGGCCTATTTAAATTTTTGTTACGGTAGCATAAGGCAGGGGTGGAAACAGGGGGTGGGGGTGGCAGGTTTTTTTGTTATACTTTCAGCTACAAGTCTAACAGCAGGTGTTAGGAAATCTAAATTTAGATAGGTTCTCTCATTTCTGAAGGATATTGTACTTATTTTACTTGTATATTATTTTACTTGTATATTATATAAAATATAAATATATATATATATATAGGCCTATATATCATGTATTCCAATCCAGTTGCCAATGTAGTCATGAGACCAGTGGTCGAAATAGGCCATGTTATTTGGGGGGGTCTCTCAGTTGGAAGACCCAAAGGGTTGAAGCCCTTGTAGCGGGCCGCCAGAGTTGCCCTGAAGCCGAAGTTTTTCAGATGCTCTAAAATGAACTCTGGGCTTTTTAAATTAAAGGTATATTTTATCTCAGTTGTGAAAACCCTATTGGTAATGTATAAAAACCCTATTGTTACGTAATGTATATAAATTACAACAGGTTTTTGTTTTCTGATTAGGCTTTACTTGCTGCTTCATGCTCACTTCTCAGCACACTTTCAGTATTTGGGGGGGGTTTTTTGAGGACCCCCTCTGAGTCCTTTTGAAAAATGTATTTGAGGGGGTCACATTAGCATTTGGGGGGGTCAAACCCCCCCTGACCCCCCCCTTATTTCGACCACTGCATGAGACAATATATTCTATGTACCTCAAGCTTCCTGAGGTTGACCTCCTGTACCTCTCTGTTGGTGCCAAATATGTAGGTCAGATCTTCATTGGCACTTGGAACCGGAACTGCGGCAAGCGAGGAAAGGAACATGTGTGTTCCCTGGCTTACCTGGCCAACGGCCGTTTCTTTCACTGCTGAAATTGAAAAAAAATTCACATTTAACACAGTAGATAATACATTTATCACCATGTTTTAGCAGCTATCAGGGGTCAGGGGCGTTTCTCAGTGGCGTAGCTAGGAAATTTTCCAGGGGGGGCAAAATATTCAAGTCAGCGATGGAAATAGAATATTTTTGTCGGGGGAGCTATAATCGCTGTTGCGGCAGAGGCGCGCCATCGGCAAAATGCAACATTTCATAACAATGTAATCATTTCTTTCCTGGTCAGGATGGAGCCAGGGGGGGCGACCGCCCCCCCCTGCCCCCCCTGTAGCTACGCCACTGGGCCGTTTCTAGTCATTACATCGGGTGGATACGGGACGCTCCGCGGCTTTTCCTATCTCTTCCATGTGAAATTTCTGGCTTGAGCAGGGGGGGCGGGGCTAAATACGCCACTAGCAGCTATATTCAAACCAGACTGTTGCTGGCCCTTTTATGTTTACAATAAATAAATAAATCCTTATAAGAGATTGAGCCTATATATATGTGTGATGATAAGGCTGAGGTGTAGTTAGGCCTATAGTTACTAGTTAAGGGAAGCCACGGGTAGTTGAGGTGAGCCAAGGGTAGTTGAGGGAAGATGAGGATTGTTAAAGCAAACCAAGGTAAAGCGACAAAAGTTGAGAGCAGCAAAGTTATCAAGAGGCTGGAAATTTTTATGCGGGTGTTTTGTCCGTCATATATATATATATATATATATTTATAATATATAAATATAAAATATCAATTCCAATTCTGGCAGAAAACTTTTAACGGGTAGTTAATAACAATTATGAATAAATATTTATTAATTTAAGGCTAAACTATTCATTTTACAGATCACACAGCACAGGCACATATTGGTGGTATGACATTGCCCCCTCTCACCCCCTTGGAGGTTTAGGTGAGAGCAGGACAAGGGAAACTAAGGTGGTTGAGGGAGTCTAGGGAAGTTAAGGCAAGCCAAATTCAGTAGAGGGAAGTCGAGGGTAGTTGAGGTACTAGAAGGTGGCAGAGGTGAAAAGGGGTAGGCTGATGGTAAAATGGGAATGTGGTTATGTTTGATTTTCCACTAAGTCAAAGTGTTTGCAAAACTTTGTAAAAACTAATGGGATAAAAGATTGCAGATATAAGATATAATAATCCAATTACAAATTTTTATCTTGCTACTCCAATTTATTGACATTGTAATTATTTTCATTAACTTTAAGGTCAGATAAACATTTGTGAATACATACCCACTTTCAACTGTTCATCGGAGTAACGGTGTACCTTTGTTAAGACAAACCGGTGCTTGAACGCATCACTGAACAATGCTGATTCGAAACAAAATTCCCCCCGGTCCTCTCCTGATGGAACAGGTGGGAGCTGAAAAGTCAATGTGTTATTGAGATTTATACAGTTTGTCATGAAAAATTAGGCATAGAATAACAAAAAATAACATACCTGTCTCAGTTATCATTATATATTTGTGTTATTAATAAGTGAATGAAAATTCATACCTGGAGAAAATCCCCAAACAGTAGGACCTGCATCCCTCCAAAAGCAGAATCATTTTCTCTGACCAATCGCAAAATTGTGTCAATCTACCAAAAAGAAGCACATAAATCAAATAACTTTTTTGGAAAAAAACCAACTGCTTGCAGTCGCAGATAGTTTAGTATCTAGGCTTTACTCTCTCTCTCTATAAACTATATAATATAAACTTTTATTTGACAGCTTAATATCAGTTACAGATACATGTGTCATCAAACTAAGCATCAAACTATCATATCAAACTCAACTAGAGCACAAAATAATGACTGTACGCCCTATACATATAATACTGGCTAACTAAAATTTTATATCGGGCGAAGGTACATTTTATGGCTCTTTGCAGGTTTACTCAGTTATATATATAAATAGATGTATATTATGTAGGCCCTACTGCTTTTTAAGTTAGAATTAAATAATAATGAATGATCGATATAAAAGCATGTTTTTACTATGTAGCTATAATAGTTAATTTACCAATTTCTTTTTAAATTTGTACACAAATGATTAAAAATGGGTTTATCTGTCAATTAAATTGGCTAGCATTATATTACCTCCTTATCTACTCTAAAAGTGTTCAAATAAGTGCAAACATTCAAATAAATAACATATTATTAGGCCTATCAGCCTATTTAAAAAAATATACAACAATAAGTCTTAAGTGATCTTGTGTCTGTATGATTTGTATTATTAGTCAATGAACAAGGTGATCAATCAGCATAAAATACTGGTTTTTGGAAACTCATTATATAGAAACAGTAACTAAAAACAGCTAATTAACATACCTTTTCAAAAAGTTTTTTGGAGAGCATGGACATTTCATCCACAATGAGAGTGCCAGCCTCCCGAATGGCCAGGTCCATCTTCTTATTTCTTAGGAGACTGACACTCTCTTCCGGCAACAAGCTGCCATCCAGGAGCCCCAGGTAGCTGTGGAGTGTCTCAGCATGCACTCCACACTTTCTGAGGCTTGCTGCAGCCATCCCGGTCGTAGCTGTCACTGCCACCTTCTTGCCATTTTGCAATAGTTTCTTGAGGAGGCCAGACAGGACAGTGGACTTCCCACTACCTGCCTGACCTCCGATAACGACATTGTGGCCCCTGAAGGCACAGAATTCGATCTGTTCTTGCGCTGTCATAACCAACTGTGCTTCCTACTACGTACGATTCAATTCTACTACGATTTGTTTACATAACAGTTGTGAATGGACAGGCTAAACCAATCAGAACGCTGGATATTGACAAGCCCCCACAACGACCAATCAGATCACAGCGCACGATTACGTCACCATCACTACAAGCCAAACGGACGTTATGGCCAATCAGAAAGCCAGAAAATCATAGCCCTGAATACAGGAAGTTGGGTCACACAACAGAGAAGGAACGACATTTTTCAATTGCATCTTCTCTTTATTATACATATACAGTGTACACAAGTAAGTGCGTTTGGAGTCTTCGTGATGCAAAATGGTAGTTAGCGCACATTCACGCGCAGCCAGGCAGGCCCTATCTATCGTAACGTCACCATTGCAGCTGATACTACTTTATAACAAAACAACCCAAGTCAGGGTCACTGAGTAACAATATCACGAGCTGTTGTGTGAATTAATATCACTCGAGCCCGCAGGGCGAGAGTGATATTAATTCACACAACAGCGAGTGATATTGTACGAAGTGCCCTGACGCGTGGTTGTTTTGTTTTTATCACCTGGTTTTACCTCAAATTTTCAATTATAAAGAGGGACTATTTTCTGCCATTACAAAAATGTGACGTCACCATGGAGCAACAATGGAGGTGACGTCACAATCCTATTGTTTTGGCCATTGCTTGGTTTGTGACGTCATCAGGCATCTGAAATGCCGGTGATGTCATAACAATTGTTAAAAAATATCGCCCTTGAAGGGTGGTATTTTTTACAATATCATAGGCCCTGATATTTTGACTGTAAACAGTGATATTCACAGCCAACCAGGTGATAATAGCATCTTTTTCAATTCTGAGAATTTCATGCGTCGGCCGCTTCGTTTGCAATTTGCGCCACTTCTATTCGGGTTAGAGACTTCTCGTTTGGAGCATTAGATGCGCCATGAAGAGTACTATATACAGCCGAAGTTTCAGCTTGATACTCGGAACAGAAAATTTTTACAGGCGATTTTCCGCAAGCAGGTCTAATTTCTCAAAAATGACTTTGTGATAAAAAAAAATTGTATATCAATTTCAAGTGTGGTAGGAAGGGTTGTCTATATTATCTTATTGTTCCCCACTATTTTTGGAAGTAAATAACAAAGAAATAAAAAATCCTATTTAGTCAATTTTTTTAGCACTATGGTTTATAAAAAAAGTTAAAATTGCCAAAATCAAAACTTTTATTCCGAGGCACTTGGAAAGTCCTTTAAACTAAATATATCTCTTTGAAATTATCATCAGCTTTTTCATTAAAGTGTCTTCTTTAATTTCATGCTTCATTGCATAATATCGGATTCAGTGCCACTGAATGGCAGGGAAAACTTCACAGTAAAAACGTTAAGAAAAAAATTTGAGTTTTTCAAGCGTGCTTGGACTGACTTTCTTGTACATAACCTCAAATATTTTGGAAAAAAGGCTGGTAGCGAATACTTCCGTTTACATATCCTTGCTATAAACTATATTTTGGATCATTTTAAACTATTTTTAAGAAATCCTATCTTGGAAAGTTCACGAATATTGAGCCACCTTAAGGGCCGACCAGATGATCTTTGGGGGGGGATGGATTTTTGGTGATAAAAGAAGTTTGTTTCCCACTTGACACTGAGAAAAAAAGTTTGTTTAATGTTAAAGTTGTGGTAATAAAGTTTGTTTCTCCTCTGTATGCAAAAAAAATAATTTGTCGACACTTCGCGAATGAAAAGAAAAAGGTTCATCCTGAGGGTAAAATCCATAGCCCACCCCTCAAATTATTGTCTTGGTGGCCCCTTAGTCTACATCTCGGCGCCGTTTTTCATTTTCAACGTTTTAGCCTTTAATGATAAATAACTTATAAATTAGTTATATCATATAATAGGCCTGCACCATTATAAACTGAAATTCAACATAGTCACTTTAAATGAAGCTCACATATTTATTAAGGAAATCACATAATATGACATATATGCATATAATTCATTGTACTGGAGTGAGAATTTGATTATCGCCATTTTCACAATGTCATAAAGCGGAGTGATATAATTTAAAGTCCACAATTCAAGAATATTTCAGATTTACCATGCCACATAATGTACCTCTTCAATACACAGAGAAAATTAATCAACTTGGGCTACCAGGCTCATGAAAAGTCATTTTCAACTGATCGAAAAAAAATGAATAAAAAGAAGCGGACCCTCAGTGACGGGGATCATCAAATCAATGATTATGATACCATCTGATGAATGTTCACGAATGTCAGTCGAATCATGATCTATAGACACTATCAGCGGTAGTTTCACTAATATATAAATATATATATGCCTCTATGTTTGTTTAATATCTTTTGGAGGCTTGTATGAGCAAGTTAAGGTTGTTTACCTGTTTTGGGGGGCAGGGGGGGTAGGCGTTTTGGTAAGGATAGATGTTAGGGTTGTTTTGTTTTTGTGGGTCTTTTTTCTTTTGTGGGGAGGTAAGCGTCGGACTGAATTAGACTTTTGCGTCCTTTTTCTTGGACTGATGGTCGTTTTGGAAGGGATAGACGTTGGCGTTGTTTTCCCTTTTGTCTGGGTGGTAGGTGTTTTGGTTGGGATAGCCTTGACGGTTGTTTTTCCTTTTTTTGCGGTGGTAGGCGTTTTGGTTGGGGTAGCCTTGACGGTTGTTTTTCCTTTTTTTGCGGTGGTAGGCGTTTTGGTTGGGGTAGCCTTGACGGTTGTTTTTCCTTTTTTTGCGGGGGTAGGCGTTTTGGTTGGGGTAGCCTTGACGGTTGTTTTTCCTTTTTTTGCGGTGGTAGTCGTCTTGGTAGGGATAGAATTGACGGTTGTTTTCTTTTTTATGGAGGTAGGTGCTGGGGTAGGACGCTTACTTAGCGACAGCAATGAGGTAGTAGTGGCCTTTTTTGTAGGTGCAGTCACTGCCCCTTCTCCATATTCGAATTTAAGCTGATCTGAAGTTATATTCGGAGGTTTGCTATCTATGTTAGAAAGAAAGGCTAGTTTGGAGCTTGCCTTAACAGATAGGTCAGTGTAGATCGTGGCTTGGGATTTCTCCGCACACCCGGGATGTGAAGCGATGCCGAACTGAACCCAGTGATCTTCAACCTGGCAGACCAGCGGAGCTCCTGTGTCACCCCTGCAGGCATCAAGCAGCCCTCCGGCATACCCTGCACAAAATTCATAATCCTTTATGCTTCGGCAATCCGTAGGGTCCAAGAGAGGCACAGTTGCAGAGTTGAGCGATCCTGTCGAACCTTTTCTGACTCTACGCGTGTCGCCCCAGCCAGCCACTTGACACTTCAACCCCACCTGACCTTCATGGCGCGTTATGCAAATCGGCAAAACTCTCTTGTTGAAGACAAGTGGACGTTTTAATTCAACCAAGGCCATGTCATTGGCAGTCCCGTTCCCTGTATACTTGGAATTCGTTCTTATCGCATGCACATCTCTGTACTGCCTGTATTGTTCTTGGGTATCATCCAACTTGTGCAGTCCGGCAACAACAACGATATTATCATGAATATACTTGGGGTCCTGCATTTGATCAGTCCCACCTTGACCAATCCGGAAACAACTGGCAGCAGTGATGATGGAGTCGTTTTGAACGATGCTTCCTGAGCAGATATGAGTCCATGTTCCACTATCGCCACTTGATGTTTTTTTCTGGATGGAAACAAGCCACGGAAACGCATGCGGCTTGGCCGGTTTACCACCAACTACCCGCTTTGTCCTGTTAGATTGCTTTGCTTCAGGGCAGTATCCGTAGCCTATATTGTTGTGTGAATACACCAGTCCAAAAAAGATGACCACAACAGCCAAAACTTGACATAAACATGCCCATGACATTGCAGACGTTTGAAGTGTTTACAACGTGACGTCAGTTGAAGTGTTGACCTACTTAAGAGGTCGTTGACCTCGTGACGTCATGAACTGAACTATTTATAGCAGCAGTCTCAGAACAGATGACGATGTCAGGTGTCTGATGACTTGAAGCTATAGCCCTGGACCCTGTACGCATGGGTTCTAGGCTAACTTGAGCCAGTGACAAGAATTTAAAGACCAGAAAGAATAAGGAAGAAAACCGAGCCTATCCATTATATTATGCTCTCATTGCTCAATTTTAAGAACAAGAGTCACTCTGAGTCAGCATTTAGCCTGGACTAGTCAGCAATTAGAAAAAAATGAGGGGCCATCAAAGATCACATAAAGAAGTTATTTATGGCCTACTAAAAAATTTGTGAAGTCCTTTTGATAAAATGGTTTAGAAAAGAGAAGCACAAATTTCAAAGACAATTTAGACAAAAAGTTTTAAACAATTTAATTGGGAAATTGAACACTGAGATTATTTAAAGTTAATCACCCTAAAGTCCAAAAGTATTACCATATTTATGAAATTGCAGTATAATGTTACTAGGCCTAAATGCTACACATCCATCCAAAAAAAAAGTGTTCTATCCGCACAAACTTTTTCGGTAGGGCTAATCGAAGTTGCATGAAAATGTTAATAAAAATACTCAAAGTATTTGTTTTTATGGATAAAAAAATAGCTAGAGTATTACCGTCTTTTTCACATTCCATTAAAATGTTCTTTGCTTTATTATCAACAAATTGGTTTAAAAAAAAAGCGCTCCATCCGCATCCGTTTTTGAGCTGTGGTCAGTCAAAGCTACGCACAAAAAAGGCAAATTTAGCTGGTCTGTCTCTAATCCACCAGGGGCATGACGTCACAATGGTAGCTTAGGCTACTGTGACATCATCAGCAGTGGTGACGCCACAATTGAACAACAGAGAGTCATGTGATTCTGTAGGCTTTGTTTATAGCAACCAAGCAAGCTAAAAAAAACAATAGGTGTCTCTGGTGTACTTCAGGGTGATTAACTTTAAAAGGTCAATCCTTTTGGATTTCTTTTCCCTGATAAACTAGTAATCAAAATATTTGAATTGAATTGAATTGAATTCTATTTTCTTAGTGGAAATTGTGACACATATATATGAATACAATTCACAGCGTAACATCACAATCAAAAATATAGATATAACAACACTAAGAATGACACAGCAGAGTTTATAGGCTACAAACTATAGGCCTAATTATTGCTGGCCCCTTAATTTAAATTTTTAAAAGGAAAAAAAATGTATATCTATATTTCATATATAATAAAACAACAGAAAGAATGAAAACTAATATGGAAAATGGCGATGAAAATGAATAAGAAAAAGTGTCACTGGAATTCTGTATGCAATAGTATAATAACAATATTATTACATCTATAGGCAACAGGGACGGACGCAGGGGGGGGGATGGGGGGGATGCATCCCCCCCCACCAGACCAAAATTTATATGGGTGAAGTCATTTTAAACGAGGCCAGCCAGGATTTTGACCTTTAACAGGACATAAAAAATTTTTGGCTGGTAATAAATTCTTTAAAATTCCCTGAGATGTAGAATACAATTATCTCTTCATAATAAATCCACTTTTACGTGAAATTATGGCTTCATCATTGAGACCAGGGACCGAAAACTCTCAAAATGGTCCATTTTTGGAGGTGTCAAACGTCACATTTTCAAACAGCGTTACTTTGACAGCTGATGGTTAGCAACTGAAGTAAGTTATGCTCAGTTTTTTTAATTTTAATGACTACCTATATACCTGAACTTAAGTTTTTAAATTCCATTCGGTATGTGAAATGTTCTGGGAATATTTCTCGGGCTACCGAAACCTCCCGTCACGTACATCATAAATGTCAAACATGGTCAATCCAGAAAAAACATTTTCTAAAAATGGGTTCTTTTCCTATTTAAGTGGTGTTTGGTTGATTTATTTTCCGTTTAATCAAGAAAGTCTATGATAAATAATCACATACAAGTCAGCTTTAAAAGGGATATCCAGCTATAGTCAAATGGTCACAGTCCAAACATGACACCTGCAGTCACTGAAAAAATTCTCACCTACAGGACGGCAAAATTTCAAACCAAAAATTTTGACACACCCAGTAATATTTTTATGGGTTTGTATGCTGCCAAAATAAGTTTTCCACGAGATTTATCTAAAATGTTTCAAAGGATATCCTACAGAGCAGCAAAGGCTGTGATATGGAGGATGCAAATTTTGAATGTCAATAATTCTGGGATTCTCACCTACAGGACAGATATGATGTAACATGACTGATAGAGGTGTTCTCATGTGTAGAGAAGCATCACATCAATCAAAATTTTTCATTTTGCTGTGAATAATAAGTTTTGTTTCTGAAATTGGCCTTGCATGAAGATACAGGACTGTCACACGACAAAATGTGTCATATGTCAAAAAGTATCAAATTGGTACATCATAATGGACAGTACATCATTATTGACCAAGAAGTAATTATTGGTCAATTATGATGTACAGATGAATTTTCGTGCTTTTTGATATGAAAACATTACCAAAGTATAGAAAAGTTGTGTTAATTAAATTCCCAGACTTTTGTTGTCTTTGTCATGAGATTTCGCACATGCATTTCATTCTTATCTGACAATAACATAGATTCTTTGATGTACATCACATTTGACACTTGTAATGTCAAATATGATGTACAGCATAAATCTTAGATATATGACTGTAATCTCAACATTAAATTAAGAATTATCATGTATTTTGACTAGCTTCCTTAACTAATGCAGTTTATCACAACAATACATTGTGTTTGATTTCGTTCAGCCAAGATTAATAGGCGTACATCATAATTGACGCTTCATGTAAAATTCTTCTGATTATTTGTATTTTTATTGTTGTTATGAATGAGGATTTTAACAAATCTAATTTACCTTACTTATTCTTTTACATACTTTATGGAATTTCAGAGAATTTAAGTTCCAGCCAGAGTCGGTTATTCATATTGAGTGTTTGGTGCATGTGTGTAGCTTCTGGCAACTTATTTTCCGGCTTCTTGGTGAAATTTCTCCTTTGTGTTATATTAGGGGGAATTATTATTTGACACTTATTTGTTTTTATTGAAATGTTTATTATTGCATTTACTGGTAAAGTTTATTAATACACAATTTGACATAATTTTTGAAATTTGGTCAATTATGATGTACGTGTTACAGAATTCTCACCTACAGGACTATGTCAAATATGATGTAACGCTAAAAATATCCGTATATCTTTTACACAACAGGTGAGATGGCTTGGATTTTACCATTCTCTCATACATTCTGTATGTTTTTACATAATTATCCAAAAATTTACTGAGTATACCTATGTGCTTTATTTTGACAGAACATCGAAGAAGCAAAATTGACGAACATATATTTTTGTTCCGTCAATGTGTGTATTTCAAAGCAAAATGGTAATTTGTCGGCTAAAATAGTTTTAAATGATCATCTATACCTGGAACAATGATAATATGATCAATGTTTGCTATTATCAACAATAGGGATTAAATAAAGTGGAGTCAACCAAAATTTCTCACCTACGTGACGACATAGACTCTCCTCAGCAAAATTCTATGTGGGGCAGTGTCAGTGTAACTTAAGGACATAAAACGTATATTTCATAAAAATTAAGACTATGGAGCACAGGCTGGATGAGGAATACATCCTAAAACATGCATTTAAAAATTTACCCTTATGTGACACTTTTGGCCTCATTTAAAATGACTTCACCCATATATTTTTACATGTTAATTTTATCCGTGCGCAGTCGTGTTATGTCGCGAATGCTGCGTTCCACGACGCGATAGCCCGATAGACCCCCCCACCGGAATTTTCTGGATCCCCCCCTGATAGGCAAGCTTGACAGACATATCACTTGATGAAGCTGATCAATTTAGGTTTTGCTTTTAAATTATCCGTCAACTGGAGCCATAAATGAATTTGAAATGCTTAATAATAATAGTGCTATAACTTAAATTTTTTCGTCATCGGTGGCCAAAATTTTGAAAAGGCTCAATTCTGAGGACCCAAACTTTACAGCTTGTAAACTTGATACGCAAAAATGAGTGTTGCTTCACACAGATTTTAGCACTCTGCATCTATCTGCGATCCTTTCGTTTGCCAGTCACCAACATTAGTCTCCTTAAATCAAATTAACACTGAACGTGTAGTTACGATCATGACAAATCATCAGCAAGATGATTCGCAAAGTGCCATTTTTACAGTCCACTCTTTTTGCATATCAAATTTCCTGGCTGTAACGATCAAGTTTGTTTTGTACATCTAGATTCTTGAATCTACGATTCTTAGGCAATTGGTTCCTCACATGAATGCATCCTTCATTTTTGGTGTTTGGGGGAGACCATCATTATTCTAATATCCGGGGAGTGGGAGGATCGAAGATTTTTAAAATGAATAATTTTTTGCCCAGTTTTGGTGAAATTCTTCATGGATAGTTTTGTGGGAGTTTTTCTAAAGAAGATGCTGTTGATTTAGAAATTAATATTCCGGGACTTTGCATGCTTGAAATTAATAATTATTGCCGCTGTAACCGTTAAATTCGTAATTTCACACCGAGGAAAACTCCAAGCTCCCCCCCCCCCACGCTTATTTAATGGTTCCCTAACTAGTGGATAAGGTCTTTTTTATTGCAAAAAGCCAAAAACTGAAATCCGATAAAAGATACAAAAGGTAGACAGCAAATGGTCACAGCTTAATGATTTTCCGCAGAAGGATATGTGTTGACCCAATGATCAATCTATATACATATAAAAAATTCACCTGCCAATATTCCTTTGTCACGGGTCTTCTCAGCTATGGCACAGCTGACTGTCACAATATTTTACCACTGTGTCCCACTATGTCTGAACTGTGTTTGTATTGCTTCAAATTTATCAAAACTTCCGAATATTTACTTAGAGACAGCTTAACATGTTTCCATATCCCAAGAATTAAGCTGCCCTGCTGCATAGCTGTGATAGCAGCAGCAACAGCAGCAGCCTGTCAAAGCGAGTATTCACATTTATTAAAGCCTTAAAACACTATAGAAAGAAGGAAGGAATGAATGAAGGATTAAGGAATTAGGGTAAGAATTAAGGAAGGCATTTCAGAGGGAATAACCTAGCAATTAAGGAATACAGGAATCCACGAAGGAAGGAATGAAGGAGTTAAGAAAAGAAGGAATCAATGCTTGAAGGAAGGTGTGAAGGAAGAAAGGTAGGAAGGGATGGAAGAAGGGGAAAAGAAGATAGAAAGGAAGGAGCATTGGAGGAATGATGGAAAGAAAGAACATAGATACAGATACAGCGATACAGAGAGAATGAGATGGAGAGACTGTTCACATTTATCAAAGCCTTAAAACAAGGAGGGAAATAATGGAAGAATTAAGGAATTAGGGTAGGAAAATTGTATGGAAATGAATTACGTAGCAAGGAATCAAGGCATTAAGAAAGGAAGGAGAGAATGCTTGAAGGCAGGGATGAAAGAAGGAGAAACGAAAGTAGAAAGGCAGGAGGAAGCATGAGAGAAGGGACATAGATACAGATAGACAGATGAAGAGATAGAGACATAAATACATATACATAGATACATAGATACATAGATAGTCTAAGAATATGATAGTTTAACAATATGGAAGAAGTGGTCAACATGAGGAAGACTGTACAACTACAATTGCAGGATGGGTCAAGACGGACAACTATGGAAGATTACTTTGAAGATCACCAAGGAAAACATGGTTACGAAGAGCTACAAAGCGAAGCAAAAAGAATACTATGGGAGGACAACCAGATGGATCGATAATTAGGCCTTCAAATCAAACATTTATACACTACAATATGATAGGTTAATTAGGACAAAAGGACTAAAGCACGATTGAACTTTTCAAAATGATGTCAACATGGACCCACGTCTACATAAGGGGGGGGGGATTTTGTTTACATTCACCATAAACACAGATCATGTTGACATAATATTATGTTGACATATTCACACAACCCCTGATTGGGTCAATATATAAAAAGACAATATCAATGGGATTCAATGCACCCTCTACCCACCTTCAGACGGGTACTCTGCTAGTACAACATAAATTTTTTGTTTCTCCAATAAAAGCAATTTGGCAAATTATTAGCCAAAATTATGAAATGCGTTCCTTTCGCTGGTGAGTGCACAGTAATGGGATTTTATTTTTGAAATTCATGTACAATATCGGCTGATCTGACTCATGGTTGACTTTCACCAACCGGCATGGCGCATTAATTTTCTACAACATGCATATAATTATATTTTGTTGTTAATTCTTTGGTTGTAAACTTTTCATTGCAAGATATCAAGAGCAGTAATAATAAAATAACTATTTGTCATATTAGGTCAGCTGTCACAATGCAGCTTATTGTCTGATATATGGCTGGAAAATTCATGGAAAAACAAAGTCATGTTTTCAAATGGTGTTTCTGAAATAATACAATTGATGGCTATTACAGTAATGAAAGCAGCTGACCAGTACCATATAATAATTAATGTGGGATTAATCTTCTCTATTGACAAGTATAACAAGTATAAAAGCTCATATAATTCTACTTCTTTGTGTTGAAGCTGTCAGCTTTCCTCGGAGAGATCATCAGAGATCATCAACACAACCACAAACATTCATTGAGAAAACAAAGATCCACACAGCCAGAGAGACAATCAGAGATCCACACAGACAACAGAAATCCACACAAACAAGAGAAATCAACACAGACAACAGAGATCAACAGATAACATAGATCCACACTGAGATCAACAAGATGCTGACAAACCTGTTTCCTCTATTTGTCTTCTTGATGAAGCTGCTGATCTTTTTCAATGGTAAGAAGCCTGATTTTACAACACATGCATGAACATGATACCATAATCCCAAGATCCTCATGCTGATGGCATTCTAACATGACCTGACGTCGGGATAACATCTGTGACGTCACACTGACGTCCCCTGACATCAGGGTCATGCCGCACAACTGCTTTTTTTTATTGCTAAATCAAACCACTTTTTATTAAAAAGCATTGCTGATGATGAAGATCCAGTACTCTACTTTGAATGGAAAAGTTTGAAAACAGTAGACAAATGAACAAGTTTTTTTGCAACTTTAGCTTTATAACTTTTGCCAAAGACAAGGATGATTAATTATTTTACTCAGCAGAAGTTTGATGGTCTTCAATCTACTCAAACAATTATATAAATATATCCAGCGGCGTATTTAGGAGGGGCATTCGGCCATACCCTCCCCCCCCCCGGCAAAAAATTAACATAGAAGAAACAGGAAACGCTGCGGAGCGCGGCGTATTCACCCTATGCAATACGGTGGTCCAAATTCCTATGGGAAAAATCAAATCTTGTAAAACCCCCAATTTGAAAGTAGAAATTGGTTACCACATCAGTAAAACAAACATACTCAAAATTTCAGGCAAATTGGTTAATATTTAGAGGTGGCACAAAGTCTTTGAAGTTTATCATGTAATTCCCCATAGGCGCAACTGTAAAAATTGTCAATTTCCCAGATCTTTTTCCGAAGTGAATATTTTTTTACGTTTTTTTTAGTATATATATAAGTTGGCATGACATAGTAATATCTGTTGGTTATTTTTGATTCATTATTCATAGTAAGTGAAATATTTATCTTTTTTTATAAAAAAAAAACTTAAGCTTGATAATTGACCTATGTAATATCTATGCTGACCTTATATGAAACTTTTTAAGCCATAAAGAATATCAGAACTAGATTGGGCATCGTTGACATACCAAAAAAAGGTTATTTGATCAAAATAATTGGTCATTATTGCAAGATTTGCAAATACCGATGATTTTGAGGTCTGCTGCAGGGGAATTGCATGTTAAACTTCAATGGCTTTGTGCCACCTCTAAATATTAATTGATTTTGCTGAAATTTTTACTCAATACCTTCTATAGATATAAGATCAAAATGTAAGATTCAAATCAGAGAAATTTAGGAGAAAGTGTTTTTGGACCACCCTACTGTGCAATGCCCCCCCCCCCCCCTCAGGCCAATGAGGCCATTTCCAGATACACCCCTGAATACATGTTAAAGTGTTGTCACAACAGTTAAAGATTAAAAATAACACTGTCCATAAAGAATACGCTCACTTATTCACAAAGCTCATTTGTATTTATTTTGTTACTTAGCAATTGCTTAGTTGAAATACATGAATCAGTACTACAGAATAATTTACAATTTAACAAATGATGTGTAGCACTAATCAAATGTCTGATCTATGCTACAAGTAGAGCCATCTATACGGCGTAATATGCAATTCGGCAGACAAATGTTTTCTTGATTTTTCACTACGTATATACATTGACTTAAAAACTTTAACAAAATTAACTTTCTTTTTTCGCCCAATACGAGCTCCCCTTTACCCTCAGACTACCCCTTTAAGCTTTGCTACCCTCAAATAACCTCATTTGCCTTCACCTAGCCTCCAATGCCTTCAACTACCCTGAACTGCACTTGTCTTCCCTCAACAACCCTCGGCTTCCCTCAACTAAACTCGCCTTCCCTCAACAACCCTCAGCTTCCCTCAACTAAACTTGCCTTCCCTCAACAACCCTCGCCTTCCCTCAACAACCCTCAGCTTCCCTCAACAACCCTCAGCTTCCCTCAACTAAACTCGCCTTCCCTCAACAACCCCTGGATTCCCTAAACTAAACTTGGCTCCCTCAACTATACTCATCTCCCCTTAATTTAAAAAACTCCCCTTCCCGCAACTACCCTCATTTACCCTGTGGTAAAACAGCAGTAACCCCATGGGGATGAGGGTGTCCTGCCATGAGACCTATGAGAGTTAAGTATATTCTTTTTCCTTACAGGACAAGGTCAAATTCAATGTGATGTCAAAGTGGTAGCTAAAGACACCTGCTCTTTAAAAGAACCAGATACAATAGCTTACCCACAAGGTACCCTAAGGGCTGTTGCTCCAGACTGCGCTGGAAGGGAAGGAATAAATATTCCAAAAGAAGATTATGCTACTTTCCGAATTGATGACAAATTATTCACGCAGAGGAAAATCATCTATGGTCTCAAATTCTTCATGAAACTTGAACCCACTACCGAAAATATAACAATTTTTCAATTTGCTGGCCTGAGTTTGCTGCAAACAAAAAGCGGCTCTCTTAAACTGTTATTTACCATGGATAATAACTACAATGGCAATACAGGCACAAACCTTGCACCAGAAGAACAAGTACTTACAATACCAAATGTTGACGAAGGAAACTTGGCAGTGAGTGATGACCAGTCTGAAACAGAAGGCGCTGACTGGACTCAACTGATCGGAATGAAGCTCCAGGTGTCAGAAAGGAAGAAACGGGAAACCGCCTCCGGAGACCGAGACTCCCGCTGGATGATGATTGGTTTAGACTGTTACGGGAATTCAGTTCAGGGTTACTTAAACGTCTACATAAATGGAAAACATGTCTACCGGAAGACATCTAATAATATGATCCAGGTTGCTGCTACTTCTGCCAATGAGGGGAAGCTGAGAATAAGACATGCACAATTCAGCTGCATGGAGTACACTAATGGCGATGAACCACAGAATGAAGATTACTTCGGAGACTTCGATCTCAAATCATGCAGTAAGTTTAAATTCATTATATAATTATATATATTCTATATTATTACATGACCACTATGCTAGAGACCCTCCCAAGCAGCAACGTAAATCAAACCTTTCCCTACGTAATTATTTTGGTTAGAATCAAACGTTGGCCAAACAACATATGACATAGGTAGGGCAAAGGTAATTTCCAAACGTTGCACTCAGATGGAAAACCAAACGTAAGTCGCAACCTTAGTATGAGGTTGGCAGATAGTTTGTTTTATAGTTTGGCCGAACGTTCGAGTCACACGTAAGTCATACCTTTGGTTGAGAGGTTGGAAGAATGTTTGGTTGTAACGTTTGGCTAAACGTGTCAGTCACACGTAAGTCATACTTTTGGTTGAGAGGTTTGAAGAACGTTTGACTATAACGTATGACCGTACCTTTGATTCATAGGTTTGTCTAACATTCATTTGAGAGGTTTTTGAAACCTTAGACTATTACGTAAGTCATACCTTTGGTTGAGAGGTTTGAAGAACGTTTGACTATTACGTATGACCATACCTTTGATTCATAGGTTTGTCGAACATTCATTTGAGAGGTTTTTACAATGTTAGACTATTACGTATGACCACACCTTTGATTCATAGGTTTATCAAAGGTATGGTCGCACATTTGGCAATACATAAGTTCCAAGGTTTCTCCAACGTGTTTTTGATATGTATGGACAACGTTTGAAAGTAATGTTCAGGGCAAACGTCTGATCATACGTATATGCCAAAGGTTTGTTGAAGGTTTGCACAAAGTTGCAGAACCTGGGATCTTGAGTCTCAGAGAGCCTTGTAGCGCCATCTATTCCATACCTATTCCAAGCTATCATGTAACTTTGAGCGTATAAAACCTCCAACAGGATGCTTGCTGGTGATAATTGGATGAAGCCATAAAAAATAGTAGCACACCAGTTACAAAAATTACCAAATAAATATCTCTTAAAATATGAAAGATTTGCTAGACCAAAAAAAATTCCAAAGTACTGCTCAACCACAAACGAGCAAGAGAGGATCAGTTAAGACCAGAGTTTAACTGAGCCTACTTGCATCGGAATGCCACCTATCCAGCAGGCCAATTTGGATTGGGATTTTTCCAACTCTTCAGAGTTGCAGCATTAATCCCTTACAAGGTAAGTCAATATATTATTCATTTTAGTCCTTTTACTGCAGACTGCTTGGTAAAACAAGGAAGAAAAGTCTGCTAATTTTGGAGCCACCTTCAGTGCTTGCTGCTTGGCTCTGCTCTCTCTATCTCTCTCTGTTTTTCTCTTCTCTTCACTGTTTTAATTTATGTTTTCTCTTTGCAGATCTCCAACAATCAATTGACCAACCACCCATCCCCTCAAGACCTCAAAAAAAAAAATTCTTGAAATCTCCCCCCCCCCCCTCCCTAAAAAAAAAAAATCCTGCATTAAAATCATATGAGAGCATTCTTTATTCATAATGAGTGCCAATATTCAAGGGCTTTATTTAATTAATATTTTTTTTCCGAGGGGCAGGGCAGGCTGGGTAGCTGGGTCCGCCTGATGCGATGCGCCAGTCCCCCGGCCATCCGAGCGCTCCGCCCCTGGCCGGCGCCTCCCTGCTTGCTGTTTGACAATGAGAGATTCATGTACATCTCCAACACGAACAATCGGTCCAGAACACCAGAATTCCATCGTAACAATTAAATATCAGTCTTTCCTCGATGTTATTCCTGAAATCCACCCTCAAACAAGTCATTTAGACCGTATTTCACAAGACTAGCATAGTACCCGTGAAAGGGGAATGAGAAAAGGATGATGGATAGATGGTGATTGAAAAAACTATGCATTTTGTGATGAGCGTTGAATATCAAGGGCCAGTGATTGACAGTGGCCCATCCCTCCCTCTCCGGAGTCCAGGGAGAATCATCAATCATCCACCACCATTGGATAATAGCCTATTGATAGGCCTAGTCGTGCATAAATGAGTAATATTCGCGCAGCGAAACGGCCGAAGGCCGTTGAGCGAAGCGAATTGAGTGCAAGAGAAGACTCAAAAATCTGTGCAGTGATGGTCTCAACATCAACAGTCCACAGCTGGGAATTAGGTCAAGTGGGTCCAGCTTCTTATCAATGATTTAGTTTCATATTTAACAAAACATAACAAATTCATCTTCAAAAGTGTCTTAAAAATTCAATTTTCTCTAGTAATATATCCTGTACCAATAATTTTTATGGAATAGTTAATTATTAGCATTGACAAGCTAAATCAAATTTTTAACATGTGATTCATTTAAGTTCAATCAGACAACAAGAAAACATAGCAAAATTAAAGTTACATAATCTTTATAAACTGATGATTATGTAACAGTGGACAATTAATCGACATGCAATGTTATTGTTTTTGTATTACTATATATTTATACTATTATGTAATATCAACAATCTAACATAGACTTGACTTTTCAGCTTTCAGTGCTGTCTGCCTTTTTACCATTTAGCTGATTATCTATCAATCTTATTTATCTATTTAATATATATCTATCTATCAATTTATCTATCTATCTGTCTGTCAATATATCTATCTATCTATCTGTCTATCTATTTATCTCTCTATTTATCGATATATTTATCTATTTATCTATTATATTTTTTGTCTAGTTTATCTTGCTATTCTACATTTTTCTCTGTCTTTCCATGTATCCGTCTTTCTAATTTTCTGAAATGGTTACATAACTGCCTTTCATACATTGAATATGAAATAAAAATTAAAGTTATGTTAACACTATAATTAAGTCCTACAAAAACTTTTTAGTACTGCGCGAATTTCATGGCCGTGCCATTTATATATTAAGTGCACTGGTATAGGCCTAATATGAACAGTTTGAGAAGGCAGAGTCACTTATGGTTGTTGTATTGCATGAAATAATGTTGCTTGCAAATTGTTAGCTATGGGCAATGAGTAGTTTAGGAGGAGTAGCGTAAAGCATCCATGAATTAAGGGTATGATGATGATGATATGATATTGTCCGTTGAAATCACAATGACAAGCGCTGGCACTGAATCCACATGTTCCACATCGCCGACTAGACCGGTGATTCTGAAGCACACACAACGTCCACAGCCACCAGAAGGAGTCATGTAACACATATACATCCTAGAATCAATCGGCCATGGGCCATTTCCAGCCTCCCTCCTCGATCTAATGTATTCATTGCGTATGCGCAAGTATTGAGCGCGCTGGGCTGGCCTGCCACGCCTGACGCCCCAGAGGCGTATAACGACCGTTCCTTCAACGTGGTGGTACGTAGTCAATGGAGGTTGGAGAAATACGAATTATTTACGATATATACGTACGTAGTTACCTCGTAACCAGTTGTCGACAAAATACGTAGATTTGAAACGTTGGGTCCGATGTGAATGGGAGGTTTAATGCTTCCTTAGACCAACGTTCCTCAAAGGAAGTTGTCCACAAGGGGAGATGCTGATTGGCCAAAATAAGTCACATGACGACATCATAAAAACTCATATTACATCGTTAGAGCGCAATATGAGCTTTTATTAAGAAAACAAAATTTCCAAAACTTTTTTTTTTCCAATTTTTGTTTTCCAAAAAATTTTTTTCGGAATGGAAAATTATATTGAAAGCATAGTGGTCATGTAATAAAACAAGTACGCCACTTATTATCATGCAATATGAAAATTTATTTGCACCCTTGTTTTTTTTTCTCATGCAAAAAAATTTTCATATTGCACTCATATCATGCCCTATTTACATAAATTAGGCCAGACATTATTGATTTTAGTTTTTTGGACCTTCTCGAAGACCTTTTATCTAAAACAGTGTATGGCCTTTTAAAATGTGCATTACATAAATTTAGGCCTAACACAAGGCATACCTATCGCTTATGTACACTCCAATGATGAACACTTGGTAGTGGACATCAATGACTTCACAACAAGCCTGATCTATTGCATTGAAATGATCTGCCAATTTGTCATTGAGTAACTTGTGACCTCATTCATACTGCATTGGTGACTTTTTTTGATAGCATTGAAAGTATAGGATATGACCTCATGCATTACTTATCAGTCATAGAGAATGACATGGCATGGATAGGGATATGACCTGACAAAGAACACTTCCGTCCAATTCTGTAAACACTTGACGTCCATTTAACTTTAACAGAGGCATATATGAATTCAAATAAATATGTATATAAACTGGAGAATGGCTAAGATATGGTGATGCAATTAAGATGTGGTTTTCTTGCATTTTTCAGAGGAAAAGTATGAAGGTAAGTAAATTAAAAGGGGTTCGTAATTTTGAAACAACTTTTATTCTCAGCAACTTTCAAAACAAAAAAGATAAGTGTAACTGAAATAGATTGGATATGGTTTTCTTGATAATGGACACATTTCATAAATTCATTTCTTTTTCTTTTTAACTTACTCTGGACAAGTTTCTGGTGTTTGGTGGTCCAAGTGAATACGTCATTGCATCAAGTTATGACCACTACTCCATCACACAATTACTGATAATTATATCGCAATATATACATGTTTGAGATATTCAGAAATAATCATTTTAAATGATCCTGAATCATTCATATACTTGTATTTTCAGGACAACCTGTAGAAAAGTTTAAGGAGTGTGAAAGACAACTTTGATCAGTTTCGTCTTTGGATTTGAAATAAAAGGGAAACAACTTGGAAGAGATGACGAAACCATGACTGACATATCTGTAAAGAACTTTTATTTGCATACTCACCTTACTGAGATTGTCTAAACCTGCTGTTACATTCCACATTTTTATTACATTTTGATTAAGTATTAAGTATCATATCTTTTCATGTTCATTTCTAAACATAACACCTTGTTGTTAATTTTCAGATATTAATAAACTCTACTTTGCTCTGTTGCCTTCGATTTTGGGAATCTGTTCTATTTATGTATGAATAATCGAATGTCAGTGACATTCATGTACCATGTTTGGCTCAGTGGGCCCAATGAAAGTATACACCCTAACCGTATGGGGGTACCGGTAATATAGAATCTACTAGCAAAGCTCACTGGGGCACATGCACTGTTACATAGGCAACTAAATAGGTCTATAGATATCTGTCCATGAACGCACAAGTAGGGAACTGGGGGAAAGGGAGGCTGGTTGGCACAGGGGTAGGTTGGCACATCTCATTTGTGGGAAGCTGAAGTGGAGTACAGAAATGTGTTGTTACCCACTTACCATATATACGGGTCAAAATTTGCTAAAGCTGAAATTCTTGTCTCCGATGTTTAACATTTAATCATGTTAAGAGGGTGATACA
The DNA here is from genome assembly GCA_026936325.1 of Platynereis dumerilii. Lineage (NCBI taxonomy): Eukaryota > Metazoa > Annelida > Polychaeta > Phyllodocida > Nereididae > Platynereis > Platynereis dumerilii. The sequence goes on along the minus strand of JAPTHN010000093.1, from coordinate 300,895 downwards.
TGCAGCACTTTTTGTTGTCATATGTCATTAACTAGGGTATTAGTAAAAATTATAACACATAAAACATGTGGCAGATAACTTTTATCCCTACTAAAAATGGCATTGAAGGGGCCAACCCCCCTTAAAATGGCTTGTCTCCACCTGCATTTTCTCTGAAAGATCACCTCACAAAAACTAGTATGTGATTTTGCTGCTGTTTAACTGATTCTGACATTGAAACTTGACCATTACTCTTCTAAAATCTGATCTCCAATGTCTGCAATAATCTTCTGTATGGGAGCAGGAGGGTGTTGAGTCAATGTCCCCGATATTGTGTCATTAACGTCACATCAGAATAGTTTTCATAATAAAAATGCAAAGGACACACATTCCGTGAAAAAACCTTGTTTCTGATGTTGTCGAAGAACCCTAGAAGGTAACTATATGGTCCGCAGCTCTGCATTAGTCTTGTGAAGCAAAACATTCTGGTAAGTCAAGTGCCATGTCAGTTGTCCTGTCTGAATTTGTCATTAACAAACGCCTTCCTGTAATATGCTGACTTTATATATCAAGACGAAAGTCGTTGTGGAACATTCCTTTGGTGTCCCTGAATCTGTTGCATGCACATATCACCAGAGTGTCACTTATGCAGTGGCCCCTATAAATTTTTTGAGCCAAATTGTCATTAACGTCACACTGTCATTACCATCACGGTGAAAATGACTTTTTGCTTTTACCTCACTGAAATTTTGTTGGACGTTACTGGAGCTGAATTTTATTGAATTTATGTCATGAACTAGCAGTGTACCCGTCTTACGACGGGTAGAGTTTTAATGTAATGAAAAATGCTATCATTATCAATTGTTTCTCACCTCGGTCTTTGGTTATTTTATTATTTTTTTATTTAAATGTCTGGATACGTATGGCCCTTTATTGCCCACATCATCTTGCCTCATTAATTACGCCCCTCAAATCTGCCCCTCATAGAACCTCATCTAGCCTCCTAATACATACCCTCAATCTTGGACCGTGTCTTGTCCCTCTAGTTTACTCCCCTCATCTTGGTCCCCTGATCATTTGAAAATCATGATCTGCCTCTTTTATGTCCTTTCTCAGTGCCCAACGGCCTATGTTTTGAAAATGCCACTTGGGTACTGCCAGTTGCGTATCCAGGATTTTTTCCAGGGGGCCAAACCATCAAGACATTTCCCCAAAATTTTTTTTGCTACAATGTACCAACAGCTTTTTGCGTATCCAAATTGTAAAGCACTTTAAAAAAATTCTTTCATAATCTCATTCCTTTTGTGGTTGTCCCTAAATCATTAATAAAATTTATAATATGTCTTAATAATATGGTGAAAATGTCTGAATAATATGTGAAAATGCTGAAAAGTTGGGAAATGTTTAAAATAGCTAATATGCGTTGGTTACATTTTTGAAAATTTTTGAGGAATTTTTTGCAGATGCACATCATTCGGGGCAGGCTAAAAAGGGATATTCTGAAGAAAAAATGGGGAAAATGTGAAGAAAAGTCGGGAAATTCTGTTCATTTAAATCCCCTTTTCTTGCAAGTTTTTCCATTTTGCTTGTCATTTCTCATTTTCCTTGCCATTTCCCATTTTGCTGATATATCTGCAAAAATTTCCCCAAAATCATTTAAACTTGGGGCAACCCCTCCCCCCCCCCCTCCACTGCTGGCTACGCTACTATCCACTTGGCAGTGGTCAACAAAGATATGTGTCACATGTGCCTTTTAAAATGGGCATTTCGAGTTTGACTGTCACAGTGCATTTTAAATGTGTGCAATGCATGTAACACAGGGATTTCTTTATAGGCCTACTGGGCAAGTTCAAGAAATGAGTTTAGTTTGTTCTTTGTATATCTAGCCAGCTTACACATTTTACCAATGCCTCTTATTAAACACAGACACAGTCACACAGGAAAAATATGTATTTAATTCTGACTGCAAGTTCAGTAAATTTAAGAGAAAATCTTTATTGAACACAACACCATAACCACAGGTCTTCACTCAATGGTGTCTTGCACCCAACTGATGAGTATTGCACCTTGAACAACTTTTTCAAGAGGCTAGGTGTATTATGCAATGCCACTGGCTTACCATATTTGCTTGATAAATATAGGCCTACTCTATATCTCTGTGGCATATTGATGTGTTGCTTGCTAGTGTTTTATATTGTTGTTGTCACTATTGTACATAATTTAAATGCTTTCTTTTGTATATATTGGCCTAATTATATATCTGACAAATATCTGAGTAGTGAAACTTCTGGATTAGAGCTCATCAGGTGACATAACGTCATGCAGTTCATATGACGTTGTCATGGGACTGGGCCAAAGTGAGGTTCAATATGGCAGTATGTGTGTCTTATCCTTCAAACGTTCACTTGTTATTTTATAAAGAGTGTTGTTAAAGAGAGAAAACAGTCAAATCATGCTTATGAGGATGGCAAAACACAGATGGAGGCATCTTTAGAGTGTCTGGCAGAGTTTCAGGCAAATCAGGTAAGCAACAGCTGAGATCCCGCGTGACAAAGCATGGGCCTGGACAAATGTAATGTATGTTAGATTACTGTTTAAACAAAATAATTACTTGTTATTTTTAAGTATTCCTTATATCTGGAACGCTCAGTATTAAGTTTGATGCTTCTCTCACCCTATGACCAAATATGATGTGCCAATGACATTTCACCATTGTGTGGCTTCTTAAATATAATTGTTCAGCGAAGACATAGGGTGTTGGAGGACGTAGTAGGGATAATATTTGTCATGAGGAAACAAAATTATTGGTGAAAACAAATTTTGCTAAATTTTTGTAAATTTTACAGTCAAGCGTAGGGAGACCGGGGCTGGTTGTCACAGGGGCAGTTGTCACACTTTTTATTGCACTAAACTATGGAGTCACACAGCTCAACCAATCATTGTTTATTGCTTTTATAACCCACTGGAGTATTTTTGAAAAATCTTGACCCCTGGAAGGGAGTCTGGTAGGCACACGGTCTGTTAAAAATTTCCTATCACAAAAAGTAATTTTTTACCTTCAACTTGCATGCAATGCTAGTCTTTATCAAATAGTTGTTGAAAAAGGTACAGTTAATACACTTACTATATAAACATTTCTTTAAATCATCATAAGAACAAATAGTGAAAATTTTGATAACATCGGCCTTGGTCACCCGTTTTTGGAATTTTCGCCAATCGGGGCAGGTTGTCACAAAAAGGCGGGGCAGGTTGTCACACTTTTTGGAGCTGGTTGTTATCTATTAGGACCAGGCTTTCAAACCAAAAAAACTAACATAAATATACATTTGTGCTTTATACGTGCTATTGATGACCAAAGATGTATGCAGATATTGCATTGTGTTTAAATAAATCAATTTCAAATTTACATGTAAAATTTTTTTTTAAATCGTAAAAATCCTACTCCAGATCAGAATGCTTTCCTGGTGATTGGTAAGCCTTCTTTGTAGCACCCTTGTACACAGTAGCATCAAAGATAATGGAGACCGTCAGGTCTCTGCGCGAAGCGCAGAGACCAAAGGTCTTCAAATGGTAGGAGACGGAGCATCTCACACAGGGATATACTAAGGAAAACTTTTGCATGCGCCAAACAAAAAAAAGTGTGGTCGTTTATGTGACGTCATTACTGAGTGAGACACAATGGTGATGACGTCACAACAGGGATTGCAATAGGTGACGTCACTTTTATCATGACCCTATATTTAGATCAGAGATTGTGACGCTACAATAAGCAGATACAGGAAGAGAGGAGGGCAGCTGCTTGAACATTATTAGTTATTTGTTGTTTGCTTGGCGGATACAGGATTTACCTTCCCGAAGATAGCTGTATCTGGGCGAAGCGAAGCTGAGCCCGGATACAGCTATCTGAGGGAAGGTAAATCCTGTATCTGCCAAAAGCAAACAACAAATTACGAATTAATCCGACCATATGGTATAATTAAACCCCCATAACAATATAGTTCAAAGGTATAAATATCATGAGCGTCAGATAGGCCTATGATGGGTGTTAATTCAGAAGCAAACCTGACACAAATGATGTTCATAGCTGTGAACTACACTGCTATAGGGTTTTATTTATATCCCGCAATGATTTTATCAGTGGTCTTCATTAAATTTTAGTCTGAAAGCTTCAAATTCTGTAAGTTAGGAGCAGCAGATTGTTGTGACGTCACCAAGAGCCCATGCCATTGTGACGTCATGACAAACAATCACTGCCCATTGTTTGCATAACAACGTCAGATAATTTATGGGTGATTGTGACGTCATCACTGCAGGATACAGAAAATATCTGTACAGGCCAAGCAGCCTGACAGATACAGGATATATACCCACAGGTCTCAACCAATCAGAATCAAGCATTGGCCTTGGTGGTCGGATAAGATGCTGTACATTGTAGGCCCACTAGCAAAATAATATTCCGTAATATCTACACCTGTTACCTGTGTAAACTAAACAAATACATAGATACTAAATACTGGTAAAATAGAAGTCAATAATTTGTGTATTTATGTTGATCCTTCATTATAACCATGTTTGATGTACATAAATTGTAGAATTAATTTATGATAGGCCTATACTTGCTTTTGATTCGTAAATTCTTTTCAATTAAACCTAGTTTTTGGTCTGATAGAGGAGACCGGGCTGGTTATAACCCACTTGAGAGTCTTTCTGAGAAATCTTGACCCCTGGGCTTGCTTTTACTAAGATGGTTTAACTGGAGGTTAAACTAATCCAGACTTAATCCAGAAAGACTCTCAAGAGGGGAAGTCTGGTAGGCACATGGTCTGTTAAAAATTTCCTGTCATGAAAAGTATTTTTACCCTCGGCAATGAATATTGCCGTCGGGTATTGTAGTTAGTATGGCAAATTTTTGTCCGTCCGGCGGGCGGCCGGGCGGGCGGGGCGGGCGGGGTGGGCGGGCGGGCGGCGTCACACAATGTGTATTGGCCTCTGTGCCAAAACTGTTACACCTATATATATGAAATTTTACTCATGAATGGGTCTTATAGTGTTAATGTGCCTTCTGGAGTTCATATTTATGTAATGACCACAATTTTTGTAAAATATTGAAAATTCGGAAAAATTAATTTTTTTCGTTTCCGGACCAGAACTCGGAAACGGTTATACCTATGGGCATGAAAATCTACCATAATATGTATTAAATACCCTAGTTGTGCCTTTTGGGGGTATGAATGCTCTACCTAAAATAGATTTCAAAGAATGAACCAAAAATGTAAAAAAATGGGTTTTTTTTCAACCCTCTGCAATTCCCTCAATTTTGGAGTTAGACATTTGAAATTTAGAATTTAGTTATCTAAAATATAGCTCTCTTAACTGCTTGAATCGTTGAAAGGGTCCATCTAACGAATTTTGCATAAAAACCAAAACACTGGAAAAATGAGTAATTTTTTACATTTTTCTTGAATTTTGGTCTCTCACACCAAAACAGTAATAACTACTTTGGTAAAAACCAAGAGGTATTATAGTTAAACCTATCAAGAAGGAACTTTCATGGCCATTATGTAGTTGACGCAATATTTTAGGCTGACAAAACAAGTTTAAAATTCACAAAAATGTGCAAATATTAACTTCCTGGCCATTTCATCTCTAATAAAGTCATGCCATGCTCTTGAATATGAACAAAATGGAATAAATATGAATGAAATACATGGTTTTCGTGCATTTATCTGTTACATCATCATATATTTGAACATAAAAAGACAGAAATTGCTAAAAATAGGCAAAAACTATAGACCTTTCAATTGTCGCATTTCAGTCAATTTTGGATCTTGGTTACTCAAAGTGCCATACAATATGCCCCAAGTATTATATTTTTTATTTGTTTTATGTGCATGCATGTAGTTTATGCAATTTTTAGGCACACAGAAGAAGTATAAAATTAACAAAATGTGAAAATACCAACTTCCTAACCTTTTCGTTTCTAATAAAGTCATGCAATGCTCTTGAATATGAACAAAATGAATAAACATGAAATAAACACACAATTTTCATGCATATATATCTGTTAATATCATTAGATTTTTGAACATGAAAAGGCAGAAATTGCTAAAAATAGGCAAACAACTGTACAGTGTAGACCTTTGAATTGTCACATTTCAGTCAATTTTGGATCTTGGTTACTCAAAGTGCCATACAATGTGCCCCAAGTATAATTTTTTCATCACATTCTTCCTCAGAATTTATGCGGTTAAATATGATAAATTATATATATTATATATACAAATATGCTTTATGCACAATTGCACATACAATGTAGTTCTGACTCTTGGGGCCTTACCATTCTAAACTTTTGACAAGAAATCTCAAAACCCCCTTTTGCTAAAATCTAACCTGAGTGATGTAAATTAAAGGAAAGAAATTAAATAAATGTCAGCCTGCTTTTATTTATAATATTGCATAAAAACTAAATGTGATCAAATAATGATTGCAGAAATGATTCCACTAAATAATTGTAAGATTATTCATAAATTTACTTGGCATGCAACAAAACCTTAATTCTATGAATTGCAATATTTCATTTTATATCCAAAGATATTTAATGTTGGATAAATCTGAATTTTAATTAATGACAAAACTCATCTTAACATATTTTAGCACCTTGAAGACAATAATTAAGTGTCACTGCTTTGTTGGGGAACAGGGTGCAGCTTTTGTTGAATGGACATTATGTAACATGATGTCACTAATCCTCTCCAATGACCAAACCCAAGAACAAAGGGCAGAGTACAGAAGCAGTTAAATAGCACCCCTATATTTCTAACAAAATTCCCCTTTTTCTTAGAAATATGTTCAAACTGCATTGATAGTCTTAGCTTTTTTATCTTAAACATTATAATGACATTTCCAATTTAAATCAGAAATATAGGCCAAGTAGAAGTTGAGATATGACTTTTTATATCCCATGCAGGCTTTTCTTTTGCCTTTTCAGCTATTGTTATACTAGTACAGCCAAGTTTGGACAGCATTTAACCTTTTTGGTGTTAAGTAGTAAATATATTAGTCTTATTAAAAAGTATCTGTAGGCCACACATTGTTTCTAGTTTAGCATTTAAAATAGATATATATTGGATAGATAGACAACCTATCTAATATTTCTGTTTTTAGGCAGGCCTTTATTCCATTCATAATTTATGATAAGATGATAAAGGTAGAATAGATAGATAGATAGATAGATAGATAGATAGATAGATAGATAGATAGATAGATAGATAGATAGATAGATAGATAGATAGATAGATAGATAGATAGATAGATCAACATGTCATCCAGGAGATTCAGACATATTGTCTTAGTGTCAAAAACACCTTAATTCAGCAAATAGCTCTGAATGTGCCACTTTTCGAAGCTATTGTCTGTATTTAGTGATATTCAGACCTATAATCTGAATCTTACCTGATTTTTTGGAGTATCTATTTATAGTTGTATATTCAGCAACGTGGATGCTATGTTGAATAAATTGGACGCACCTTTATTGGGAATTATCAGTCAGATACTTATAGGCCTACATCAGGGGCAGACTGGCCTATGTGGCAGAGTGGCAGCTGCCACGGGCCCATCTACATGCAAGTTGTCAAAAAAATCAAAATTTCTAGTAAAAAGCCAAAAATAAAAACTTTGCCATCATATTCATGATTGTTTTCAAATTTACCGAAAAGGACAGGACCCTCTCACATTGGGAACCCCATCCTTATGTATACCAATTTACCAAGTTATGCGTGCTATTGTATTTTGCTTAATTTCCCTTTTTTAAATGGTGCCAACAGTGGGGACAGATTTTGCCACGGGACCCATAAGGGCACCAGTCCGCCCCTGGCCTACATGTATTAGGGGTGATATAAAAATATTAAACAAATGCATATAAAATATCCCTTGTCTAGGTCTCTTTTGCCCCTTGTATTAACTTGGGAAGTAGTTATCAAATTAGGGAAGACGTGAGAGATTACATATATGACAAAATCAGGAAAAATACAGAAAAATTAAGGAAACCAGTATTATGCCTCGATCCTATGGGTCTCATGACAGATACTGAATCTCCAGTGACAGACAACCTATATAATAATAGTGTTGTGAGTATACGTCAAAAATCGCCCCCCCCCCCCTGGATCCACCACTGGCTATAGGTACCCAAATTTCTGATTCAGTTGACAGCTACATTTCAAGTGATACTCCCATTTAATATGATAGAGCCACACGTGGCTCCATCTATAATGTGCCTATATATAATATCAATTTTATTTATTTTCAATATACTCTAACAACGGAAAGCACTCCAGAGAGCCTATAGAAGTGTTTTCTTAGCTTGTAATAAATAGGATATCCTAGTTGAAGCGACTTCAATAGAACAGTCATGACTGAGTATATTTCAAAAAACACTTTGAAGAAAATAAACACTGAAATTGGAATTAATGAAGGGTTACGTGAGTTAATTATCTCTGTGCCAAGAACATTTATACTGTTAGTACTATGCCAGAAAAGTGTTCTGAGACCTATTCAATGAGTTAAGTAACAACAAATTTCAGACGTTTATTTTCATTTTTTGTGCACATATCACTGAATTATATTCATCCACAGGCTAGTCTTAAACATCCTTGAATTAAATGTCTTCTATACTAATAGTCTATGTATGAATTGTAATAAGTATTACTGTTAATATGTAACCAGGTCAGCTATACTAATAACTCTATGCTATTATACACATTTTAACAAAAGAGGGTTGATAAGATACCCCAATTATATGCGGGAGTATCAATTGAAGAATCTGTACAAAACAAAAGGGGTGGAATCACTGGAATGGAACAGTTAGGGTTGGGGTATAGAATTGATTGTTTAGCATTAAATTTTAATCTACAGGTATTGACATAACTTGCAAAATTTGCTACCAATACAATAAATAATAAATTTGTAATTTATGAAAACGCATGGATAACTGCACAGCAATGTTTGTATCAGTCAATATTTGTATGCTCAAAAGCAATCACTCTGATGTGGAATTTGAACAACTATACCATGGAATAGTGTGATATTAGAGTGTGCAATCATTTTTTTTAAAAATTTTACTACAAGTATAATATTTAAGGCCGAATGATATTCTGACAGTAGCTATTGAATTAAGAGCCAGTGACAGAGAAAATCGAGGATTTGGCTTGCTGTGGGGGTCGGCGGAATCACTTGAAAGTTTCCAATGTGAATGAATATGGTCTCACTAAGAAAAATCTTGAAGCATTCGAAAAAAATTCATTTGGTTGTTGTGATAGGATATTAAGCAAAATATGCAAAATTGCTCCCGGAGAGAATTTGGAAATTTCACATTTTGCTGACTTTCAATGGACAATATCTTCTGAATGGTACATGTTACAGCTTTTAAAAAGAAACATAGCATCAGATAGGGCATACACATGGTTTTCAAGGCCACATATGATATTTGTTGTCCTAGTCCGATAGGATGTAATGTAACTCGAATACAAAAGCCTTTTTGCCCATTTTTTCAAAAATACTGATTTATGGAAAAAAGGTCATATTTTATGGCCGATTGCCAATCTGAGGGTCTCAACTTGACAATGTGAATAAAAGGGTAGTGAAGACAAACATGCCAACTGTCCATGCAGTCAATAAAATTTGGTATACTTCTTTTGTAATTTCACTGGTAAAGATTCCAAAATGGCCTCCAAATGGAATTTCAACTTTTCATTTATTCATAATTTGGAGAATATTCATCCAATTTTCAGATGTGATACCTCTAATCCACGGTTTTCAAGGTCATATACTTCATTTTTGACACTTTCACATTTATAAATCTAAGATGGCTGCCAAAATGGTGGCCAAAATGGCTGCCATTGACATAAAATTGACAATTTTTGTTCAGGTTTCCTCAATTTACTTTAAAATTGACAATTTTTTTGGTTTCCTCAATTTACTTTTGTGTGGTATCTCTAATCTAGGGCTTAAATGCCCAGAAGACACATTTTTGATTCTCTCAGAAATCAGAGATTTTTCATTTATATTTTGAATGTAATTCCTTTACTCTTCATTATTATGCCGGGCAAGTGCAAAAATACAGGATATAACCTGTATCAACCTCACCCTAGCCAATGAGCCACTAATATTTCACACAACAAATTATGGAATATCAAAAATGTTGTTGAAATTAATTAATGGGATTTTTGGCCATCTGTTGTTGAACTAATTTGTGAATTTGGTTTTTTACCAGACCAAAAATGAAGCTGCATAGTGGACAACCTTTTTTTTGAATGTTTGGGAATGAGGGCTAGTGTTTGGCAAAATTGAATTTGTGCAAATATTATCAATGTTCGGCTGCACAAGTGGAGGTGAATTCTGACAAATATTTGCAACACATTTACCAATTCTTCAGTCTTTGCATTGGTTTTCCGTATAGAGCAAATTAATTACATGCAGTGATATTATCAAAACAAAAACGTCTGAAAGTAGTGCAATTTGGCATTGTTTCAAATAATTTTATCAACTTTTATGTCCATTAATCTTGTGGATTTTGGGGAGGAATTTGTCTTACTATGACCTGCTAAATGATCATTTGAAGATTTTGATTGTGCATACCAATTAATATAATTACATGACCTTCAGACACAGCCCAAAAATTCAGGAGGTTCATGGAACATTTGAAAGGCTCCTGGGAAAGTTATTTAATTGCCTACTCGTTTAAGTAAGCCATCTACAATTTCTCCACCTCTTGGAAGCTATCATGACTTCATTAGAATTTATCAAATTAAAGTGGAAGGTCTGAGCAATTGAGGTAAATTGGCCAGGGCAATTTTTTTTTGCAATTAATTTGTCTGCAAGTATAATTTCATAGCACACTTAATGCAGTCTGACAGCTGTTTTGCCTGATTTACTAAATATTTGGTGTTTTGCAAATTTGACTGGGAAAGTTCAAGCAGTTGAATGATTAGTAGATAATGATCCAACAAGAAATACTAGAGAGAGAGAGAGAGAAATATTTTTATTTAGACCAATTACAATTTACATGCTTGATAGTAATATTTTTTCATATGTTTAAATAAGATATAATAAAAATTATGGTCAAGGAGGCAGCATCTAAGTCACTTGTGTAACGCTGCCGATGCTGCCACCTTTTGTATGTCACATAATTAGTGTAAAATATTCATGCAGGCATGTTTGAGACTGGTCACTTCATTGTGTTTGAATGTTTAACAGGTCAAAATTTAAGAAAGTATAGTTTATGAAGATATTGGACAAGGGGTAGACTGGGAAGAGGGAATGAAAAGATGATAAGAAGTGAGAATGAGTGAAACCATGAATGAATGTAATGATTTTAGGAGTTGGCTTGCTATGTAGAAGTCGCTCAGTTAAATCAGTGGAGACTTTAAGGAGAATGATAAAAAAAAAAAAAAAAAAATATAGGTAAATAATAAAATAAGGGTAAGGAGACCCAAAGATAATTAAGATAATAATTGATAGTATCAAGAGTTATTACATACATAACAGTTAGAAATGGAACAGTGACTTGTGTATAGATTGATTAGATGCCTTTTGACATAGAAAGTAAAACCATATTCACTATGAGTACTTACTTTATCAATGATGCTGGCTTCATTTTTATTGAGGAGTAGGGGGAGCTTATATCTGACATTGAATTCAGCATACTTATGTTTGATTCTAGGAATTTCATATCTAGAATGGCGCGTCAGATGGGTATGGGTAGGTTGATTAAGATAATCAGTATCAAGAAAGTAATATGGCAATGTGTTATTAGCATAACGGTAATAGAATTTATAGAGCTTTCTGGTAACAATGTCAGTAACTTTAAGAATATTGAGCTTTTTGAATATGGGATCAGTGTGTGCATTGTATTTACTGTTATTAATTATTCGAACTGCCTTTTTTGCAAAGTATTTAGCCTGTTATGTTTAAAGCCCCAGCACAATATTCCATAATTGAGATACGAGTTTACCAAGCTGTCATAGATTGTCTTTAGTGTGTATACTGGGAGGTAATGTTTCAGCTTATTCATGATGCCAATGGTTTTAGATATCTTCTTAGTAATTGACTCTGTATGGACTTTCCAATTTAAATGACAGTCAAAAATTATACCCAGAAAGTTAAAATTTTCTACGTACTCAATAATTTGATTGTCTATTTGAAGTTTAGGTGGATTTACAGTCTTGTTACAGGTTCGGAATATCATACATTTTGTTTTATTTGCATTGAGAGATAATTTATTCAAATTCAACCATTGTGTTACATTCCTAAGTTCAGAATTCAATTTTTCATCTAAACCTGCAGGGTTATAGGTTCCTTGATGAACAGAATCCAATGTAACAAATAAGGTGGTGTCATCTGCATAGGTTAAAAATTTAAATGTATCAGATGATGAGCTTATGTCATTTATGTAGATGATAAATAGTAGTGGACCATACTAAGCTTGCTTATTAACAAATATTTGAATATTAAGGTGTCTTGTCTTATGTTGTAGATCACTATCAATCTTCATCTAAGCTTGATTGACGTAAAATGATGTAAAAGAATAGGAGCAAAAATTCTTTATTTTGCTTTCTGAACCTTGTGCAGATTCTGCAGAATGGTTTTTCTGCACTTCCCCAACATTATTTTCCTTGAAATATCATTTGGGTTAATTCCGAGAACCTGAATAGGATATTTCAAAAATCAATTTTGCATAAAATATGCCAATCATTAAGGTACCTCACATGCTTGTGTCTTATCTTTTATGTTGCTTCACAACATTGCGAAAACATTGCCCCAATATTGTATTCTAACGACATTTTGTCCACACGCAAATGCCTAAAGTGCCATTATGTAACTTTGCAGCCAGCTCCAATTACAAATCACAACATTTTTATTCACTGCAAGAAAATCATTTCAGTGCTCCTTAATCCTTATTGATCGCCAGTAGATCGTTAGATCTACCAGCGATATATGTTTTGAACATGTCCGAACCTCGTGGTGCATAGACAAATTGTGTGGTGGAATGCACTTCAGAATCTGTCATCTATCATGTCTATGCCTCAGCTTGCCTGGCAGTAGTCGGGTGTATAGGAGTCGGGGCTAGAAGTCGGGTGGAGGGAGTCGGGTGGTTAGTAGTCGGGTGGTTAGGAGTCGGGTGGTTAGGAGTCGTGCGGTTAGGAGTCGGTTGGATAGGAGTCGGGTGGATGTGGATATAAGTCAGGTGGATAGGAGTTGGTGGCAAGGAGTCAGGTGGATAGGAGTCGGGTGGCCAGGAGTCGTTTGGACTGGAGTTGCTTGGACAGGAGTGTTGGGTAGATAGGAGTCGGGTGGATAGGAGTCGGGTGGATAGGAGTCGGGTGGCCAGGAGTCGGGTGGACAGGAGTCGTTTGACAGGAATCGGGTGGATAGGAGTCGGGTGATTAGGAGTCTGGTGGTTAGGAGTGGGTGGATAGGAGTCGGCTGGCCAGACTATTATTATTATTATAGAAATGAATATATTATTTAAGAGTAAAGCTTATGATAATACATCTACTTATAACTGGTAATTAGTCAACCATATATTTATGTTATGCTATGGGACTCATGGGACTTTAGTTTGTTCTTTTTTTTCATACTTAAAAACAATATTTCATTTTATGGGTGGCCCCTTGATAGCGGCCTACTAGCCTTAAAGGGGTCACCCTCAATAGAGAATTGTCAAACAAAAATACTGTATAACATATCAATAGTTTTTTTTTATCTTTTTCATAACTTATTCTCTATTGAAAATAAATATGTCTGAGTCTGAGTCTGAGTCAGGAGTCGGTGGACAGAGTCGGATGGACAGGAGTAGGATGGACAGGAGTCGGATGGACAGTTGTTTGGACAGGAGTCGTTTGGACAGGAGTCGTTTGGACAGGAGTCGGGTAGACAAGAGTCGGGTGGGCAGGAGTCGGGTGGACAGGAGTGTTGGGTGGATAGGAGTCGGGTGGATAGGAGTCGGGTGGCCAGGAGTCGGATGGATAGGAGTAGGGTGGTTAGGAGTCGGATGGTTAGGAGTCTGGTTAGAGTTTAGAGTCGGGTGGATAGGAGTCGGGTGGATAGGAGTCAGCTGACCAGGAGTCAGTGGACAGGAGTCGGGTGGACAGACTCAAGACTCAAGACATTTATTTCTTCCTGAAACATACAGGTTGTTACAGTAAAGAGGGAGGACATCTCTAAGACAAGATTTTGGACAGGATTCGGGTGAGCAGGAGTCGTGTGGACAGGAGTCAGGTTGACAGTCGTTTGGACAGGAGTTGGGTGGACAGGAGTCGGGTGGAGATGAGTCGGGTGGGTAGGAGTCTGGTGGATAGGAGTTAGGTGGATAGGAGTAGGATGGATAGGAGTCGGATGGACAGTCGTTTGGACAGGAGTCGGGTGGACAGGAGTCTGGTGGACAGGAGTGTTGAACGGATAGGAGTCAGGTGGCCAGGAGTCGGGTGGATAGGAGTAGGGTGGTTAGGAGTCGGGTGGTTAGGAGTCTGGTTAGAGTCGGGTGGATAGGAGTCGGGTGGATAGGAGTCAGCTGGCCAGGAGTCGGTGGACAGGAGTCGGGTGGACAGGAGTCGTGTGAGCAGGAGTTGGGTGGACAGGAGTCGGGTGGACAGTCGTTTGGACAGGACTTGGATGGACAGGAGTCGGGTGGACGTGAGTCGGGTGGGTAGGAGTCTGGTGGATAGGAGTCAGGTGGATAGAAGTTGGGTGGTTGTCTATAGATCCCATCTTTGTGATGGTTTGGTGCAGTTTTTGTCTGATCTTGTATGACGGCTGTCCATGCTGAAACGTGACAGACTGAAATGCATAAATTACACTGTCACTGCTGCCTCTATTAAACTCAAATTCTCAATACATATATTTTGCTTGTGTATATATATATATGTCAATTTTCAACAGTAAAATAGGCGATAATTCAGTCCCTGTGTCAGCATTGAGCGATCCATTCAATCTCCACACTAATTCTAGTTTATTCAATGTTGTTGTTGCTATAGCATATATATTGGTTTATTCCTGCCCAATGAAGAAAATCCATCATAGATTTTTTTATTTATAGCTCATCTATGTACAGATTTTTTTTGTGTCCCAGAGTAAAAATTCTGCCTCATTGACCCGCCTTTGGAGTTATTTGATGCAGACGCGATGGTCATGATTAACTCATACAGACTATATATCCTATTTCAAGAACAATTTCTTTGGATATGTAAAATATTTACAAGCATTATTTAGATTTTTTTTTATTGCTGTCTTAACCTATAAAAAAACTTATATAAGTATTCTTAACAGTTCATCGATTCTAAAAGATAAGGAATTTCTCTGGCGAAATTTTTGCATGTAAAACGTCACCAAAGATTGTGTACATCATTTTCAATGCGAAACTTGGTCTAAAAACCTTAATAGGCATCCGATTTTCAAAATTTAAAAACCTGCATATATCAATTAAACTCCTCCAAATTCCACTTATTCATTTTGCTCTATTTGCCATATAAACTTCGCAAAAACCTCTTCGGCGCATTACGCTGTTTTTTTTGCACATATTTGGCTATGTAATATTTTCATGAAACAAGGGGAGGGGCTTTGGAGTTTATTTCATAGAAATGGGACAATGAGACCAATAGTCCATTCATCTGGTACAGCACCCTCAGACAAAATTTTGTTAAACAATTTCACATATAATGGTAACATTTTGTCTTTACTGCACCTAATGAATTTCTTTTAAGACCATGTCTATTCCTGCCGATTTACCACTCTTTAACTTATGTATGCACTTTGACAGTTCATCTTCTGTGAACGGTGCATTCAAAATCGAGTTGTCAAGAGTGTTTGGATTCAAGTATTCTTGATCAACATTTTCGGAGTCATTCGTATCACTCGAAAGTTCCTTAAAGTGATCATACAAGTCATTCAAGGTGACTTGGAAATCTTCTCTACGCTTATTATTAATCAGCTTCCAGTATTCTTTACAATTACCCTTTCGTAATTGTCTTAGCTTTCGCCCTAATAATAAACTGTTTTCTCTTTTAATTCTCTTCAATTCTTTCCGGTAATCTCTACTTTTGCTGATCAAATTATCATGAGATTCTGAAGTTTTGCCACATACCCTCAGTTTCATGATAAGATCGATGCGGTACCCTTTTTTAAGGGTACTTTTCTTGTTTATAATGTGCACACTGAATTTCAGAATTATATCCAGTAAAGCAATCGAGAACCAGACAAGGAATGAGAACATTCACACTTTCATAAAGAAATACGTTTTGTGTCAAATAGGTCAATTTTGTATGCTATTCATGCCTTAAGAACATAAAAGCTATAAATAAATTTTATATTGAAAAATGAAGTGTTAATTACCAACAACTGGTAACACTGTGACATTTCCAGACTTTATAACCAGGTTCAAACGTTCTAATTAGCATTCTGAATCTGAAAACGACAGTTTGCATGGAAATGTCATTTTTGGTCACAGAGGTTAACTTCATATGTTTTCCATGCTTATAGTAAGCCATGAAAACCAAATTTTATGATTGATATTGGAAGATGAAGTGTAAATTGGTAATTCTATGTCACTGGCATAGCTGGGGGCCAACTGTCAGATTGGCAGCAGGGATAAGAAAACAGCCATTTTAGTTAAATAGGTTAACTTCATATGTTTCCAATGCTTATTGCAGGTCATATAAACCAAATTTTATGATTGATTTTGGAAGATGAAATGTAAATTGGTATTTCCATGTCACTGCCATAGCTGGGGGCTGACTGTCAGATTGGCAATTTTTATATGAAAATGGCCTTTTTCACTAAAATTGCGATTTTGTTCAAATTGGTAAATTTCCTGTACTTCTCATGCCTACAACAGACCATATAAACCAAATATTATGATTGATTTTGGAAGATGATGTGTTATTTGGTAATTCTAATTCATTAGCATAGCCTTGGGCCAAATTTCAGATTGGCCATTGAGATCTATAAACATTTGGCTACTTTCACAAAAAAAAATTTTTCGGTAAAATAGCTAAATTTCCCATGCTTCCCATGCTTAGGGTGTCAAAAGTATACCAAATTTTATGATTGATATTGAAAGATGAAGTGTATAAGGGTATATCCATATCATTGACATATCTGGGGGTAGACCCTCAGATTGGCAATTTGGATCTGAAAATGACCACTTTTTACATCCTTTTTCGCCTTTGAAATAGAGCAAGTTCCTTGTGTCACCCACACCCTGGTGGCCAGTTTAGGAACAAAAAATTAAATTCCATTTGAAAGGAAATCCATTTTTCTCAATATCTGAAATGAAATTATATCATTACATCACCTCAGGTTGACTACACAGTGATTTTAAAATTGCCATTTTTTAACATTTCCTTTCTCTCTAAAAGCGAAATTATGGCCTTAATAATGGAGGTGGCCTACCATGGCCACCCCTGGACCAAATGACCAAATATTTTGTGAATGTTGTTTTTGACCCAAGTACTTGACATGTGCCAAATTTCATCAAAATCGGTGAGATTGCACAGCCATGATTTTGGCAAAAATCCTCAATTTTCTCTGTCACTGGCTCTTAATATTCTGATAGTTCCCGTATCCCATGGATATAGATAACCAATGTTGGAGATGATGTACAATCTTTATCAAGCAATACATAACACCCCCCCCCCCACCCAACAGGCATAGGGGAGGCGGGGGTCAGAAGTCACAAAATTCAGAAAAAGCCCCAGAGCAGAGCAGGTGTTTGTTAGATCTTAATGACCTTTGGCACAATTATGCAGTATTTAGTTGACTACAGTTGTATCACATGATAGCTGCTGTGCTGTAAATAGGCTTTAGTCAGTTCACGATTATTTAAGGCAAAGTCCGATGTGACTTTTTACCCCATGTCAGGGTCAAGAAGTCACAACCATGGGGTAACAAGTCACATGCAATTATTGTGAACATACAACACTATATGAGGTAATATGCAGACCTAGACTTGATAGTCATCCTTGTGCATGAAATTTATAGTGAGCCTTCCAAAGCTATCGGCATGCACTGACAATGCACCAACAGCAAAGCCGGCGTCAGAAATTGCCCAACGTTTGTGAAATTAAATTTTGCTGCAATGCCCCCAAATCAGTATTATTGATGATGGATGATCATAGGATTGTAAGCTAAAAGCTTCTAGTGTGGAATATTTTACTTTCCTTAGCGCAGAATACTGATTTCCCGGTACCCTATGGTAAAATATCACAGTGCTGGGGTGAAATGTCACAGTGTGACATTTCACCCCTCAGCTGTTTTTTAAATTCAACACATGATCATGGCAACTTGGTGACCAAATGGCCAATAATGAGTTCACAGCATGAAAGACAATTATCAAAGGGACCTTGAAACACTAGCACAACTTCCTAAGTCACAGTGACCAGACATTAATAGAAAAAGTTCAGAATCAATAAAACCTGTTTGGGACACCAAAAATGCATGAGGTGGGTAAAAACCCACTTTGCACAATGAGTATAATTTTCATATTCCCTACAGACCTTCTTCTCATAAAAGTGTCCCAAATTATGATTTAAGCTTAAGAATTAGGTCACTGCAAGTTGGTCAAAAAGGCCTGTGACTTTTTACCCCTGTGACTTTTCACCCCCTCTTCCCCTATCTAAAAATTGTCTTGGGCATAATAATGCAGGTGCGGATCCAGAAAATGACTACGAAGGCTTTACAAATGGAAAAGTATACTAAAGTACTAATGATATCGCAATTTCACTTTTTTTTCGTGTGCATGGAAATCTATAGATCCCAGCCTGCTCTGGATCCGCCAATGTAATGTGTATAAATCCACTGCGTTTCCTAACTTCCACACACAATTGCCCCCCCCCTTTATATATGCCACTGCCTGCCCCCTCAACTCCTTATCAAGTTTTAAACTTGCCGAAAATTCCTCCTGCAATACCGGCTGCAAGCAGCTGTAAAAATGAGGTTTAGAAATACAGGAGGTAAAGCATCACCATCTCATCCATGTTGTCACCCCCTGGTGTTATTTACGGAAATCAAAATATGACACATTGTCAGGTACAAGATATAGGCCCCATGTCTGTTTGGTACACAGTACACATTCGTAAGAATTGACATAATATTATGGGCCAAACTTTTTTATAACATTTTTTTAAATGGATGCCCCAAGGCCGCTTCAATGTTTTTAAAACCAATTTAACTAAATCATAACAATCAAGCATCGCTTTTTCACTGGCCACAGGGCCAGCTATCTACTGGGTTGGTTTAGAAACGGACCTATTTGCTGAAATGGACTAAATTCGGAGATATTGTCTGAAAAGTGGCACATTCAGACCTATTGTCTGTATTTAGGGTCATTTGACACTAAGACAATATGTCTGAATTTAGCTGGAGGACAGGCTGGATAGATAGATAGATAGATAGATAGATAGATAGATAGATAGATAGATAGATAGATAGATAGATAGATAGATAGATAGATAGATAGATAGATAGATTGGGTGTTTTAGATTATGTGTTTAAATAACTTAAGATTGCTTGACTGATTGGACTGATTGAATGAATGAATGATTAATTAATTGTTTGACTGATAGATCCACTGTGAATCTATCCCAGCAAATATAGATAGATAGAAAGGTAGATAGATAGATAGATAGATAGATAGATAGATAGATAGATAGATAGATAGATAGATAGATAGATAGATAGATAGATAGATAGATAGATAGATTGGGTGTTTTAGATTAGGTGTTTAAATAACTTAAGATTGCTTGACTGATTGGACTGATTGAATGAATGAATGATTAATTAATTGTTTGACTGATAGATCCACTGTGAATCTATCCCAGCAAATATAGATAGATAGAAAGGTAGATAGATAGATAGATAGATAGATACATAGATAGATATATTGATTGATTGTTTGATCATCTATAATTATGTAATCTAATACATCCAGAGAATCATGGATGGACGGATGATTGGGACTTTACCTCCTGTATTTATGCACTTGGTAGGCTAATTAGGACAGGAGTAGGACATAGCAATGAGGTGACCCTTTTATTTCATTGAAACATCTCTTTTCAGTACCTTGAATCTGTTGAATGCTAAGGCTGGGAATTTGTCAAAATTAAATACAATAAAACATCATATAAAATAGAGAAATGGACATTTCATTCATCTAAAAACACTTTCCGTCAGCCAGAAAGAGTGAGGAAGCTTGAGAGAGTTGGCCCACTTTTTACGTTCTTGCACCTTCAGCTGACCATATGATTATACAAACATGCTTGATACATTGATTGCATCTAGAAATAGATAAGAATATATCTGAAGGAGGGCATTGATATATATGTTCATGAACATATGAGCTGAAGCCATATGAAAATTGTAAAAATGTTGGCCCAGCTTTCCGCATCAAGTGGGAGACTTGGGCCTTACAAAGGGAGACTGGGCCATCTTAATATGACTGGGTTGGTAAAGCTGTAGTTGAGGGTCATAATCTATTGCCAGTATGTCAATTGATTTCACCGGCTTCAGAATAGCCTGCTGAATAGCCGAGGGTATGCTGCCACGCAGCCTATGTTTTTACTTGCAACTTGCATGCTATGCTAGTCTTTGTCAAATGGTTGTTGAAAAAGGTACAGTTAATACACTTACTGTGTAAACACTTCTTTAAATAATGATAGGAAGAAATGGCGAAAAAAAACAAAACAATAAGAATGGCCTTGATAACCCCTTTTTTGCATTTTCCATCAGCCGGAGCAGGTTGTTACACTTTTTGGAGCTGGTTGTTGTTACCCATTAGGGCTAGGTTTTAAAACAAAACAAAAAACGAGCACAATTATGAATTGGTGATTTATACATGCTATTGATGACTAAAGTAAATATATTTGCAGATATGGCATAGTATAAAGAAATTTCCGAAGGTCCTTCATTACTTTTAAAAATTGAAATGATTCTTTTTTTTTGTGACCAAAAATATACCAATGTCCTACGGTCTCTATATGCTTTTAGCATTATCATATTATACATAAAGATGCGCAGCTTCAATACTTCCAATGGCAACCACAATTGTGACGTTACCTGTGCACATCCCCCGAGGGAGCAGTGAACAGAAGAGGTGACGTTACCATGGTGAGCACAAGAGGCAGCCTCACTTCAGTTTCTCTGAGTGGACTGCTACAGCTTCCCCAAAGATCGGTGATGAAATTACAGTTATCATGTTCCCTTTTTCTGTACATTGAATATTTTTAGCCAAAATTTGGAATGGCGCGTTTTTGCCACACCATGCAAGAACTCTCCCTATGAAAATTTTCTATTTCCATCACTGATATATCACTGATAATAACCATGTAATAAATCACCTATTAAAGAGGAAGTTCCAAAACTAACCTTTTAAGTTGTTAATTTTTCATATTAGCGACATCTGAAGATCAGTTGCGACTCCTAACTGAACCGCTTTGAGTTTTCCTCGGTTGGAAATTATTCATTTCACGGTCCTGGCAGCCATAAATTTCAGGGTTCCCACAGTCATGGAAAGTCATGGAAAAAATAGTTTAAAAAATTAATCTAATTTCTGTGCTTATAGTAGAGAGTTGGGTGATTTGATGGTTGGACAGTTGAAGATGGTCATCGTGTGAATTTGTTTCAGGGGTGAATCTCAACCTCGATGAGGCATTGGTCAAGGAAACTCCGAAATTTGGCCAGGGAAAGTCGTGGAAAAGTCATGGAATTTCTGTCGTAAGATTTTGTGGGAACCCTGATAATTATTTATTTCAAGCACGCAGCGACCATAATTATTTATTTCAAGCACGCGAAGTCCCTAAATATTCATTCCCAAATCAAGCAACGCCTTATTAAGAAATACCCGCTCCAGAAATTATTTATTTCAAGACTGCCCAAAAAGAATTTATTTATTTCATCAAAACTGAGCAAGAAATTATTTATTTTAAAAAAACTCCAAGACCTCCCCCCCCCCAAGATATTAAAAATGGTGACACCCTTACACTTGCCCCTCGCCTATATTGCCCCTGGATGAAAAATTATTGAGTCGATCATTTTGTATTCCCTTTTTGTAGGGCCTATATTGTTCTCATTCAGATTTTAAGTAGGCCTATCCAAAATAATTTTGATTTGACAAATGTATTATAATATATGCATTAATCAATCAATAAGAAATTCAAACAGTTTACATACCGTAAAACGGAGTTACTTTGTCCGTTACGGAGCACCAAATTTGTGTTGTCAAAAATTAATACCCCCCCCCCCTGAAACACATGTGAAAAGTTAGTACCACCTCGGCCAAAACTCACACCCCCCCTCCAGTCATAAATTCTGAACGGTCCCTAAAGTACTATCATTTTCAAAGTTTCTATGCACAATTCATGAGAATATAGACTTGAATTAACAAATACATCATATTTAACTTTTTTCTTGTTTCATTTCATTGAATTAACTGATGTAAAAGACGTGTCACTAGTTTATGTTAATTTTTTGTCCACTCCGTTCCTTGTTTTTAATGAGCAATTTCCACTAAATGTCGTAAGATGCACATGCGCCACACTACCACAGCTTTTCAGATTTTTATTAAACAGGTATTCAACAAATTAGGGCATAATTTTCAATGGAAAATTTTTTAGTCCCACTAAAATGTCCAGCCCGTTCCCTCCAATTCCGAGCTTACCAGTGATACTTTAAAAAAAAAATTTATGTATATTTCTGAGAGTGACAGGATTCAATAGAATGCAATCATAACTTCGTTTCTACCAAATAGAATGCACTATTGAGAGAAAACCAAACCGTTCCTGTCCACTCCGTTACCACAAAAAATCAATATTTAATGAAAAAGACGATTGATCTGAGATGAAGTATTTCTGAAAATAAGACTTACATAATTGTTTTCACTTTTAAATTGCTAAAAAAGCTGGTTTTTTGCATCAAAAGTCCACTCCGTTACAACATTTTCCAGCGCATTTTGTCCTGATATTTGAGAATGGCCCATTTACATTGGTTTGAGAGATACAGGATACTGAATCTTTTTCTCATTTGGCGGCCAAAGTAATACAGAACCGCCAAAGTAACACCGTTTTACGGTATTTTTATTTTCAAGGCAAAATACTTTTTGAGCCTTTTACAAATTCTCTCGAAAAAAAATATAGGCAGCTTAGTCTGTGACCCTATGATTGTTGGTAGAAAAGCTTAGATTTACCGCCAAAAACGATTAAAAAATTGTCAAGACATGATCGTTTTTAGGCTTATGGAAGAATTTGTGATTTTTAGAAAGATTTCCCTTAACATTAGCAAAAATATAGCTCTGAACAATAAATAACCAAATAGATCCAGGTTTAGCATGAGAGGGATGATCATGTTTTTGCAATGACAGTCAACAATACTGTCAATAGTCTTTTTTTTAAGATATGGTCTTTATGTTACGAAAACTAAAGTTGCAACATCGAAGTTGCTATTTTAAATGTCTTTTCAATTCGAACAATATTGAATGGCGGCCCTCCAACTTGGATAGTTATGTGAAGACTCATCAAGATGAGAAAGGATGAAATGATAGACTGGGAAAAATTATAGGGTTTTGGAATCCAAAATCGGTTTTCATTAATTCAAAGCAATAGTCAAAACTCAGAAACCAGGAATCTCCACACCAAATTTGATGAAAATCACAGGGTTTTGGAATATGAATCCCAAACCAGTTTTCATTCCTTCAAAGCCTAATATAAGTCAGAACTTAGAAACCAGAAATCTTCAAAACCAAATTTGATAAAAATCACAGGGTCTTGAATCCAAAATCCAAAACCATTTTCATGTCAATTTCAGAAGTCAACAAAATCCATAAACAGAACAATAATATTGTCAATTTATTTTTACAGGTTGTCAATAGCATTACTCAGGTGGAACATGCTTGAAAGTATATTTGGCCCCTATTTGAACATCAAACTTATGATCATGAGCGTCATTTTTTTAAAAGTGTCTTGACTGATGGTTTAATGTCGGTCGTTATCTTTACACTCGTTTTCCCCATCCATCTTGTAGTCAGCCTCTGAAACAATTCAAACAAAAATTGTGTAGTTTTAAATTTAATCAATTACAGTACGAGTCTGTCAGTTATAGAAATGAAGTCATTGTCTAAAATCAAATCAATCGATTTTATTATGATTGGCTTTAAAACTGCATTTATAAACGCTTGAGTGTTTATTTTTTTGTAAATTTGTAAAAAAAAAAAGCATGGGAGTGTTCAAAAAGGGTTTTTTTTGGCAGAAGACCAGTTGGGGCTAAGATTCTTACAGGAGACAACAAGATGGGGAAAGGCGAAAAACAATGCACAAGCCTAAGGGGGAAAAAGAGATTAATGATAATTAATGAAAATCATGTATGAAAGTTGTAGTTTTATTTATATATTTTTTCTTTTCATTTTTATTTTGTTTACAGTAACAACAGACAAAAAAAGATGAGTAGGCCTCATCATCATCATCATCATGATACTCCACAACATCATTATTTGATGACTTGGTGGAGGCGCATAGCGTGTGTTAGTAAAGATAAAAAGTAAAAGGAAAGGATACATTTGGTTTGGCTATTTACATATGTACAGGGAAAAAGGAATATATGAGCTTATGGTACCGTTGGTGAATATATGGCCAAGGCCGTCCTGAAGTGGTCCAGGGTTGGCGCCTCTGCTAGGCTGGCTGGCAGTACATTCCATTGTGGCACAGTCCTTGGGTAAAAGGAGAACTTGTGGTAGTTAGTCCATGTTGCTATGTGCTGGTACGTTAGACTGTGGTTTTGGCGAGTCGGACATAATCCATCTTCTACAAATAACAGATGAAATGTGGTTTATCAGAAAATATGTGATAAAAACAGGGGTGCCGGAAGGAATCGCGGGCGGCAGGGGCGGTCATATGAAAAAGGGCAAATCATATTTGCGCCAATTTTGCGTGACAAATTGAAATAGAGATACTAATGATTTTGAAAATATATACTAACTAATTTGTGCATACAATTAGTAAACAAGGCCTAATAATGTTTTTTCTTTAAGATCTAAAGGCACACTTGCCTCCCTTGGACAAGGGCAGGAGGGGCGATTACCCCCCCTGTTCCGGCACCTCTGGATAAAAAGCATGATAGGCCTATAAAATTTGACAAATGACACAAGACTGAAAGGTTGTCAAATAATCATTATAATGACAGGTGACAAGATACAATCCCATAAATAAGATTTTCTGGATCCACCCCTGATAATCCCAATATGGTGAAGTCATTTGCAATGTAGATCTATGCTTAAATTCAAACCACATTTACATCCCCATTAATGAAATAAATTACATTGACATGAAGCTGAATCAGATACACTATACAGCCTGGCAATACTGTTCCTGCACTGGTTGCATTCTGCAACTGTCAAAATGAAAAAGCTCACTTTACTCAGATTTACCTCACAGAGATGAACTTCATGCTGCTTTTTATACATTCCAGGTGATGCATACAACACTTACACACTTATTCTGAACAAAATTAAGTGGTTAAACGTACCTTGACACGGTCAAAAGAGGGAAAACAACTCTCCTGCCTGGCCTTGGCTCGAGTCTAGACAAGCTGCAACATGTGCAAGCACTTTCTCGCTTGTTGATGACGTCACGTTTCGTGACCTACTTCAAGCCTTGACCTACTTTCGCGAAAACTTTCTAAATCAATCTAGTTCCGGTCTGTATATCAACAGACAAGCAGGGAGTACTGCTTTCTGGACGCTGATTGGTCAAGAAAACAATCAAAGTGACGTCACCGATTGAGAAAAGTTTTGTGACGTAACGCAGTAGGTGCCTAAGGCCATAATATGCCGTGGAAACCAGATTGTTCTAAATGGTGCGCGCAACGCCAGATGTCTCTGTCATCATTTATTTTATAAACAAAGTAAATAATTTCCATTTGTTTCATTTCAGTCTTCGTAGTTTATTGTAGTAATGAAGACATAGTTTACAGCTTACTTGATGCTCAGTTTCAAAAAAATTTAAATGCTGACCCCTGGCGATACGCGCACATAGGTCAACTCACATTTGCTTCGCAAGTTTGGTGCAGTTATTTGACAATATTAAGAAACGGGGTAAATGCACCAGATCAGATGTCTTGGCATAAATTGACTCTACCAAATCATCAACTTTTGCATGCAATTTGAAAAAAAATATGTGCAATGGTTATCCTACAGGAGATGATTTGTTGCAAAATTCTGCCCTTTTTTGGGGTCACCATGTTTGGCAACTTTTCTTATAAAAAGTGAATTCAGCCCACAATTAATCACTGTCTGGCTAAATCAAATCGCCAGTCAAGTCATTTGAACCCTTGTGAAGGTTCCTGGTTAATTTTTTTCCAGCTGTTTAAAAGTATGTGCCAAAAACATGCTTTTTATTTTTCAAAGTCAAGCAAAATGACAAAAACTTTAAGGGGAGGTATAGGTGACAAGGGCACTTTTTTTGCAATTTATAGAATAATGGTTCATATTTGGTATAGATAATTTCAGTTAATTTTGCATTTTTGTGATGAATGGTTGCCATGGTAACCAGTTTAAAAGGCAAAAAAAGGCTGATTTTTACTGCTCACGGGATGTGAAATTTCTGAAGTTTCAGGCATTGGAAAATTATTTTGAAAAAATTGATGAAAGAAGAAAAGCCAAATGAACATATTTACTGATATGAGGGGATTTTTGATATTCCTTTTAATAGTGTCAGGAATTGGGGTAAAGTAGACAAAAGTCATTTTTGGGGAAAAAAATGCTTGTTTTTATGGCTGCAATATCAAATAATTTTGTTACACAACAAAAAATTTCAAAATTTGTTTTGTAAATATGAAGACATTTTTTTAAGGATTTCGTTGATGTATCCCATGAGTTCCTAGGTTGAACAGTGGTCAAGATTTTTCACCTCCAGTGCAGGGTAAAAACGTTTTTTTTGCACATAGCGGAAAATGGCAAAATTGTGACGTAACGTCATTATAGGCAATTTATCAATGAAAACAAAGAGGCCTATCAGTGGCTATTTCTCCAAAACTAATGAAGCTACACGCATGATATTTTGCAAAGATTCAGTAATCATTGTCATGTTTCACCAAAGTAAATACTGTGCTGCCATGGCAACTGCTTTGTTGTGTGTACACCTTTGAAATGACACATCGCTGCTCTTTCACTTCTAAAGTGCGTTGATGATGTTGTATTTGACATTGTTTTAAGTGATCAAAGAGACATATTTTGACGTAATCGAAGTTTGCACTGGGTGCCCAAGTTCATGTAGGTTGAATATATGAAACAAACTGAATTTGTGTACCTTAATGAAATTTGGGTAATTTCTCACACATTCCTCCCCTTTAAAATCCCATTTTTGGTCACAAGACCATCCATTGTAACATCACCATAACAGAATAACAATGGTGAAGCAATGAAAGATGTTGAAAACTATTCACTTCACATTTCTGATCAATTAAACATGCATTGGCATGCTTCAATGCAAAATTATTGTACTGTAAAGTCAAAAAGTTGCCAAACAATGGTGAGTTGCGAAGCAATGGTGAGTTGACCTAACATGTGCGTCACGATTCCCAGAAAGTGGCGAGTTGCCGTTATGTTATGTGGTAGCATGTTTGTTAAGGTCTTCACTGGGCAAGTAAAGGATTCCTTATAATATGTCCAAAATAACTTTTCTTGGTCAAGATCTGCCCTACAGAGTTCCACTTCCTGCATTCGAGCTCATAACCAAAAGTGTGACAACCTGCCCCGAGAGTGTGACAACCTGCCCCGAAAATGTGACAACCTGCCCCGAATTCTGAATTTAAAAAAATGTCCAATAGGACATCAAGATTTCGAATGATATTGGTATATATTCACCAGATAGGTTTAAGTCACTCCCCTTTTGCAATTCATACCGAATGGCAGTGCTCCTGCATGCTTTACACAGAAATAGTAGCATGTTTAAGTTTTACGCACTGTGACAACC
This sequence comes from Platynereis dumerilii, assembly GCA_026936325.1. Taxonomy (NCBI): domain Eukaryota; kingdom Metazoa; phylum Annelida; class Polychaeta; order Phyllodocida; family Nereididae; genus Platynereis; species Platynereis dumerilii. The sequence continues at coordinate 272,912 of JAPTHN010000093.1, read as the reverse complement.
TGCCCCTGTGACAACCAGCCCCCGGTCTCCCCTATACTGTATCTCAGTAACTATTGATCATAGAGACTTGAAATAAAGCTTAAAGTTACCCTTAATGATAGGTCAGGTTTCAGAAAATTATTTGTCTAATTTTAACATTTTATTGTGTAGCGTGGCCATACTGGCTAGTCTGCAAAGTTTCTTAGCTTTTGAGATTTATTTTCCAGCTGAAATGACCAAATATATTCCCCAAATGACCCCTAGATTGATTTCGGGTACGCACGGAAAAAAATCACTAGTTTGTTTGCTTTCAACTTTGTGACGTCATCACCATCGTGTGATTTTGTTAACTTATAACAATATATTGACAACAATGGTCATTATTGCCACATACCAGGGCCGACAAGTAAGAGATTGTCACCATTTTGCCATGTGACAATCTCCCATAATGGCCCTCTTCCACGGTCATTAAAATCATTGTCGGCCCTCTTGCAGGGCCAACAATGAATAATGGCCCTCTATCAGGGCCGGCAATGAAATATCTCCAATAACGGCCCTCGGCCAGGGCTGATATGATTATTGTCGGCCCTCCTGCGAGGGAAAAAAAAAATTTTCTGAAAAAAAAAAAAAATTTTCGCCAAAAAAAAATTTCAAAAAAAAGAAATTTCGCAAAAAAAAAAATGTCGCACAAAAAAAAAAATTCGAAAAAAAAAAATTTCCTCCAAAAAAAAAATTCCAAAAAAAAAAAATTTGGAAAAAAAAATTTTCGCAAAAAAAAAAAAATTTCCAAAAAAAACAAAACATTACATGTAAAAAATAAATTTACCAAAAAAAACAAGGAGCTTTGGCACTTACCTATATTGTTAACCAAACTAGTATTTACACGTCCCATCTTCTATGCTGCGGCATTTTCATATTATTGGAATATATAACTTTCTGAAGTGTGGCAATAATAGTAATAACGAGACTTAGTTTCAGGCAATATGAGATTTTGACAGCCCTCGAACAGGGCCATTTCAGCCCTCAAGTCTTGTCGGCCCTCGCTTCGCTCAGGGCCGACAATGAACTTTCGGGCAGAAATGGCCCTGCTCTTGGGCTGTCAAATCCCATATTGCCCTCACAAGTCCCGTTATTGTTATATTGTGACGTCATCTTTGATGGATGTGCTAGAGGTGGATGGCACTATCAAGAAAATGTTAAGGAAATAACTGAATAATATGTTCAATCAAATAAACCCTTCAATAAATTTGTCAAAAATATTAGTGATCACGAGTTTATATTTTTCAGCACTTGAAACCACCAATATTTATCAAAGAATTTTATCATTCTGGGCAACTTTAATGAGTGCAGGATAACCACTTTCGTATACGTTTGTAATACATTTTATAGCTGTAAGTGGGGTAGATTTCAAGTTGTGAGTGTGACATTAATGACACTCATATTTGCTATTTCAGCTGACAAAAATGCTGTATCTCAGAAAGTATTGGAGCTAGAGACTTGAAATTGGACCAAAATGTGCAAGCCTCTCTCCTTTTCATTAGTAAAAGATTGTTTAGCTCCAAGTGGTCAAGATTTTGAGTTCACATGCGTGATGTTAATGACGATCAAAAAATATTACCGCTATATTTATCACCTCAGTACAGATAAGCAGAGCATTTGGACCCTTGGACATGAAAGTGCAGTGATAGCTGATTGCTTGATCTACACAATGCCAACCTAAAAAGGCATTTTTGGAGCGAACATTTTTTTCAGCTGAAATTTCAAGGTTTTCAAACTTTGACCCATATATTATTTTGTGTGCAGCAAACAGTCTGACTCTTAATGTAGCCAAAACCAAAGAAATTATTGTATCATCGATTTTCTTAAGAACATAAATAACCCCTGGCTATAAACAATCAAAATGTTGAAATGGATGGACAAAGTTTCTCAAGGCCTACATGACCAATGACCACAAGTGTAGTGGAGTATAATGATATTAGAAAGAAAGCATGCCAAGGACTCCTTTTCACGAACCCTCAAATCATTCAATATGCAGAAATCCATCTCAATCATGCCATAATCGAAAGTATTTTAACAAAATCCATCACAGTCTGGTTCGGCTCTGCTTCGAAAAAGGATGTAAACTAACTGAATTCTCTGACACGCTCTGCGGAAAAATTTATTGGAACTGGGCTGCTGTCTCGATCTACACAGCATCTACAATGACAGAACAAAAAAAAACGATACTGCGCCACAATGAAAGAAGAGAGTCACCCTGCTAGTCGTCTGTTTTCATTTTTACCATCTGGCAAACGTTTGAGAACTTTCATCGACAACAAACGTTTTATCAACATTCTTTATCATACTCAGACTCATACTTAATTAATTTGACTCATTATAAAATTAACAGAGGCAGGAGACCTCTTTAAGGCATATATATATGCACCGCTGACAAGAGGCCACCTATCAGTTAACTATTCCTCTGCTGTTGCTATTTTTAGCTCGTCTGTTTTCTTTGAAAATGAAGAGCTATTGTCGTCACTAAATCGTCTGCGTTGTCGTTGGTGTTGTCGTTGTCCCAGTTAAGGTTTGTGTAAGTGTCCATTTGTGACCTTAGTATTTCACTTAGAATTATGAAATTTGGTACAGGTATTGGCCTGTGGGTAAGGATCAGGAACATGTTGGGAAATCCAAGATGACCACCATTTCTGGCAGCCATTTTGGCAGCCATCTTTCTTTAATCTTTAACTGCCCACTGTGCCCTTAAGGCCCAGTTCAAAAATAATGAAGCCAAAGTGTGACATGACCATCAAAATTTTAAAATGTTTATATGTGGGTCATTTTCGCGAAAACGCGCAATTTGATGTCCTGCATTCGTGTGTGTCTGCCTTTATAGGACTGAAATTGATTTTTGGCCAAATATTTCGAATAACATTTTTCCTAGAAGAAAAAAAAATTTAAGTTGGTGCGGCCATGCTAAACATGCTATATCACCAATTAAGTAGTCCAAATGTCCTTACCGTGGCATGTCCGCAACTCAACATTTTAATCTCAAACTTGCGCAAATTGAAAGTTACTGCATAAAATGTGACATGCAAAGTGCAGATTTCTAGATATATGTTACATTAACTACCTAGAAGTGTTTTTTCTGAAATATAACTAATTTATCCACATCTCAGAGCGTGTTGAAGCTTTGTTCCAATTTTGAGATAAACTCTTTGGCTACGGTAAAGACAGAGGTAAAGTTGCCACCAGAGTAAGTTAATACAGCATGATGTCTCCAGATGCCACTAGAGTGTATAGAACCAGGATGTAACTACTATTTTACCATATCATTGGGAAAGCCAGAGCTGCCATCTGTTAGTCAGACAATGTCATAGGTTTTATCTTGACTTTGTCGCAGCTAAACTTCATCTTTACCGAACCCTCAACAGCAGAGGGAGTTCAAAAGGTATGAGGATGTAAATGGCACCATTGGTTTAGGAGGCTGTTCCAGAAGTAGTTGTGGTACTCTGAATGATGTGGTCCACTTTCTCTGCAAGAAATGCTGCATAACATTACTTTTCCATGGCCAAAATCTGTCTTTACCGTGGTCAAATCAATGCAAATATAGTGTGACACAGTTAAGACAAGGCTGGTCATGGTAAAGACATCCGAGTAAATTTGCTTTGATTTTATTGTGCACGGTAAAGACAATTTTTCAAAATAATTGAAAATGTCACATATTCACCCAAATTAGTTATCCTGTTACATGCAGCATTGTAGTACCACATATTGCATTATGTAAACAGAAAAAATTAGTAGTTGAGTATTATTGGCTCAGCTTCCTGACATAAAAAATTGGCAATGTCTTTACCGTGACTGTGCGTTTTCGTGAAAATGACCCATGTATCAAATGACCACATAATATAGTAACAAACATGTCTAAGTTCCAGGAACTGTATTTACCATTTTGCTGTGGTTTGTGGAAATAACTGATAAAAGCCGAATATTACCCAATTTTATTTATTTTTATTTCCATGGCAGTAAAAGAAAACTAGACTAAATGGTAACTTATCTTCAAATTAAATCTAATTTTTTTGTTGGATGACAAAACTCATGTACTCTTAAGTCTCCACGGCGCTTTTCATCCAAATTCACTGGTCAGATATTTTATGAGGAAAACATTATTTATCGAATTTTTTTGAAATATTTTTTAAAAACTTACATATTTTTCTCCTCAGATGTACAAATTTTCCTCTAAAATGATTTCACCTGTCCTGTGTTATGCATCTGTATGTGGGCTTCGAGTTGGTACCAAATAAGTGCCACCAAAGTGAAAAAGCACAGAGCAAATGATGATAGAAGCATGTTTTTTAGCCCTTTTTTTCAGACCAAAATACCAATTTTGGGTAATGGTGTGACACAAAAGTAAAAAAAAGTGTTCTGATTTTGAGCCAAATCGATTTTGTACGCATTATCAGTAATAACTGAGTGAAGCGTAAGAGTTATTGCTTTTTTCAACAAATTGGCCCTAAATTTAAGGAAAGCTTCACAATGAGCAAAATTTTGATAATTAAACATTGAAACATACTCCAACTGCTGAAATATTGTGTTGATTATCACTACAAGTAATACTAGAATGATTGCTTTACTCTTTACAAGAAAACTATAAAGATATGATCAATATTTTCCATAACGTTACACTTGGGACAAAGCCCCATTTAAGAAATCTTTTTTGTATTTTACTACCAGAAACAGCTGCAGATCTGGATTACTTGATTGTTTCTCAAAACTACAAAGATTTTGCAATATTACAAACCAAGCCAGATTTAAAACGGAGCTTTTATTGCTCTGTGGCACTACAAAGTATTTTGAGCTTTACGCTTGTGACAGATTCATCTACCCTGCTATTCATTGGAATTTTTTAGTGAAATAAATTTTCAACAACCATAAGAAGCTCCAAAACGAGTAAGCAGATATAAGACAAGGTCTCAAGGGCCAAAAGATTCAACTGACACATGTCAAAGGGACACAAGAGCATCCCAGATCAGTAAGCATCAAATTTGACTTAATTTTTGGAAGTCCACCTTTGAATCCAAATAGCTCAATAATGTCAACACAGGCAAATAAGGATACTTGATTTGATGGATTTATGAAGCCTGAAGATGTAGAGATTCCAAAAAGTGTTGGGAAATTGCCTTAGAATACGTCCAAATTAGTAAAACTGGAAGAATTCAAATCGTCAAAAACATTATGTCATGTTTTATTAGTGAAAAAATGCTTGTTTTTCAAAGTAATTCAACTCTATCTCAATAACTATGAGACAGAAGTTCTTGAAATTTTCAGGAAATTTGCACATGAATGTACTTAAAGAAATGTTGTACCATCAAGTTGTCACATACAGCCATTCTTATATTTTGAGACCCCTACAGAAAATATGCTGTGTGGCTTCATTATTTTTGAACTAGGCCTTAATATTTCGCTTAAAGTAATTAAATTTGGTACGGGTCTTGGTCTGTGGGTATTGATTGGGAACATGTCGAGAAATCCAAGATGGCCACTATTTTGTGGTTGCCATTTTGGCAACCATTCTTTCTTATTCTTGAACTGCCCACTATGCCCTTAATATTTCGGTTAGAGTTATGAAATTTGGTACAGGTATTTGCCTGTGGGTACGGATGGGGAAGATGTAGAGAAATCCAAGATGGTGGCCATTTTGGCAGCCATCTTTCCTCATTCTTGAACTTCTCAATATGTCCTTAATAGTATTTCGCTTAGTGTTATGAAATTTGGTACAGGTATTGTCCTTTGGGTATGGATCGGCAACATGTCGAGAAATCCAAGATGCTAAATTGACCACTACAAAATAATTTTTTCAGTGGACAGCTAATCTTCAAATAGCTCTAATGCAACATGAATTTTATATGATGAAGCTTGTGATGCATGAGATATATCATAAGGGCCCCGTTCTGGAGGGAAAGGGTCAAAATTGAATAATTTAAATCATAAATTAAATAAATAAATACATTAAATTAATACAAGGGCAGTTAAATAAATAGGGGAGACCGGGGCTATTTGAAGCGCCAATTTTTTTTTTGCGTTCTGCTGAGCTTGTGGTAGTAGACACAGGCACGAAATTTTGGCAAGTTCTACAGTATTCACCTCAACATTCCATTGAACAACTTTGTCTAAAATACTTGCAAGTTCTCACCATGAGCTGGAAAGTACGGCGTGTTTCAAATAACTCTGGGGCCGGGGTTAGTTGAAACACCACATGGGGTTATTTGAATCATCGAGAATAAACTTGCAAACATCGTATTTACTGGTCAAACTTTGTTCAATAAACATTTATAATACAACAGCTGATTCCTTAAAAGTAATTAGGTTTCACATTAGGAATGATGTGTTCAAGAATCGACTACAAAAAATATGAAAAGCAGCAATTCAAACTTGAAAGAAAATTTGGACATTTCTGGAAATAACTAGACATGTACTAATCGCTGGAAGATGAGTGTTGCGCTGCTCTAACTCCGCAAATCACACACAAATTTTAAGCAATTGTTAACATGCAGTAATAACAGAGTCGTAAAATTATATGTGATGATTCTATATTTGAAATGAAGGCCGTGAACAGTCAAACATCTACATATGGGATTGTTGGGCCATATACATGTATGTATTGTATACAAAATTCTATTTAAAAATGTTTAACAAATCTTCTTCCTTGTCTCTTTTTCAACCCTTTTGCTTAAAAGATGTTAAATTAATATTAAGTTAAATCAATATTAATCTTCATTTTATAATTTGTTTTCTGTCTACTCACTACCAATGTGACATATGTGGCACAACTGACGTTGTAAGTTAGACCCAGGAGCTAGACTGTTGAAAGAGGGATATATGTGCAGAAATAAATAAAATGAGCAGTTCTTTTATAATTAGATTTTATTATACTCCCGGGGGTCAATTGTAACACAGCTTAGCTGTATTGTTGCTTCATTCTCTAAAATTAGCAAGAGTAACCCCCTAGTCTCATAGGCCTACAGTGAATGCATTAAATATTGTAATTACGAGGGGTGTCCCAAAAGTTCTGACCAATTTTTTTGTCAGACCTTTCTATTTGAAGTAGCTGTATGAAATTTTCACAGAATCAATTTCAGGTATTTCACTATCCATTTTGAAAATATGGTACCTGTTTGAACATTTTAAATAGCTTTTATGTTGCCATGGAAACAGAAGGTCAGTGCACCCAGCGCAGCTCAATTTTTTAGGCCAAATCCAAGTGTCTAGGCTTGTAAATAACCAAGGGATTTACTGTAAATATGCAATGGATGATCATGAAAAATAATATTTGGAAACCTAACAGTGTCTCAAAGTTTTTCATTTACCTTTAAAGTCACTGTGAATCACTTTAACCCATGTGCTGAGGCAATCACCTGGGTCCTCCAAACTGAGCTGTTCCTAAATTGTGGAATTTCAGTGTATGTGGCGACTGCTTCATTTCTCGTCGTGACTATTATTAAACTTCACCTATTACATAGGTGAAGTTTCTTGTTTTCGTAAATATTATTAAACTTCACCTATTACATAGGTGAAGTTTCTTGTTTTCGGTATTATTCTTATTATTTATTATTATTCCGGCCACCCTAATTTCGTCAAAAAAATCTCAAAAAAATCACATATATAGTATTACATGACCTAATTACACTGACCCAGTTTTGGTGACCTTGATCTATTTTTCAAGGTCACAGACCATTTCAAAGTTCCTAATTTCATTTATTTCAAGTAATCATATCACATGAAATTACAGACAAATTTCATTTTCCAATTACGTGACATGTCTTACATGTAAATTACATAATCTGACCCAATTTCAAGAAAGTAGGTCAAGGTCAATGTTGCACAGGTGAAATTTTAGTCCCAGAGGTCTCGGCACGGGAAGTCAGAATCCGCAGGTCACAGAGTGACAGGCTTGACACCAAAAGTTGCCCAAATGACGTACGCAATGCAGTGACTCACCTTTATAATGATTCCATGTTTAGTTTTTGAGTTATGTAATTTTAAATATCAACCGCGTCGTCAAAGGCAGTGACCTTGGTATTTTCGCCCTGAAATATTGATTTTAGGCCATAACAATGTATAGTGAACCCCCCCAAATATAACCCTAAAACCCCCATATCCACCTTCAAATTTGACCTTGACCTCATTTTTCAAGGTTATTTTGCCCATTAAAGTGAAAAAAGGGCTCATTTTCAAAATTCTCAAAATTATGTTTTTTTCATGATATCACCTCGATATTTTTTCTCTAGACAGACAACAACATGTACATTTTGAATATGCAAAGCAAATTCCTCTAACATTTTACCTTAATTTTCTACAAAATTCCAAATATCGCAAACCGGAGAATGTTGAAAAATGACAAATTATCGTCTTTTTGACATGGAAATATCGATCCGAGAGAATTACAATAATAAATTGATCCCCCCTTTTTACATCCTGATTCTGAAAATTATATTGGTTTTGACCTAGAAAATGATTTTCAAGGTCAAATTCAAGGTCAAATATGATGAAAAATTTTACGTTTTTGACATGTGATTTTTTTACACAGACAAGGAATCAAGATATTGTTACAAAAATGTCAGATATACTTGCTACAATAGCCTAGAGGCATCATGTAAATTTTCAAGGTCCTCGGATTGACCTACGTCACGCCGTAAAGGTCATAAGGTCAAAAAATGAAGGAAAAATTTATGACATTTTTTCACATTTCTCAATTATAGCGTCATTTCAATCGGCTGTAGCTCCGGTCCTAATTAAGTTACAGAGAATCTGAAAATAGATTTGGAAAGCCCAAATTCTCCTCTAGTTTTCATATATTGAACATTTTGTCATAGCTCTGACAGTTTAAAAGATCGCCGAACCCTCAAAATTTCATGTTTTTTGTCATATTTTCACAATATATCAATTTTTTGATAGGGAAGGAATCATTCTTTTGTGATGAACCTCTCTAGACATATTTCTAACATCTATTTACATAATCCTGCCAAGTTATATATATCTCCATTGAACCGTTTTGGTTCTAAAATGATTTCAAGTTAAAACTGCATATTTTCAGGATTATCTTAAAGGCCACATTTCTGAGTTGTACCATCATTTCAATCCGCTGTATCTCCGGTCCTATTTAAGTTACAGAAAATCTGAAAACAGATTCGTAAAGCACGCATTCACATCAAACTGGCATATTTGAACATTTTATCGTAGTTGTGACGGTTAAAAAGATCGCCGGACCCTGAAAAATTCATGTTCTTTGTCAAATTTTCACAATTTATCATCAGTTTGACAAGGAAATAATCATTTTATTTCAATGAAGCTATCTGAGCATATTTTCATCTTTCGTTTACATAAAACTGGCAAGTTATATATGTTTTCATTTAACCGTTTTGGTTCTAGAGTAATTTTAAGTTAAAAAATACATTTTTTCGGAAATTTCTGAAGTCCAAATTTCTGAATTGTAACATTATTTGAATCGGTTGTCTCTCTGGTTCTGATAAAGTTACAGAGAATCTGAAAATAGATTTGGAAAGCAAAAATTCTGCTCTAATTTTATAATTGAACATTTTCCTGTATCACGCACGGTTAAAAAGATCGCTGGACCCTGAAAAATGTATGTTCTCAGTAATTGCAGTCATTTCCAAATGGTTGATGTACTGGTTGATGTACTGGTTGAGGTACTGGATGATGTACTGGTTGATGTACTGGATGATGTACTGGTTGATGTACTGGTTGATGTAGTGGTTGATGTTCTGATTGATGTTCTGATTGATGTTCTGATTGATGTTCTGATTGGTGCACTGTTTCATGCACTGGCTGATTTACTTGGTTCATGTACTGGTCAATGGACTGGTCAGTGGACTTGTCAGTGGACTGATCCACGTACTGTCCATGCACTGGTCCATGTTATTTTATTCATGAAGCTCAAATTCTCCTCCTGTTTTCACTCTCCGAATTTTTTCTTGTAGCTCTGACGGTTTAAAAGATTCCCTGACCCTCAGAATATTTTTGTCTCAGTCAGTGTATCAGTCAGTCACTGTCAGTGTATCAGTCAGTGCATCAGTCAGCGTATGGCCACAAACCAATTGATATGTTTCAGTAAGGGTTTATTGCAGGGTTTGTCTGTCTGCTGACTATATGTCACATCACAACTAGTCCATGGACAGATAGTTTATAAGTACTTTCATATATCTGTGCACACTATGTACATTTTAATTGACATGCAAAATTACAGGTAATAAATTGATATTGCTTGTGATATGATTTAGCATGATATTGCAAGTGATTTTGTATGTTTAATACATTGCATGTAACTTTGCATGTGATACAGCGTAATATTACATGTGATATTGTGTGTAATATTACATATATTATTACATGTGCAAGATGAGTGCAATTACATTCATGTTCAAGTTCATGTTCAAGTTCATGTTCAAGTTCATGTTCAAGTTCATGTTCAAGTTCATGTTCAAGTTCATGTTCAAGTTCATGTTCAAGTTCATGTTCATGTTCAAGTTCATGTTCAAGTTCATTATTTCCAATGTCATTTCCAATATCATTTCCAATATCATTTCCCATATCATTTCCATGTTTTCTCACTTTCATTTCATTGCCAATAATTACCATGATAGGTGAAGTTTTGTCACCGCATCGCGGTTACCCGATTTCTAGTTATTAAGAATTTACCATTACATGGTAAATTCTTATTGTTTTTCGTATTATTCTTCTTGTTCTTCTAACAAATTTTTTTGCTCCGATTTTCATGAAACTTGGCAACAGGGTGCCTCTAGGCCTAAAACTGACCTACACCTGAAACAAGTGACCTTGACCTACTTTTCAAGGTCACAGGGCCTTTTTAACATGAAATTTCCCATATTTTGACGGAGCATTACTCAGTAACCACAAGGAGTGGTGTCATTTAAGCACGCATGTCTTAATCAATTGTGTGTAGCTGTAATTCAGCGCAAAAAATTTGGAAATCGCTCAAGCGGAACCGGAGCTACAGCAAAAACACCGTTTTCAGTTACAATCCGGAATGTCAGAAACCACATTAGATACAAATTAGCAGACAGTGCCGGAAGATGGCCAGTATCTGGGACCAGTGCACGTTTTAATTTTCACGAGGTTACCTGCAACGATTACGGAGCAGTGGCCATTTTAGTGAAATTAGTCTGCGCAGTACAGGCTGTGGGTCTTCGAAAACCATGAAGGAGTCATTTGAGGTCATGCAAATGTATAACAAACTACCCTTAACATACCCCAAAAACCCCATACAGACCTTCAGATTTGACCTTGACCTCATTTTTCAAGGTCATTTGACCCCTCAAAGTTCAAATATGGGCGATTTTCAAAAATTCTGAAAATTATCTTTTTTTTTACATATCTGTCTCATCTTCTGGTTTCTGGAAGGCGCGACCCAATTTGTTTGATCCCTGAAATCGGAATTGGGATATCCTTTCGTGCTGATTTGTTAAAAAATCACGAATATTGCATACCGCGCGACATGTAAAACACCCTATTTTTGCCCTCTGGAGTGATAAATATTGATGCTACGCAGTTCAAACAATTGAATTACCCCCCCAAAGTCATACACTGCCAATCTGGGAAAAATACTGTTTTTGACCTGGAAAGGTTTTTTCAAGGTCAAACTCAAGGTCAAATATTGGGCGAAATTGGACATCTCAGACATTTTATTTTTCTTAACAGGGAATCAGTTGAGGGATTTGGCTTATCTCATCAGCATTTGGTGCCATAATACCCTAGAGGCCCCACGCAAAATTTGAAGGCCCTCGGATGGACCTACATTGCACAATTGAGGTCACAAGGTCAAGAAATGACTTCAAAATTGACATGCTCATTTGTCAATATTGCACTTGTACCCATACTTTGACGGTCTGTATCTCCGGTTCTAATTAAGCTATCGGAAAACTAAAAACATATTTGGAAAGCCCAGATTCTCTTCTAGTATTTGTTTTCCATACATTTTAACGTATCTCTTCTAGTTAAAAAGATCGCCCGACCCTGAAAAAGTCATGTTTTCTGTCATGATTTTACATCTTTGCATTTTTTTTACTCAAAAATCCATCTTTGAAAAATTCAATAATATTTGGGGGTGTAGTCCTAATACATTTACAGTAGTTTGTGCAATTTCAAGTCTCTCCTCCTAACCGTTTGCCCTCTGCAATAAATTGAATTTCAAAACTTGACGTTTTCAGGGACCATTTTTCGATGAAATATCGCAATTTTACCGTAATTTTACCGTTATTTCAATGAGCAGTATCTCCGGTTCATATAAAGCTACATGAATGACACAAGCAGTTTTGGAAAGCTCAGATTCTCCTCTTAATTTAATTTTATGTGTATTTTCTTGTAACATCGACAGGTAAAAAGATCGGTGAACCCTGAAAAATTCATCTTTCCCACACCTTATCAAATGACTGTAGCTCTGCAGAGACTGGAACATCCACTTTCATTCTTGTTATGTGCTTAGGGTTATCATAATTGTGCGTCATGGTGGCACTTTGCATCATGGTGGCACTTTGCATCATGGTGGTACTGTGCATCATGGCGGCACTGTGCATCATTATGGCACTGTGTATTATGGTGGCACTGCGCATCACTGTGGCACAATGGCAGGCTGCACCACAATGGCAGGCTGCATCGCAATGGCAGAGTGCACCACAGTGGGACTGTGCATCATAGTGGCAGTGTGCACAACAGTGTCAGTGTGCAACAAATTGAAAGTGTGCAACACAGTGGCAGTTTAGACCACAGCAGTGTGCACCGCAGTGGCAGTTTAGCACCACAGTCACAGTCACAGTCACAGTGGCACTGTGCACCAGAGTGGCAGTGTGCATAGCAGTGGCTCTGTGCGCCACTGTCTCACTGTGCACCACGATGGCACTGTACACCACAATATTGCTGCAAGCTGTCCTTGTGCTATGCTGCATGAACTGGTAAAAGCTTGGTAAATTCTTAGTCACTGACCTTGGTCAGTTACAGGGTTCTAGTTAAACTTCACCTATTACATAGGTGAAGTTTCTTGTTTTCGTAAATATTATTATTATTATTATTTATTATTATTCCACCTCCCTTAATTTCTTCAAAAAAATCTCAAAAAAATCACATATATAGTAATACATGACCTAATTACACTGACCCAGTTTCGGTGACCTTGATCTATTTTTCAAGGTCACAGACCATTTCAAAGTTCGTAATTTCATTTATTTCAAGTGATCATATCACATGAAATTACAAGCAAATTTCATTGTCCAACTATGTGACATGTCTTACATGTAAATTACATAATCTGACCCAATTTCAAGAAAGTAGGTCAAGGCCAATGTTGCAAAGGTGAAATTTTAGTCCCAGAGGTCTCGGCACGGGAAGTCAGGATCCACAGGTCACAGAGTTACAGGCTTGACACCAAAAGTTGCCCAAATGACGTACGCAATGCAGCGCCTCACTTTTGTAAAGATCCCATGTTTAGTTTTTGAGTTATGTAATTTTAAATAGCAACCGCGTCGTCAAAACCAGTGACCTTGGTATTTTCGCCCTGAAATATCGATTTTAGGCCATAACAATGTATAGTCAACCCCCCCAAAGTAGCCCCCAAAACCCCCATATCCACCTTCAAATTTGACCTTGACCTCATTTTTCAAGGTCATTTGCCTCTTCAAAGTGCGAAAAGTGCTTATTTTCAAAAATTCTGAAAATTATGTTTTTTCCACGATATCATTTTTATATTTTTTCTCAAGACACACAAAAATATGGATGTTAAGAATATGCAAACCAAAGTCCTCTAACATTTTACGTTAATTTTCTACAAAATTCCAAATATCGCAAACCGGAGAATGTTGAAAAATGACAAATTGTTGACTTTTTGACATGGAAATATCGATCCGAGAGAGTTACAATAATTAATTGATCCCCCCATTTTTGCATCCTGATTCTGAAAATCATATTGGTTTTGACCTAGAAAATTATTTTCAAGGTCAAATTCAAGGTCAAATATGACAAAAAGTTGTACGTTTTTGACATTTGATTTTTTTACACAGACAAGGAATCAAGATATTGATACAAAAATGCCAGACATACTTGCTACTATAGCCTAGAGACATCATGTAAATTTTCAAGGTCCTCGGATTGACATACGTCACACCGTAAAGGTCATAAGGTCAAAAAATTAAGGAAAAATTTACGATATTTTTTCACATTTCTCAATTATAGCGTTATTTCAATCGGCTGTAGCTCCGGTCCTAATTAAGTTACAGAGAATCTGAAAATAGATTTGGAAAGCCCAAATTCTCCTCTAGTTTTCATACATTGAACATTTTCTCATAGCTCTGACGGTTTAAAAGATCGCCGGACCCTCAAAATTTCATGTTTTTTGTCATATTTGCGCAATATCTCAATTTTTTGAGAGGGAAGGAATCATTCTTTTGTGATGAACGTGTCTAGACATATTTCTAACTTCTATTTACATAATCCTGCCAAGTTATACACATCTCCATTGAACCGTTTCAGTTCTAGAATGATTTCAAGTTAAAACTTCATATTTTCAGGAATATCTTAAAGGCCATATTTCTGAGTTGTACCATCATTTCAATCCACTGTATCTCCGGTCCTATTTAAGTTACAGAAAATCTGAAAACAGATTCAGAAAGCCCACATTCACCTCTAGTTGGAATATTTGAACATTTTATCGTAGCTCCGATGGTTAAAAAGATCGCCAGACCCTGAAAGATTCATGATTTTTGTCAAATTTTCGCAATTTATCATCATTTTGACGAGGATATAATCATTTATTTCAATGAAGCTATCTGAGCATATTTTCATATTTAGTTTACATAAAACTGGCAAGTTATATACGTTTTCATGGAACCGTTTTGGTTCTAGAGTAATTTTAAGTTAAAAAATACTTTTTTTTTCAGAAATTTCTGAAGTCCATATATTTGAATTGTACCATTATTTGGTTTTATTACAGAGAATCTGAAAATAGATTTGGAAAGCCAAAATTCTGCTCTAGCAGTAACTCTAATCGATGTACGGGTTGATGTACTGGTTGATGTCAGGGTTGATGTACGGGTTGATGTATGAGTTGATGTACGGGTTGATGTACGGGTTGATGTACTGGTTGATGTACTGGTTGATGTACTGGTTGATGTTCTGATTGATGCACTGGTTCATGCACTGGTTGACGTGCTGGTTCATGTACTGGTCAATGGACTAGTCGGTGGACTGGTCCATGTACTGTCCATGTACTGGTCCATGTTATTTTCTATGTATATTATATCCATGAAGCTCTAATTCTCCTCCTGTTTTCATTCTCAGAATTTTTTCTTGTTGCTCTGACGCTTTACGATATTCCCTGACCCTCAGGATATTTTTGTGTCAGTCAGTGTATCAGTCAGTGCATCAGTCAGCGTATGACCACAAAGTGATTGATATGTTTCAGTAAGGGTTTATTGCAGGGTTTATTGCAGGGTTTATCTGTCTGCTGACTGTATGTCACATCACAACTAGTCCATGGACAGATAGTTTGTAAGTACTTTCATATATCTGTGGACACTATGTACATTTTAATTGACATGCAAAATTACAGTTTATAAATTGATATTGCATGTGATATGATTTAGCATGATATTGCAAGTGATTTTGTATGTTTAATACATTGCATGTAACTTTGTTCATGTTCAAGTTCATGTTCAAGTTCAAGTTCAAGTTCATGTTTATGTTCATTATTTCCAATGTCATTTCCCATATCATTTCCGTGATTCTCACTTTCATTTCATTGCCCATAATTTCTATGATTGGTGAAGTTTTGTCACCGCTTCGCGGTTACCCGATTTCTAGTTATTATTATTATTAAACTTCACCTATTACATAGGTGAAGTTTCTTGTTTTCGTAAATATTATTATTATTATTATTCCGTACAAAAATTTCTTCAAAAAAATCTCAAAAAAATCACATACGGAGTATTACATGACCATATTACACTGACAAAATCGGAATGACCTTGACCTATTTTTCAAGGTCACAGGCCACTTCAAAGTCTGTTTTTTCATTTACTTTAAGTGATCATATCACGGAAAGTTACAGGCAAATTTCATTTCCCATTTCAATTACATGTCCTACATGTAAATTACATAATCTGACCCAATTTCGAGAAAGTAGGTCAAGGTCAATATTTTACAGGTGCCATTTCACTCCCAGAGGTCTCGGTAGGCAAAGTCAGGATCCGCTAGTCACAGAGTTACAAGCATGACACCAAAAGTTGCCCGAATGACTTACGCATTGCGGAAAGGACTGTGGTGATGATGCCATAGTTAGTTTTTGAGTTACGTAATTTTAAAGATTGACCGCGTCATCAAAACAGGTGACCTTGGGTGTCTCACCTTGAAATATCGATTTTAGGCCATAACAATGTATAGTGAACCCCCCCAAAGTAGCCCCAAAACCCCCATACCCACCTTCAAATTTGACCTTGACCTCATTTTTCAAGGTCATTTGGCCCGTCAAAGTGCAAAAAGTGCTAATTTCCAAAAATTCTGAAAACTATGTTTTTTTCACGATATCACTTTGATATTTTTTCTCAAGACAGACAAAAATATGCAAATTTAGGATATGCAATCCAATGTCCTGTAACATTTTTCCTTAAGTTTCTACAAAATTCCAAATATTGCATACCGGAGAATTTGGAAAAATGACAAATTATCGCGTTTTTGACGAGGAAATATCGATCCGAGAGTGTTACAATAATAAGTTGACCCCCCTATTTTCATGCACTGCCTTTCTGATCATAATATTGGTTTTGACCTAGAAAATGATTTTCAAGGTCAAATTCAAGGTCAAATATGACAAAAAATTTTGCGTTTTTGACATGTGATTTTTTTACACAGACAAGGAATCAAGATATTGTTACAAAAATGCCAGACATACTTGCTACAATAGTCTAGAGGTATCGTGTAAATTTTCAAGGTCCTCGGATTGACGTACGTCACACCGTAAAGGTCATAATGTCAAAAAATGAAGGAAACATTTAGGATCTTTTTTCACATTTCTCAATTATAGCGTTATTTCAATCGGCCCTAGCTTCGGTCCTAATTAAGTTACAGAGAATCTGAAAATAGATTTGGAAAGGCCAAATTCTTCTCTAGTTTCCATATATTGAACATTTTGTCGTAGCTCTGACGGTTTAAAAGATCGCCGGACCCTGAAAATTTCATGTTTTTTGTCATATTTTCACAATTTATCAATTTTTTGACAGGGACGGAATCATCCTTTTGTGATGAACCTGTCTAAACATATTTCTAACTTCTATTTACATAATCCTGCCAAGTTATATATATCTTCATTGAACCGTTTTGGTTCTAGAGTGATTTCAAGTTAAAACTGCATATTTTCAGGAATATCTTAAAGGCCATATTTCTGAGTTGTACCATCATTTCAATCCGCTCTATATCCGGTCCTATTTAAGTTACAGAAAGTCTGAAAACAGATTCGTAAAGCACGCTTTCACGTCTAGCTGGCATATTTGAAGATTTTGTCAGAGCTCTGACGGTTAAAAAGATCGCCGGACCCTGAAAAATTCATGTTTTTTGTCAAATTTTCACAATTTATCATAGTTTTGACAAGGAAATGAAGCTATCTGAGCATATTGTCATCTTTCGTTTACATAAAACTGGCAGGTTATATATGTTTCCATTGAACCATTTTGGTTCTAGAGTAATTTTAAGCTAAGTAATACATTTTTTCAGTAAGTCCATATTTCTGAATTGTACAATTATTTGAATCGGTCGTATCTCCGGTTCTAATAAAGTTACAGAGAATCTGAATACGGATTTGGAAAGCCAAAATTCTGCTCTAGCTTCCATATTCAAAAATTTTCTTGTATCATGGACGCCTAAAAAGATCGCCGGACCCTGAAAAATGTATATTTTCAGAAATTGCAGTCATTTCCAAATGTTTTCAGGACTAGAAGTAATTTAGCCAAGAAATTCCTGAAATTCCAATATGAGAACGGTGCCAGTTTCAATGAGCAGATGTACTGGTCGATGTACTGGTCGATGTACTGGTCGATGTACTTGTCGATGTACTGGTCGATGTACTGGTCGATGTACTGGTCGATGTACTGGTCGATGTACTGGTCGATGTACTGGTCGATGTACTGGTCGATGTTCTGGTTGATGTACTGTCCAAGTACTGTCCATGTACTGGTCCATGCTATTTTCTATATATGTTATATTCATGAAGCTCAAATTCTCCTCCTGTTTTCATTATCTGAATTTTTTCTTGTAGCTCTGACGGGTTTAAAAGATTCCCTGACATGTTTCAGTAAGGATTTATTGCAGGGTTTATCTGTCTGCTGACTATATGTCACATCACAGCTAGTCCATGGACAGATAGTTTATAAGTGCTTTCATATATCTGTGCACACTATGTACATTTTAATTGACATGCAAAATTAGAGGTAACAAATTGATATTGTGTGTGATGATTTAGCATGATATTGCAAGTGACTTTGTATGTTTAATACATTGAATGTAACTTTGCATGTGATACAGCGTAATATTGCATGTGATATTGTGTGTGATATTGCATGTAATACTACATGTGCAAGACCTGTGCGATTACATTCATGTTCAAGTTCATGTTCAAGTTCATGTTCAAGTTCATGTTCAAGTTCATGTTCAAGTTCATGTTCAAGTTCATGTTCAAGTTCATGTTCAAGTGCATGTTCAAATTCGTGTTCAAATTCGTGTTCAAATTCGTGTTCAAGTTCATTATTTCCAATGTCATTTCCAATATCATTTCCAATATCATTTCCGTGTTTTCTCACTTTCATTTCATTGCCAATAATTACTATGATAGGTGAAGTTTTGTCACCGCATCGCGGTTACCCGATTTCTAGTTATTATTTATTATTATTCCACCTCCCTTAATTTCTTCAAAAAAATCTCAAAAAAATCACATATATAGTAATACATGACCTAATTACACTGACCCAGTTTCGGTGACCTTGATCTATTTTTCAAGGTCACAGACCATTTCAAAGTTCGTAATTTCATTTATTTCAAATGATCATATCACATGAAATTACAGGCAAATTTCATTGTCCAACTATGTGACATGTCTTACATGTAAATTACATAATCTGACCCAATTTCAAGAAAGTAGGTCAAGGCCAATGTTGCAAAGGTGAAATTTCAGTCCCAGAGGTCTTGGCACGGGAAGTCAGGATCCACAGGTCACAGAGTTGCAGGCTTGACACCAAAAGTTGCCCAAATGACGTACGCAATGCAGCGCCTCACCTTTGTAATGGTCCCATGTTTAATTTTTGAGTTACGTAATTTTAAATAGCAACCGCGTCGTCGAAACCAGTGACCTTGGTATTTTCACCCTGAAATATCGATTTTAGGCCATAACAATGCATAGTCAACCCCCCCAAAGTAGCCCCCAAAACCCCCATATCCACCTTCAAATTTGACCTTGACCTAATTTTTCAAGGTCATTTGCCTCTTCAAAGTGCGAAAAAAGCTTATTTTCAAAAATTCTGAAAATTATGTTTTTTCCACGATATCACTTTTATATTTTTTCTCAAGACACAAAAAAATATGAATATTTAGAATATGCAAACTAAAGTCCTCTATCATTTTACGTTAATTTTCTACAAAATTCCAAATATCGCAAATCGGAGAATTTTGAAAAACGACAAATTGTTGACTTTTTGACATGGAAATATCGATCCGGGAGAGTTACAATAATTAATTGATCTCCCCATCTTTGCATCCTGATTCGGAAAATCATATTGGTTTTGACCTAGAAAATTATTTTCAAGGTCAAATTCAAGGTCAAATATGACGAAAAATTGTACGTTTTTGACATTTGATTTTTTTACACAGACAAGGAATCAAGATATTGATACAAAAATGCCAGACATACTTGCTACTATAGCCTAGAGGCATCATGTAAATTTTCAAGGTGCTCGGATTGACCTACGTCACACCGTAAAGGTCATAAGGTCAAAAAATTAAGGAAAAATTTACGATATTTTTTCACATTTCTCAATTATAGCGTGATTTCAATCGGCTGTAGCTCCGGTCCTAATTAAGTTACAGAGAATCTGAAAATAGATTTGGAAAGCCCAAATTCTCCTCTAGTTTTCATACATTGAACATTTTCTCATAGCTCTCACAGTTTAAAAGATCGCCGGACCCTCAAAATTTCATGTTTTTTGTCATATTTGCGCAATATATCAATTTTTTGACAGGGAAGGAATCATTCTTTTGTGATGAACGTGTCTAGACATATTTCTAACTTCCATTTACATAATCCTGCCAGGTTATACATATCTCCATTGAACCGTTTCAGTTCTAGAATGATTTCAAGTTAAAACTTCATATTTTCAGGAATATCTTAAAGGCCATATTTCTGAGTTGTACCATCATTTCAATCCACTGTATCTCCGGTCCTATTTAAGTTACAGAAAATCTGAAAACAGATTCAGAAAGCCAACATTCACCTCTAGTTGGAATATTTGAACATTTTATCGTAGCTCCGATGGTTAAAAAGATCGCCAGACCCTGAAAGATTCATGATTTTTGTCAAATTTTCGCAATTTATCATCATTTTGACGAGGATATAATCATTTATTTCAATGAAGCTATCTGAGCATATTTTCATCTTTAGTTTACATAAAACTGGCAAGTTATATACGTTTTCATGGAACCATTTTGGTTCTAGAGTAATTTTAAGTTAAAAAATACTTTTTTTTTCAGAAATTTCTGAAGTCGATATATTTGAATTGTACCATTATTTGGTTTTATTACAGAGAATCTGAAAATAGATTTGGAAAGCCAAAATTCTGCTCTAGCAGTAACTCTTATCGATGTACGGGTTGATGTACTGGTTGATGTCAAGGTTGATGTACGGGTTGATGTACGAGTTGATGTACGGGTTGATGTACGGGTTGATGTACTGGTTGATGTACTGGTTGATGTACTGGTTGATGTTCTGATTGATGCACTGGTTCATGCACTGGTTGACGTGCTGGTTCATGTACTGGTAAATGGACTAGTCGGTGGACTGGTCCATGTACTGTCCATGTACTGGTCCATGTTATTTTCTATGTATATTATATTCATGAAGCTCTGATTCTCCTCCTGTTTTCATTCTCAGAATTTTTTCTTGTTGCTCTGACGCTTTACAATATTCCCTGACCCTCAGGATATTTTTGTGTCAGTCAGTGTATCAGTCAGTGCATCAGTCAGCGTATGACCACAAAGTGATTGATATGTTTCAGTAAGGGTTTATTGCAGGGTTTATTGCAGGGTTTATCTGTCTGCTGACTGTATGTCACATCACAACTAGTCCATGGACAGATAGTTTGTAAGTACTTTCATATATATGTGGACACTATGTACATTTTAATTGACATGCAAAATTACAGGTAATAAATTGATATTGCATGTGATATGATTTAGCATGATATTGCAAGTGATTTTGTATGTTTAATACATTGCATGTAACTTTGTTCATGTTCAAGTTCATGTTCAAGTTCAAGTTCATGTTTATGTTCATTATTTCCAATGTCATTTCCCATATCATTTCAGTGATTCTCACTTTCATTTCATTGCCAATAATTTCTATGATTGGTGAAGTTTTGTCACCGCATCGCGGTTACCCGATTTCTAGTTTCTTTTATTTTTGAACTGGTATATATATTTTAGTATCACGCAAAGTTACAGGAGGTCAAATCTGGTAATTAAAGCAAATGAGATTGTGTTTTGAACCTAAGGTTCCTGAGCACTGCTTCTTGACAGCAGATTGTTTCAGCCAAACTGTCCGAAGCGCTGTTAGGCAACTGCTGGAAAAAGCCTTTGGTAATTGCCTCAGCTGATCAGGTTGAAATATAAATAAATGTTTATAATCTAATGGAAGATATCTTGAAAGACTGTAAGCTTATCAGGATAGGGGAACGAGGGGCAAAACGGAGCGGCGGGGCAAAATGGTTTTTTAAGTTTTCTCGGAACGTTTTGACCTGCCTTCTAATTCTTTGGTTGGAAAATAAAATAGGATACATGACCAACTTTTCCTGAGAGTTTCGTTGATAAGAACATTACAGGTATGCATCTATGTTAATTTGAAGTTTTTGATCGCTGTTCTTAAAAAAATCATAATTTTTGGAAATGGTGTAATACCTTCAATGACGTTCCCAGCCAAATAATTCATAGTCAGTGTTATATGAGGACTACTAAGCTTGCGTATTAAGCAAAAAAATCTAGTCTGGTGCTTAGTCATGTGTAAGTAGGTCATTATTGATCTACCCTGCATGGTTGGGGCAAGATGGAGTCCTCCTGCGGGGGCAAAATGGGAAGCACAAAAAAGTAATCCCAGCCTAGAAAAGGTTGAAGCTTGATATTGGGTCAATTTATTCAACCATGACATTTGAGACATTTGATACACTTTCTGGTCATATAACCAGCAAAATTTGAAAAAACCACAAGAGATTTGTGTATATAATCCATGTCATCAGTAGTACCTTGAGGATTTAGGCTTAGTGGTAAAACCCTGTATTGTTGCAACTGAAACAAATGTAACTGCAACTTAAAAAGCATTGTCAAATCCAATGCCAGTTTAAATTGTTAAATCATTAAGAAAACTCGGAAATCAGAGTTACGCGAATATTCATAAAAATGTCACATTTCCACAAAATTTAACTAATTTTGTTCCTTTTGTAACCTAATGTTTATGGTTAAATAATGTGTCAAATAATTACATAGAATGTAGAATTACTAGCATCACTTCCCAGTTATAATTGCATCCTGTATTGAGATGTTGATTTCATAATTTATTGCTATGTTTACTCTTAGTATTCTGCAATATTCTCACATTGCAATGACATAAATTAATGCATTTTTGTTTGTCAACATGCATTTTAGTTATGCTATTATCAAAACAGCTGATTTATTGCAGAACTTTTGCAACTTTATTTCTTCCCATTTTGCCCCATATGAAATTCCATTTTGCCCCAAGCATGGGGCAAAATGGGATAAAGTTGCATTTTTGAAAATAGGGAAAATTTTGAATTGAAACTATTAAAAAAGCAGTTTTCTGTGTTTGAGCAAGTGGTATTGGTACTTCTTCATGGATCAGACCTTATTTGGCATTCGCATGATATACCACCTTCGTGCAGCGAGCCTTTGAAGTTAGGCGGCCCGTTTTGCCCCTCGTTCCCCTATACATTTTCTTGCAATCATTTGCATTTTTACCATAAATTCTCTGACTTTTAACACAGCTAATTTGCTGAATTTCGTTTGAGAAATTGAGCTGCGCTGGGTGCACTGACCTCTCGTAACCATGGTAACAGAACAGTAACTTAGACACTTCTTACAGTCTTGATTTTTTCAAAATAGATGGTCAAATACCTGAAATTTATTATGTGAAAATTTAATTTAGCTATTTCAAATAGAAAGGTCTGCCAAAAAAATTGGTCAGAACTTTTTGGACACCCCTCGTATATGGGTATATGCATTGTGAAATTAACTTATTGGTAATACACTGAATTAAAATGGACACAACTTGATCGTTTGGAACTGCTGAATAGTGGACAATTGCCACCCAAAAGGCTGGAAAAAATTTCTCACTGAATTGAAAGAGAGTGCCCCCCTCAAAGCTGAGAGTTATATGTCATGCATGCAGGCTATCTTGCAGCCATATCCACGCTGGGAGAGCGTGTGTGAAGGCAGTGGTGACAATACTGGAGGAGAAATTGTTGATAAATGCACAATAAGGACACTAAATGCAAAAATAAAGACTTTAGGACAAACTTTATGACATGAATGCACATACATGTGAAGAAGGGCATTAGAAGTGATGGCTGGTGCCCAATAGCTTTTACATAAAATTAGGCCTAGAATGTGAACATTTCAGTGTGTGCAAAAAACCTTCCTTACAAAATGAAGAGCTTGCCCAAGGGGGGCACCTCCAGGGCAGCGCTAATTAGTATAGTTGTAAAGTATGAAAAGTAATAAAACTATTCAAACAGTGATGCTAACTGAGAAGAACGAGCTTTGTAAGGAGACACATCAATGGAGAAATGGCTGTGTGGATGATGTCCCTTCCTGTGTTGTATGAATTCGTGACAGCTTCATTACCATGTCAGGAAATGGCTTCCAAAATGAATCCATTATAGAAATGACCAGTGCAAAGATTCTCCTCTTGTTCTATTTAAGACAATAATAATTTAGGGTGGCCTGAGGAATATGATACTCATCGACCACTGTTTGCCATTAAGACTTCTTCACGGGAAGCTCGAGATTTTTTGCAGGCCCTCATTCCATTACCTTTTTTCTGATGTACATTATTTCAGTAAGAACAAGAAAAGTACCCTTAAAAAACGGTACTGTATCGATCTTATCATGAACCTGCAGAGGGTATGTGGCATGTAATAAAAGGTTTTAATGTCTTAAAGTAGCCATGTCTATGAAATAAAATATTACATAGCCAAGGATCTGTTAAAAAAAAAAAAGACCTGAAAAATACCCCCCCCCCTCACAAGAAAAAAATCATGAATCTGCCACTGGTTTGCTGTGTACACTGGAACTTTGCATCATTGCAGCGTAATGCGCCGAAGAGGTTTTTGTGAAGTTAATATTGCAAATAGAGCAAAATGAATAAGAGAATTCGGAGGAGTTTAATTGATATATGCAGGTTTTTAAATTTTGAAAATCTGATGTTTATTAAGGTTTTTAGGCCAAGTTTTGCATTAAAAATGATGTACACAATCTTTGGTGACGTTTTACACGCAAAAAATATCGCCAGAGAGATTCCCTAACCTTGATGAATCGATGTACTGTTAAGTATACTTACATGTAAGTTTTTTTACAGGTAAAGACATCGATACAAAAACACCTGTAGGATCAAACTGTACAATGTAGCAGCGATTATCTACTTGGCTGCAGTGATGGAAATGGAAAATTTTTATCAAGGGAGCTCTTGGCTTGTGCAGCAGCGGCTCGCCACTCCAAATTTTT
This sequence comes from Platynereis dumerilii, assembly GCA_026936325.1. Classification (NCBI taxonomy): domain Eukaryota; kingdom Metazoa; phylum Annelida; class Polychaeta; order Phyllodocida; family Nereididae; genus Platynereis; species Platynereis dumerilii. Next base: position 247,886 of record JAPTHN010000093.1, on the reverse strand, counting down.
ATAAGGGAAAGAATTCTTCCACAAGAGCATAATTTTGGCTAAACATACCACTGGGACTGAAAAAATAACACGATTATTGTAATTTCAATACTGATCATTGGGGGAACTGTAGCAGGGTACAGCTCCACCTGTTTTTTAGTCAAGGGAGCTCAGCTCCCCCGAGCTCCCCCCCCATTTCCATCACTAGACCCTATCAGCGTGCCTCGTCGGCCCAATGTCGGCCCAAAGCCGGTCCGATGCTGCTGACATCGGACCGACGTCGGGCCGACGCCAGACCGCCGAGGCACGCTGACAGGGTATAGGCTGTTGGTAATGAGACTATTTGTTGCATTGCTTCAGTGTTTCAAATAGCCCCACAGAGAATGCTTCAAATAGCCCCAACCGACCACGTGGTTAATGAGAATCGTTTTTCACCTTAACCAAAGGCTTACCATAAATTGTCTTTGCCTGTTGATTGGTAATATCAAAGGCTTCCAACTTGTAATATAATAACTTGCATTACATATTTCGAAAATCATACAGGTCAAAATTATTTCAACTAAAAAAATTTACTCTAGGAGCACAAAAATCAACTTTACAGCCAGGTGAAGTACAGGATTTGGTATATGACTCATATAGGAGGTGATGTCATGCCTTGATGAATGAGTAATCTACCAGAAGTGAAACTTGGGTAAAAAAAATGTAACCCCACGGAAAGAGGGTGTAAATTCAAATAATCCTGTGCTTCAAATAATCCCGGTCTCCCCTAAATAAGAAATAAAAGACATTTTTTCAAATCTTTAGTTACGTGATCGTTTGCAGATGCCATATTTTCAAGGTTTTATCTTCATTTGCATCAATTTTGTCACTTCAGTAAAAACTATAGTTGTGTGCTACTGTATGCCAAAAGGAAATTTTCAGAAAGACCCTTTAATTTGGAAATGAAAAGCTTCACATATACTTGAAAATACAGACCCGCTGTTTCATTTTTACTGCATACTGCAAAAAAGGTTATTAAATCGTTACCCTAACTAGTGAATAAGGTCAAAAACTGAAATCCGATAAAAGAGACAGAAGGCAGACAGGAAGTGGTCACATGATTTTCGTCAGAAAGATACCTGTTCACTAAAAAATGTTGGGACAAAATTGGTTTTTTAGATGCAAAATGGCTTTTTGAAAAACCAAATTTCAATGCAAAACCAACATGTATTTTAAAAAAAAAGGTCTTAATATGGTAGGAGCTGTTCTCACACAGGGATCTG
>JAPTHN010000093.1:0-246622 GCA_026936325.1 Platynereis dumerilii | reverse complement strand
GAAACAAAATTAATCATCAGTTTTCCCCTATAAATCTATTGGGGATAAGCATTCAACAAGCTTTGGAGCGAATTGCACTGTAACGGAGGGGACAATGTGGTAACGGAGTGGAATTTTGATGTTAGAAACCTGTTGCAGGACCAACAAAAAAACGAAAAACAATAAGAAATTGATGTAATTATTATTTTCAGAAGTGCTTCAGCTCACGGACACATATAAATACAATAATGTATATTTATGTCATAGTATCGTCACGAGACTGGTATCTGTGCTTCAGCTCATATCAATAGTATTTTTGGTTTAACTGTCGATTTCTTGCTCATGATCTGGTAACGGAGTGGACGGTAACGGAGTGGAATGATTTTTTGCTTTTCTCTCAATACTGCTTTCCATATGGAAGATTAAATAAAATAATTGCAGACTATTCAAACCTGTTACCCTCAGCAATGCATACATGAAATCACTCTGTAAAACTATCATTGGTAAGCTTGGAAATGAAGTAAATGGAGTGGACATTTTAGTGAGACCAAAAGCATTTTCTATGAAAATTAGAGTAGGCAGGGGCAAGAAGCCCAGGTTAGGTGAGAGGCCCTCCCCAGGGTTATATCTAAACTTACATTTTTGGTGCATTTTCTTATAGATAGGATTGAAGCCAGAGGCTTTTTAGGTGATGTCACAAATTTTCAGGGCAAACAGCATCAAACCATAGTAGAAATTAAAGAAACAAAAAAATGTTGATGGTGAAAGTGCAAAACCTTCTATGACAAAACTTTGATATTTTTAGATTTTGGGTGGAATGACTATTTCAACATCCAATACATGTTGTCAATTGGTCACCTTGCCAGTTTGCTATTTTTAGAAGCTGTGACAGAATGATTTCACCAAACCTTGTATGTCGATTTGTTCCAAAAAGTGAAAGTGCAAAACCTTGTAACTCAAATCAGAACTTTGAAGCACATATTTAGGATATTTCAACTTTTTTTGAAAAATTATGATTGTGGTACAATTTTTATGGCTCAAAGGAAATTTCCTTTTACAAAATTTTTTACCTCCCTATATTTGTTTTTGTGATATAGGCTATTGAAAAAGAGCGTGCACAAAAAGTGTCATTTTCCTCATTCTTGCTATTGTAGCCACTAATTAAAATTAGCTGTTGTTATTTATCATGGTCAAATTATATTTTTTACTGTTTACCTATAGATTGGAAGTACATTCAATGCTGCAAGTTGCTTTAAAATGTGATAAATAGTTGAGTTACAAAGTTCTGCACTTTACTAACTTGTAAGAAAGTGAAAGTGCAAAACCTTGTAACTCAGCATTTTCAATCATATCAGATGGTAACATCAATGCTAGGGGTCAAAGACTTCTGACAAAAAATTATGCTAAAACAGGGTGCCACTTTCTATGAATCAAGTTGAGCCTAACTCACATATTAATAAACATTACCATAAAAAAAGATTGGTGATAGTTTTTTCCAATTTCTGAAACACGGCTATTTTTGACATAACAGATCTTGCACTTTCACCATCGATATGCATGGTTGTTGTAACTTTGAGTAATTCTTTGAAAGGGGTTGTCAGAAATAACTTTGGAAATATTTAAAAGTATAATCGATATCTCCAATGTTTCACTTAGGACCATCATATAAATATGATTTGGATCATGTTTTTTGCATTTTAGTTCAAAATATAGAGGTCAAATCAAAATATGAGTGTTTGGGGCGAGAGGCCCCACAATGGTACGGGGCATGAGGCCCCCTTCACTGGGGCCTTGAAGCTGCTTCAGGAACCATTTAATATGTGTACTTTACCCTAAATCTTGATAGAATAGCTTATTAAAATAGAAAAAATTTGGCCGAAATTGAAAAAGGCAAAACAGATTAAAAAAAGAAAAGTATGAACAGAAAAATTCCGAAATTCAGAAAAAGTAAATAGAATGCCTTAAACATGATAGAAGAACCCCAAGAAATAACTTTCAAGCTGAATGCGCTAGCAAAAAAAAATTGCCTTAGGATTTTAAGAGGGTGGCTTCTTGCCCGATGGGTGGGGTAAGAAGGCCATTTTCAATTTTTTATAAAAATGGCCGTAACTCCTTTATTAAAATTGGTAGACATTTGTTTCACTAGTTATAAATAGAGTCAAGTGATATCTTCCTGACAGCATAAGCATTCGAATAATTGACCATGAAAAAAGTAGGTCAAATCACACCTCGAAGTTAAGGGGGGCTGCATGCCCCACGCTACTCTATGTCTTAATTTAGTGAATACATGTTTTATGAAATCTGCAAAGGGAGTGATACTGTGGTGCACATGCGTCTGATGATATTCAGTGAAAATAGCTCATAAAAAACAATAAAGAAACAAGCTATGGCAAGTAACGGAGTGGACAAAAAAATGGACATAAAATAGTGACATGTCTGCTATATCAATTAAATCAATGAAATAAGAGAAAAAACAAATTGAATGTGAACTAGATATTAACTCAAGTCTATATTCTCAAGAAACTTGCAAAGAAACTTTTTAAATATTGGTATATTAGCAGAAAAATTGACACTTGATTTTGTTATATCAGGTTCAGCGACATGGAAAAACCGTCAATTTAGCATGGGTGACTGGACAAAATGTACCAAAAAAGGTCTAATAAATGACTTTTCATTCCATGTACAGTGGTTTTAATACAAAAAAAAAAGAATGACAGATGTGGAGTGACAATGCAGATATTAATTGCTTTCAAACTTATGTCATCGAACTGCAGTGACGAAGATTGTCCCGAAATTTGAGAATGACCCTTAAATGAAGTTCATCTTATATCAACATACATGTACTTTCCGTGGTAGGTTCCGGGCCCGATGCTGATGCCCTGAAATGAAAAGAAGAAAGAAATTAAAATTCCTCTGGTCAGGGACCGTTCAGAATTCATGTCTGAAGTAGGGGGGGGGGAGGCTGCAAGTTTTGTTGGAACTTTCAAAGTTCCCATTAAAAATTGATACTACTGTAAGATTGATTACTTTACTCTGGGTACAATGATTTCTGATTATGATTAGTGCTGCCCTCTGGGCATAATGTTGGTTGACTCTTCCTGACCTCTGGTGTGGAGAAGTAAATTTATGTGACTGCTCCTGCCACCCGGTGGCAAAATAATTGAGAAGAATCTGAAAACCATGTGGCTTGCAGTAGAGCTGGTGAAGTTTTGTAAAATAAGGACCTCAAAGCAGGTATTTACGATTATTTCAGGTCTTGTATTTTGTACCAAGATGTCTTTGACAAATGTAGTCCATTTGTAAAAGCTGTCACATGTATATTTTTGAGAATCTTGTTCTTAAATTAGTCTCATGTGTATTGGCTAGACCATGTGCTCTACTAAAGTATCTACTGTTATGCTAAACTGCTGATCTGACTTGTATTTAAGTGAAGTCATTCCAAAGTTAAGCCATTATTTGTGGTTCTAAAATGTGTTTCAAGTGTTCTAATAATCTAACTGGTGTAGGCCTAAAAGTTATTTTGGGTAAATTGATTGTTGGTGTTTAATATTTAGTCATACATTAAGATGTCATTTCATGACTCTGCAGGTGCTGTGTGGACTATGAAGTATTAGGGATAATTGTTGACCACTGTTATCACTTTCCACCAGAAAGCAGGGTTGGTATTTTGGTACTAAATGTTTCATGTAATTATTTGTGTTGTTGCCAATAATTTCAGTTTGATTCAGATTATTAATAATTGTCAAAGTTTTGAAATATTGGAATACGAGAGTAGTAAAAACTGAGAAGTCGAAAAATATTATTTTAAATAGCAGAATGTGTAAACAAAATACAGTAAAGTAGTAAAAAACTACTAATATAAATTTCTAAAAAAATTGTATCATTTAATAATTTAGATGTGATAATAGTCTTACTTATTGTGATATATATTCATAATGTTTTATTTATTTTTACAATCAGTGTTTTTGATTGACCATATATTTTGGAATAAAAAGAACTAAACCAAGTTGGAAGTGTCGTATTTCCTTCTTACACTACCCTTGAGCCTTTCAGCAAAGATTCTCTGGGTGTCCTTTAGTTTCATGTCAATCATGTGGATTTTTGGTACCCCTTGACATGTAAACAAAGCAATACACAAATATCTACCATGTCATACATGCGCTTGGATGGCCGCTGTTATCTCACCTGCACTTGCATCCATGAGTGCAAGAACCGTTGTAGAAAGTTCTAGACTAGCTCACAATAATTTAGCTCTGAAATCAGTTTGCAACTTAGCCTGCAAGAAGTAATGATAGGTATGTTGCAAAAATTTTTTAGAACTGGAATCTCACATTGAAAATATTTTTATATGATAGATGCCCGAATAAAAGAAATGTAGCCATCAGAACCACCTTAATATGTCAATTATTAAGGAAGTTACCAGCATTTATGTAGTCGAAAAATGAAGGAAAAGTTGCTATTCTTTAGCGTTGTATTTACAAAAAGTCTGTGATCAACGACTGTGATATTCAATAACTCTATTAAAAATTAAGATAATTGAATGAAATTTTCAACACGTTTTTATCAAGTTCAGTGCATTTAGTAGACTAAGCAATAACTTCATATGCTATAGTTGAACTTGAGTTTTATGGCACCAACCAATACAGAGTTAAGTATCTGGGCATTTACCACTTATTCAAACAATAAATCACATTCTAAAGTTCTGAGGTAAGTTCAATTAATGTGAACCACAGTCTTACACAAGGCCAAGCGTCTGGACGATAGACGCTTGGCCGTGTGTAAGACTGTGGTTCACATTAATTGAACTTACCTCAGAACTTTAGAATGTGATTTACTAGTAAAGCCCATTGAGAGCACAGCAATGGGTGAAGAAGCATGTTAGCCAGAGGTTGCTTAAGGCTTGTAGCACACTATTGTGTACACATTTTGGCCACCGATGATGAAAAATGAAAGTTGTAGCATAATTAAGTACTTCTTATATTTTGATAGCTAATATATTAGGGAAACTAAATCCAGAAGGATGGAGCTTAATGCGCTTTCGTTGTTCCATAATATGGGGTGAATTGGTACGCTGGGGTGAATCGTGACAGAACTGGAATATGGTTTATATCTTCAAAAATAACTACTTTCACTTAATCCAGGAAGTTAACTTTTGGAACACTTCTAATACTCATGCTGGAGTACATTTTGCTGGGGTTTTACATTTCTAACTGCAGGCAGTGAGGAGCTGCACCTTAAACTTCGCCCTGCAAAAATTGAATTCTCCACACTTGGTCAAAACACTTGTACCACAAAAAGTATAAGTATTAAAGCCACCAAACCACCAGGAAACGTTCATGATATAGTGTTGACCAACTTTGGAAAAAATGGTAACCATAGCCAAAACAGCGTTGACTATGCTCAACAAAAACCAAGTCAAAGTCAAATTAGTGTTATTTTTGGATGAAAGTAAATGATTAGTAAATGCACAAAAAAAACTAAATTGGTGGTCAAGTAATATGAAATGAATAATGAACATGGTTAAAACATAGTGGAACCTTTAAAATTGGTAAATGATGATTAAACACTATATATTGCGATAATGATAAATTCCCTGAAATTAACAAGAAATCATGTGATATAATATAAAGATGAAGGTATCAAAATAAGAAAAATTCTGTTCCAAATCAGTTAGAAATAGTTCTAGGGAACCAGATTATTAGACATAGTATTTGATTTTGTATGTTGGGTCTTGGGTTCTGTTCGAAGTTAATAGTAGATTTTTGACTCTCCCAAAAATATCCCAAGTAATTTTCATCTGAACATAAATGCATGGTCCATTGAAGAAAATAATTCAAATTGGCATTATTGATATTGGATTTAATCCAGAATTACCTGTATATAGCATAATTAGGAGAAAAATATGGTTTTTGACAATTTTCTCTCATTTATCATATTTTTAAGAATATGCTAATTTTGCACATAATTGAGTTCAGATTTCTCTCTAAAATTTTTTTTTGCTTCTTAAATATGTTTTCTAATGATTATTCACAAGTATCCATGCTATTGGCACAACCAAGGTGATGTAGCAGCAGGAAGTGTCAGTTTCATAAAACGCGACGTACTTGTGAACGCACTAAGATCAGCTCTAACAAGTTCAATATGATGGTTAGAGACTTAATATTTTGTCCAGTATCGCAGTTTGATGAATAATATATCTTTAAAAAAATTTCAACCTTGCCACTTAAAGTTTGACATCTAAACCTATGAATTTGTAAAACGCGACGTACTTGTGAACATTTGCATAAGCAATGTGAAAGTATCCTAAATGTGCCCTTATAACGGTCTCAGGAAGAAGTGTTGGTCAAGAAGAGGGATACTATGGGGCTTCCACACAGCCATTGGCTATATTTCATATATAAAGCATATATATTTCAGAAGAGGTCAAAAGTGCATGTAAGAAAATTAATTGTTCTCAAACTATGTGACATCTTCATGTAAAAAATTCTCTTGGTGAAAGCTAACACTGTAAAACCATAATTTTTTTAGCTAAATATGTTCTTAGTGCTTCAGTCTGTGATACTGAACCAATTATTTCATTTTGAAAATTGTCAAAATATCAAAAGCATCACCCTTTATAAGCAGTACTATTTGTGAATGAGCTATAAACAATGAAAAAAGGGCGTTTTTTTAGCAGAATTTTGATTTATGGTGATAGGCGAATGAAACCAACATATAGCAAACCATATATATCTGAAAACTACAGATTCTCCTCCAGTCAATCAGATACATGCCATGTCCAAATGACATATCATGTCGAAATAACAAGCCAAGCTTTCCAGTCTGAAAAAAAGCCACTGTACACAATACCATGCTACAAGCCTTAATTGTCATTGTGGTATAGGAATGAAAGTCAGATTTGAGATTGGTAAATATACCGTTGGTAATATATGAAATGGCTCGTAATTGTTGGAAAAGAAAGAAATGACTAAATGATAAGAGAAGTGTGTTGCAAGTAGAGTTTCCAATGAGAGCGAGAATTCTCGAGAAGTCTCGGGATCAGCAATGACTCAGCATTTTCTTGTCTCGCTGAGCGATTCTCGAGAATTGAAGTGTTGATCATTGTTTGGCATGGTGTTCATGTGTTTATGTTTATAACGGTTACAAAACATTTAATTGTTGTTTTGTTTTGCTTGATATTATTGTTATTGTGTACTTGTTCCATTGTTCAATTTAAATATCTGTTGATGATAATCCCCATTGTATACCTGATAAATGCTGAAGTTGAACTTGTACAAATGTTTTAAAATTGTATTGTATAATATCTGGATGTTTAGCTGTGATTTGTGGGAAACAAAACACACAGATTATCATTAAAACTATAAAAGATATCATAAAAGCCAAAAAATTTGATGTATTGCAAGATTAAATCTCTCTTATTTTATCATTTTGCCAATGGCAGGACAGTGTCCTAGATTTCTTGAGAAATTCTCGATTCTCGTGCACTAGACCATGACCATTCTCGAGAGGTGTCGATCGAGACTCATTGGAAACACTAGTTGCAAGGAGAAGAGAAGGGTTAATGGAGAGTGCCTGTGGCGTTAGGTTCGGGCCATGTCTCCATGCAGCGAAAAGCAGATGAAGACAGGTGCTGCCACCTGTGGGGAAATGGTTAAGGGAAGAGGCTCCCTGTGTGGAGGAGTAAAATATGAGAGATACGCAGATCCATGCAGTCCTGGTGGGAAATCAGTTGTGGAGTAGGGAAGACAGAAATGAGGTAGGAGATACGCCATTGTTGTGTTCCATCTGAAGTAGGGAACAAAAAAAAGAAGGATATGTGGATAGTTTGGGTGAGTACCATGCCTGTTGAAGGCGTTTATAGCTGGCAACAGGAGGGGTCATATGACCTGAGTTAACTCAAATATTAGTGGAGATTGTTTGAATAAGTGGTAAATGCCCAGAGACTTAACTCTATGTTGGTTGGTGCCATTAAAACTCAAGTTCAACCAGTGCGCGCAAAAGACGTCAGACGAAAAATCCGACAGAGAACTGCTGTAGACATCACAGCACTCATTTGGCAATCAAGTGTGTCATTCCAGTTCAGATAGCGATTAATTCACAAAGCAATTCAAGGTGTTTGAGCTCTTTTGACATCCAATTGACTCAGTTGCAATTAGGGACCAGAGAGGCAGAGGTGCTGAAAATAACCAGACCTGTGTCAAGAATAATTGCAATCGAATGTCCAGGCTTCATTTCTTTAATCTGGAGCTAAAAAGTCTTGTGTTGCCAATTTATTGGGTAACTACAAGTACTCCACAAAATTAATGCACTTTTAAAATTTTACTTGATCACCTAAATTCAAAGTTTCATGACTGGAAAGAAATAACATGCAATGACAGATCCAGAATATCAACCTGAAGCATAGGATTTCCAATGTGTAAGACTTACTGGCAGATGACATCTCAACTATTTACCACAAGCAAGTGGTTAAAAAAAGGCTCAAATATTCTATCTTACTTGACGTGTGCTAAAAGCCTAGAATATAGGATGTCAAAATGGCAACACATGAGGAAGCATATGTACCAGACTATTTTTGTACAATTTTAATGCAAACAAATGAAGCTGCATAAAGTTGACCGTCATGATTGACCCAGTTGCAGTTATGTTGTCAGTGTCTGCAGCAGCAATTCTTCAAGGAGATGAATTAATTATGCATTGCATTTGAGATTTGCACTGCATCATTTCCACCTTCTGGAATGTCCAAAAGACAACATCTGACACTGAAATTCTGCAGTATGTATGACAAAAAAAATGGATACATCAAGTCCATTCCTCCAAATCTTGGTGTTTTCAACTGCTTTGACTTAGAAAATTCATTGAGCTGCTTACCAAGCTGGACACACAGTGGAGAGGTGTTCATTACTTCTGATAATCCTGATGCTGAACACTGATGTTGGAAGCAAAATCAAGCCCATTATTCGAAGCCTCTGTGGACAATGGAGGAAGATGCTTCATCCACATGCATCGAGCTTGTACCTTGTGGTAGCAAAAAAGGCCGTTGTTGCTAATGCAAGTGATTAAGGTTGCACTGAAGTGCACAGAATTGAAACTAAATTGGACTATCATTGCAAAGGCATTTGTCTTCTTTGGTACATCATCTACTAGCAGACGAATAAATGATAACCCTAAATAATAGACTCATCTTCGGTTTTGTTTCTGGTTACAAGTTATGATTGATGATTGTACCAATTTTCAAGACTACTACTAAATGGATTTTTTTCAGGCTATCCCTCATATTCTTTAGCTATCAGGCTTATAATCATGCTTGAAAATGGATGCTTTATCTTGTGTCACCTTTGACAAAAATAATGACAATAGTGCATGTAATGCCATGAGTAGAACAAAAAAAAAATCTGACTTTACCGGATTTCTACTGGACCTAGATGGACAATTTTGATATCATATGATCCCTTATTTCATATACTTTACACTATATTACTACTTTGGGAGATTTGATGTATACACAAAGGTTGTGGTAAACTTTACTTAACGATCTTGTGAAATTATATGACGATGTTTGTGGTATCAAAGTTGATCCCATTCAAAATATTTTAACACAATAATAAAACTTCAAGCACACTAAAATGTGGTATCGAATGAAAGTAGAGAATGTAAGCTTTAATTTGTTGGGTCAAACATTAATGTGGAGCTATTCCTGCAGCAGAATGATAGGAATCAATATATATCTAAACAAACGTAAATTTCCAAGTTTTTGAGCAGTCATATTGGAACAGCTGCCATATTGAATATGGCCATATTAGAGAATGGCTCCATATCCAAAAACACTTGTTATGCCTTAGAGATACATTGTGCAAAGTTTCATACTTGTAACAAAAAGTGCACAAAAAGACCAAAAATTGTCGTTTAGCCGCTGGACTACAGGGTCTACAGGAAAATGCAGGATCACAAGTTTTGGTAAGTGAAAACGTTGAGTATATTGTTTTGTTTACATTTCTCAAGCTCTAATATGTATACATTAAATAAATGTCTGGCATGCTTATGCCTATTGAGCGGGATTAACTATATATATATAAACAGTTCAACAAAAATAAGTCCCCCTTTACAAAAACGTGAATATCTCAAAGACCTTTTCTCCGATTTTGATGAAAGTTGGCCAGTTTGTAGGCCTGCATATTGACAGTCTGCGTGTGTATTTGTAGCTTTATTGCTAAATTTTTGTCTGCGCCAGCAGACCCCGAGTGCACGTACCCCTCTTTTGAAAAATCCTAAGTTTTGGTTTTTCCACAAAAAAAATTTACCAAAAGGTGTTTAAACTCCACTCAAATTATTTGTTACTGCATCCAAGGAACCTAAACTGTAAAACTGTTACAAAAGAAGTCCTTAGTTATCTTCTAAACACGATTGAGAAACAAATTTAATCCAGAAACATGATGAGGTTTATCAAGCTGGTGGCTCCCTCGCATGGTGAAATTGTTCATATCCATTGGAAAAGCCATGGATTTTTTAAAACAGGGGTAGGCTCACTCGAAGGCTGCTGGCTCAGTGAGGAATAATGCCACTGAGCTATAAATACACACTTGTAAAGTCGATATATGGGGCTTTAATTTAGCCAACTGTCATAAATATCAGCGAAGGAATCTTTGTGATATTCAAGTTTATCCAAAGGGGGACTTATTTTTGTTGAACTGTTTATATGCCTATATGGGCCTTGTCACTTCAATGTCTCTGGGGGCGACTATTACATTGTGGGGGAGGGGGTGGGATTTGGAGTTTTTGTTGTTGGGAAGAAATTTCACCAACATGAAACTAAAACAACCTGCAGCATAACATCATTTTTTGCAATATATGACATATTATGAATAGAGGTAATAATGAATTACATATGTATATATCAGTTCTTATGGTTCTTTTGACTACAACATAAATGGAGAATATAATAATGAAATATTTTATTGAAAATTAAAACTGCTTCCCTGCATCAGCAGTCATCCGCCATGATAAAAAAAAGCTTGGTATTTTTATAGCTCACATTGTTGCATTCCAGCAGCTTTGTTTCATAATAACAAGATTAGTGATCTATGATGTGCAATCATTCATTGCAAATAACTGTGTCAGGGGCGTATCTGCAATGACCTGGAGGGGGGAGGTATTACTTGGCTCTGCCATTTCGTAGGTCCATGTTAATTTTGGGCCTGTTAATTTAACCCTCCTCTCTGGGACGGACGCAGGGGGGGGGGATGGGGGGTAGGGCGTACCAAAAAACAACAATGTTCTTTGATTTTTGCACCTGTTGGGGGAATTGTGCCTTTTGGTGAGTGAATCAGTTGGAAAAAAAATTTTTTGAAATCGGTCAACTCCTTACGCCGGTTTACCCCCTTTGAACAATAAGGGGTCCGAAAACACCAAAAATCGCCGTTTTTATGCAGTTTTTGTCAGTAAAGAGAGTCACAGATGAAATATTTCACCCAAAACGCTGTCCATACCCATCAGGCAAAGTTATGACATCTATACAAAACAAACTAGACAATTTTGGTGATGAAATTTATGTTTTGCCCTTTTTTTGGGCAACAATCACAATTTTTCACTTCGTTTTAGCATGTTTTTCTTAGATACAGCACCACTGCTCATACTTTTCTTGTCAAATGAATAGATGTTTTATTGATGAAGCCATTTAATCCCTTGGTGACATCCTTGTCAATCCTGAAGTCTTTAAAATTAAGCCATCTATTACTCAAGTTGATGCTGTGAAATTATTAATCTTGTCGTTTGTGTTGTTACTTATGGCTAACGTAGATATATAAAATGTACAGTTTTACACTGCAGTTTGTGCTTCAATTCCATAATGGTTTTTTAGTGTTATGTATAATTTTGTAGGTAGTATTATTGATTACTTTATTTGTTTACAGTTGAGAAGCCTATATTCTCAATTGCAATGATCCTACAATGAAAAATGGATTTAAAAAACTGATTTATGTGTACTTTGCTAATTGTTATGATATTGGAACCCTAAATATAATCAATGCTACAAAATTGATAAAATATAGTTTTACTGGTCAACCTCTCACAGCAAATATTTATCAACCATCAGTCATTAGAAACAATTCTGCTTATCATTGTCTCAGTTTGGTAATTATCCCCCATGCTATGCTATGGGGGATTTACTTTTAGTCTCCGTGTCATGGCGTCCATCAAATATCTCAAATACAACACCATGCACAACGCTCATCCTTTCCCAACATTCAAAGACCCCCCTAAACTTGTCAAATCTTACCATAAATCAATAAATATCATAACCATTTCCACATCCCAAATACTTTTTCCTGTGCTTTTGGCCTGCAGCCATGTTATTTTTAAATGCTAACTCCACCCCCAGGTGTCTCCACATCCTTACATGTATGCACAATTGTGCTCCTGGTGGAAATATTTGGCATAACTAAAATTGGAATTCTGGTGGGTATAGGTAGATGTGTAGGGCATGGGGGATATGGAGGCAGTATACCTGCTCTTGTTGATACTGACTCTATGCCAGCTTGAGTTGCAGATCAGGTTTTAGACTCTTCACAATAAGTCAATTTTGTGCAGACTTGTTACTATACCTAGATAACAATGATTTCTGAATGAGTTTGACATCATGAAATTAGATTGTTCCCAAAATGCAAACACAACATTGATTCAGTAAAAGTATAAAAGATGGAAAGGGCTATCACAATTCAAATCAAATAAGAAAAATAGATAAATTTACAACTTGGAATATTCATTCAAGCCTCAAATGTAGGCATTCCAAGTGAGGGCAAATAATTCCTGCTGCATGTAATTTCCTGTTTCCAACTTCTTGCCCAGTACTACAGCACACTGTAAAATCGGACTCGCTGATTCAGCTCAATTGATTGAGTGAGATGGTTGCACAAGTTGATTGAGCTAACATAGATTAATGTTTTAAGCTGAGATAACTCAAAATACTGAGCTGAGATAGCTCAAAATACTAAGCTATGTTGACTAAGGTATTCAAGCTGACACAACTCAAAATGTTGAGCTGTGTTGACTTATTTTTAGTTGTTTTTCATTTATATTTTTAGTTGTTTTTCATTTATATTTGTGTGACCTGTCTTATAGAGTTATTTATGAATATGGGCTGTAATCCCGAAATATTGTTTGATCTCTCAAGGGGATCCACCTGATCCAGTATGCTTCATTTCAGCACATCATGGACAGGCCCAAGATGCATTCAACTAAGACCATTGCATCACAAGGAGATTTAAAAATTAATTTCTTGTGAATAAATCCCAATGGCCTGTGGCTCATCTCAGTTGGTGTACAGCGCTAGAAGCCTTTATTTGAATACACTCTGACTTGGAAATGTTGGTTGACGTATGAAAGCGTGCATCTAATTACTCCAACAAATTAATTAAAGAGAGATAAAAATAAAAAAGTAACCAGCTAAAGTGGTGTGCTACTCATTTTTTCTCTGGGATAGCGTAATATAAATGTTATTTTTTCTTGTAAGTAAATAATTATTTAAAACTAAATGCAGTCTTATGAGAAGTGCTTGTTATAGATGGCGCTATATGTGGCATGACTGAGATGTCAAGCTATCTGCAACAACTGAAGCTTTCATGTTTTCACAGCTTAATGTTATGAGTCTTTTGGACAACTTACAGCATTGAGCTATCATACCTTGACAACTTATAGGATTGAGCTATCATAGCTTGAAAATTATTAACATTCTCAGTCAGCTCAAATTATTGCATCAACTCAGTTTTCAAATTTTACAGTGCATTAAGGCGGGATGGTGTAAAAGTTCTCACTTTCATAAATGACATAACTGATCTAAGAAATGCACAATAGGAACTTATGGTTTTTTCTCTGTGGTGACAGTGTGGTGTCTTCTATCTGGACCCAGTGGCACCATCGCATAATGTGGTCTGCATATCTACCCCGTGTTCAGTGAATGTTCTACAGCAGTTTTCGAGGGAGCGTGGTTAGTTCAGTGACAAGATCCCTGAGACTGAAAGTGTGCTGATGTCCACCCTGACATCTGGGTAGACCCATAAACTGCTGTGCTGACCTTAAAAGTTGACCATTTGCTACCTAAAAACAAAGACATTTCTCCAAGGTCAACTAGCTGCAGTATCTTGACTGATATTTTAATGTGATTGTAATACGTCTGTCAATTGCTTGATAGCTTTAGTCTGGGCTATCTGAGTTTATGGTCTGTGGGGTCTTTTCAGCGAACCGACCAAGCTCGTTTGAAAACTGCTGTAAGTTCCAACCCTACTACTAGTCTGGCTATGAAAAAAAAACCTGATCTGCATCTCAAAACTGTATATTTTATATCCACGTTAGTCATAAGTAACAAGACAAACAACTTCATTTTCAATAGATGGCTTAATTTTAACTTTAGGGTTGACAAGGATGTCAACAATGGGATAAAATGGCTTCATAAGGAAAACATCCATTCATTTGACAAGAAAAGTATGTGCAGTGGTGCTGTATCTAAGAAAAACATGCTAAACGAAGTGAAAAATTGTGATTTTTGGCATTTTTGTCTAAAAAAAGGGCAAAACAGATAAATTTCATCACCAAGATTGTCAAGTTTGTTTTATATAGATATCATAATCTTGCCAGATGGATATGGACAGCATTTTGAGTGAAATATTTCATCTGTGCATAAAAACGGCGATTTTTGGTGTTTTCGAACCCCTTATTGTTCAAAGGGGGTAAACCAGCGTAAGGAGTTGACCGATTTCAAACATTTCTTTTCCAACTGATTCACTCAAAAAAAGGCACAATTCCCCCGACAGGTGCAAAAATCAAAGAACATTGTTGTTTTTTGGTACACCCTACTGGGGGGGATGCATCTCCCCCCACCGGACCAAAAGTTATATATTTTTACATGTTAATTTTATCCGCATGCAGTCGTGTTATGTCGCAAATTATGCATTCTGCGACGCGATAGCCCATAGACCCCCCCCCCCCCACCAGAATTTTCTGGATCCTCCCCTGCCTCCCCCAAACTAAATACGCCACTCAACCTAGTGGTTTTCCAGTAAACTGTTGTTTGATGATAGTCAAATGATATTTTTTCTTTTATTTAATTTTCAAGGTCTGTGCAACTTTGGTCGAGTGAGAAGTGTATGTGTACTCTTGTTTTGGTCTTGTGAACAACTGGAAAAATACATTTCAATGGGTAAGAAATTAAAAAGAGTAGGGCTACATGTCATGTACCCTACATAAGTATGCATTATCATTTTATGAATATTTCGAATGTTATTTCACCTTCTGACATTTACAATTTTTTCTCATATTGCAGGCTGCTGCTCCAAACAGGTGTGATTATTATCGAAGAGGTTTTAAGGATGAGTGACCAGTTTGCTTACAACAACAGATTTCATCTTTAGGTATGAACTGTAGCATTCGAGTTAGGATTAACATAAGTGACAAAGTTTATAAAAGCTTCATTGGTGGAAAATTTCAAAATGCATTGACATTATGATGAAATCAAATCTCAATAGTAAAGCCTGACCTGTGTTATTAATGCAGTACATAATAATGATAGGTTAAATTTGGTTTACAATCTTGTTGACTGTAGTGCACATTTTAAAATTTTACATTTCCAGATCAGTGCATGGAAATTCTTTTGCTGTGGAGGGGCAAGAGTAATACTTTGTGGAGATGGCATACAGTTGCCAAACAACATCGATGCAGATAATAAATGACTACATGTATCAGATATTGTGCGCCTTGGCCAAACACAAAAAAAGGTTTCTATGTCTCAACTTCCAAGGTTCCAAACATTATTTCAAAATGTATTAATTGTGAGCGACCACAACTTTATCTGAAGGATTTAATCATTAGCAATGGCGATGTGATGACTTTAAGGAGAAATGCTGCAGTGACACTCCGTAGATCAGCATTATTTCTATTTATTAATGTCAATATGCTATTTTAAATAATTTCATTTTCTTTTGAACCTAATTTTATCAACTTTGTATTTGAATTAGTTACATTTACAACAATTGCACAGTGTTTTGAGGTAACACACTTGAAACCGATAAACACTCTCCTAGACATAACCTGACTGTGTAGATTTTCTGAATTGGGGTAACTTATTACATTTTCGTGTTCCAGGTGGTATGACCGGTGACCAGGATAGTACACATACACCGCATCTAATGAAATTATGCAAGTAGGTTATATTGCAGGGTACAAAACATTTGGAATTAATATGGTATCCTTATCACATAATCATTGTATTCGGCTGAGAAATAATCTATGTGACTTCATTAAGTTTCTTTCAGGCAAAGTTGAGTTGTGCCATATAATGAAATATATTGGTGTCTGACAAAATTATGCAAAATCAACGTAGTGTGTGGAAAGCCATAAGTCAAACCTTCAAATAATTGTGCTCCAAACATTAGCGTTTCATCGTTAAGCAATCTTTGCTATTCCAATGGTAGGTTGTGGGAATGATTTTTGATTGCAAGCTATTTTAAATTGTGAGAAATCACTTGTCCCTGTCAAGCAATATGTATTAATTGACTACATTGGAATAACATTAGTTTTGAAGATTTTTTCAAATCTAAATTTTCCCTAAAAACCTCAAAATGGTTCCAATAATTTAAAATGAGCTTCTAGCATTCACCTTTTTCTATATATTCAGCTCTGTGCAAAGGCAACTGAGTAGGTAAGCTAAATTTTTTGATATATATTCTCAACTTGGATCGCATCAGCCAATGACAATCACTTATTTTTGTCCACTATCACCGCAATATTAGGCAAAGCAAAGTTATATTGGGCAGTGAAAAGTTATATTGGGCAGTGAGAAGTTATATTGGGATTCAAAATATGTAAATTTTATATTTGTGTGGCTACCCATTGCTGAAATATAACGAGTTTCCTTTTTGAAGAGAATTCGGCAGTTTAACCAACAGAAACACAAACTGGCTTTACTGCACAGTCAAAATGGTTTAACCTAGTGTTTTAAAAGTGACTTCAGTTATGGAGAATATAACAAATATTAGAATTAAGTCATCCAATATAGAGTATAATTGAACTCCTAACCATAAAATATTTATATAATAGTTGCCAAATGATAAAACGCCAACATTTCAGAGATCAGTAATTTGAAATTTTCACTCGCTTATGCTTTTACCACATACTAATACTATGTTACATTTGCATGATTTTGGCAGAAACCAAAATATTTGAATATATATTTTTGTATGGCATAACTCAACTTTGTCTGAACGAAACTTGATAAAGTCACATGCAGTATTTCTCAGCCAAATCAAATGATCATGTGAAAGGGATACAATGTTAGGCCCACAGGTTTTTGTACTACCGCGAAATATCCTACTCGCGTAATTTCATTTGATGCAGTGTGAAGACTGACGAGCTGGCATTTGGATTTTTCTGCCCTTCGACATTCTAAGTAATAGACATAGCTGTTGTGCAGGAAGATGATTGCTAATGCTGTGAAGCAAAATAGTGAATAATTTGCTGTAATGTTTAAGAGTTCCCATAGCCTAACGATCAGAGCGTCTGACTGAGAAACCACTGGTACTTGAGGGCGCAGAGTCGCAGACCTGTTAAAACCCAGGTCCTGGAACTCAATAGGAGTGAGTTAGTTGTGGCTGTGGCCGGGGAGGTTGGCCACTTGTGTTGGCAGGGGTTCACCCCCCTGTCAGGTGTGAGCAGCAACACCTCTAGCCAGACTCCCTGAAACAATGAGATGGGAATACCGCAACAAGGAAAAAGCTGTCACCAGGAGTACTGAAGACTGCCAGTCATAACACATTGTAAATTTAGATTGTAAACCACACTATATTGATCTGGAAGATTATATGTAGTTCCCAAAGTTACCTGTAGAAAACAGAATTTGTAATAAATGCGATTTAAATGAAGTTGCAAAATGAAATACATTGTTTATTGTTATGTCCTAGTCATTGATTACAGGGCGAAATCTTATTACTATATCATCTTATGTAATATGCAACTTTGATCAACTCAATAATTGTGAAAAATGTTTAGCCATTATGACATCACGAAAACCCAATTATTAAAAGCTATAGGTAAATTTCTTGTGAGTATTGATGTGTAATGATATAGTCTGTCGTTTTGCATTTCATTTAAATACATATATATATAGCCCATTGTGAATAACTAATTTACTGATTTGTCATGTCTTAGAATTAACATTTATTTAATTGGCTGGAACCTTAAATTTTATTGATATATTGTAAGATTGAAATTTATTAAGTCTTTTTAAACTTGCTCCATTTATTGTATGTTTGTTTTATCATTTTGTTATTTTCTGTTTTGACAAATGTGTCAAATGTGACATTTTGGTTGTCGTAATAAAATTAAAATAAAAAGATATAAAAATGTTCAAATGATAATAAATTATATGAATAAGGTTTAGCAATTTGGATGAAAAACACTAATGTTGTCCATTCTGCAAAATGCAATGACATTTTAATGATGAAGTAATCGTTTTAATTTTGTAAGTACTGTGAGACATGATATTTAGTCAATAGATTAATTAGGCACATAAGTGAAATGGTCTTTTCATGGAAGAGATAATCATTGTAAAATATTACCTTCTTGCTTTATTTTTTCAACTGCTCGCTCCTAAATGTTTAATTACTTCGAGAAGATACTTTGTTTACATAGTCCAATGTATTATTTGAAAGCATGCATGCTGGAATGGATGTATATATAGGTACTCATATTACTCACACAGCTGTTGGTAGATAACACACTGGAGAGAGTGTAATGAATGAATATATATTTATTTTTTACATGCACAGGTACAATACATGACAATAGAAACTTTTCTAAATGATAATAACTAAAAGAAAGGAAGAACATCAAAGTAAATAATTACTATACCCAAATAAGGGGGGTCCTTCGTATATTATAACATAAATATTACATTTTTAAATAATAAGTTGCATCAAAATTATGTGTTTCTGGGAATTTGTTTAAATTACTGTTAGAGATGTGTTACTCTTTTCCAGGTTACCAGCTGTGCTTTAAAAATTTTCATACGCATTTACTTTTCACTATTGTCATGTTGCCATCAGTTGCCATTTTCTCATTATATAATAAGTATTATTCTGTTACCTGAATGTCTTAGATTTTTGAATTAGAGTGTTTTATCGTTCACGGGTCCGCAGATAATGAGAATAAAGTCAATTTACCGTCAATTTATGTGTTGTGTTTTTTAAGAAAAGAAAAAAACGATGAAATACAGAATGTCCTCTTTTCTAATAAGTGGTCTAATTGTTATGACAAGCTTAGAACAGTTGGGCAACACACTTTGAATTTTAGGGGATAGCTGTAACAAGTGTACATACCTGGCAAGTATCCCCAAAGGGTGACATTGCCATACCCCAAATGGCCAATGGACTAGGCCTGCCTTACCTACCAGCTGTGACAATGAAGGGGAAAGGTTTCTTTGCAATGTTGAGAAGAAGTGAAAGCAGTTCCATTATTAACTGCCATAAAGTTCAACGGGTTAATGTAAAATCTATCAAAGAAAAGTGGGCAACCTAAAAATCATCAGAGAATCGTGGAGTTTTTTAAAAATATCTTTATCCCATAATGTGCTGGTAGTAATAATTTCATCACAAAACAGCAAAGTTTGTAAACAGATTGTGTACAGTGCACTGGCCAGTATCAGTGTTTTAATTGACTTGTTGCTTCCGAAAATGCTAATAGTGAAGTAAGTATCCTACAGGGGGCATACTAGTACAATGTTCTCTCTGGATAAAAAAGGTTAATTATACTAATAGTGCAGTAGGTATCCTGCAGAGGGTATACTACTCTAATTAGGACAGGATAACAGTTTAGCAGGGGGCTGTCACTATGCCCTGAAATTTAAAACATGTTACGGATGTTACCAGGGCTGTGGATCTGATATTGGTCAGGATTTTTCCTGATTTGCCATTTGCCCTGACGCTGGGGAGGGGTAACTTATGGTAATACATGAGTAGGCCTATATAAATTTTCTTTGATTTCAGAGGCAATTTGGAAAAGAGAGCCACATATCACCATAACCCTTGCCATTGAAATAATATGTCAACATTTCATAAATACAATTTAACTATGTGTTTCATAACGAAAAAAAAACCCCACTAAATATACATCCTGAGCATGCACCTTGAAGATATAGGAGGATGCGTGGTCCAGTGCATTTGCCACTTATTTTAGGCCCGACAGTATATCACCTCAAGCAGTTACAACCTTCTCATGTACAAGCAATCACTTCCCATTTTGATGGGAACTGCTGCCAATAATTAAAGCTCATAACTGCAGGCATGTATGAAAATAATTAACTTTTGTAATGTTTTCCTTAAGATATTTAAGGCAGAAGATGAAAAATCTATGTAAGAAATTTCATTTTTGTTGATGGCAAGTTGCTTGACTTGTTCTTTGATTTTCGAAAAGCCTGAACTGTAAGATGGAAATTCTTGTTTGCACTGATATTTGTTGTTTTAAAAATTGGTCTGAGTTAAACTTACATTACACACAAAATATGAAAGTTCTTGTTGTTAATCTCTTGAGTATTAGCTTGTAATTATCAATTTGGCAAATATACGAATAAACACCGAGGATTACAGAGCCTATACAATAACAACTGAACAATCAGACATTCCATTAAGCTAATATATTTCAAGTTAATCTCGTTTAACAAATGACAAAAGTGCAAAACTACTTGTATCAATTTATATAATGAAGCCTTAATTTCTGGTCTTCAGCAATGTGTGCCCCCTCCCACTCTCATCTTCCCTGCCAGACAAAACACTGGAATGTTATAGAGTAATGTTTGAAGACTGTATTCAATTCACCAAACTGTCCCAGCACAATGCAAGGCCATTGCCTGACTCAGCTGCTCAGATGTTCTGCAGTGCAGTGATCTGTTGTTATAACACCTTGACATTTTAGGCTGGGCTAATGAGCTTTAGTCCTCCAGAAACTCCTAATATGGAAGTTCATTAGTATGCATACAATAAGTTAATCATCCATGTGATTCTATCCAGGGGCCATAACCACTGAACTATAAATAGATTTGGAGCTCAATGACCATGTGACTCAAAGAGAAACTCGTAGGAAACAAAGTAGAAAAAGGATTTAGAAGTTATTGACTGTAATAACTATTTTTGGCAAATTATGAGTGATTTTTGGAATGGGTAATCTGGAGTCAGAAGTCACTAGTTTATGTCATCACTTGGGCCAATCAGGAGGGCTTTTGTCCATTTGGTGCGTACCTCACTGCTTCCTGACTTGCCAAGCATATGGGCAATTGCTCTACATTATAAACAGAAGATTGAAGACTGATTTTGAGCACTTACAAGGTATTTCAAAGCATTGAACGTATTTGGTGTGTTAGAGTATCATCTGAACGTGGTCTGAGGTGACTTTGGAAGTTGTAGGATATTTCTGAATCAGTTATTTGAGCCTATTTCTGATGTCGTGACCATTGAAGCATGACTCAAATATCTCACCCTTGTATGTATATAGCGAAGATTGGGATCATGCAAAGTGAAGACATCTCTCTTTCACGTTGGTTAGGCCCGTGGAAAGAAACCATGTTTGTCTGACCAAAATGAAAATTGTCTGACCACAGCTTTCTCCACGTCAGACAAATTGCCTGACCGTAGTCAATTTGCTTTCGCGCGCACTGAGTTCAACTATAGCATATGAAGTTATTGCTCAGTCTACTAAATGCACTGAAATTGATAAAAACATTTGTTGAAAGTTTCATTCAATTATCTTAATTTTTAATAGAGTTATGAATATCACAGTCGTTGATCACAGACTCTTTGTAAATACAATGCTAAAGCATAGCAACTTTTTCCTTCATTTTTCGACTACATAAATGCCTTGTCCCTTCCTTAATAATTTGCATATTAAGGTGGTTCTGGTGGCTACATTTCTTTTATTCGGGCATCTATTACATAAAAATATTTTAAATGTGAAATTCTAGTTCTAAACATTTTTGCAACATACCTACATTACTGATCTTAGAGTAAAATCAGATGCCTAATCTTTTCGTATGCTTGTCACCAACAAGCGGGATTAGTCTCCTTAAATCAATTTAACATTGAAAGTATTGGGTATGATCATGACAAATCATCAGCATGATGATACACAAATTGCCATGTTCACAGTGCAGCTGTCCACTTGGTTTCCTTACAATACAAGACTTGAAATAATTATTGGTACTTACAAAATTGCCAATGGAACCAGAAAACTGATCAACCTTGCAATTATAGCTGCAGCCATGTCTGATGTTGACGTGTTGCCAGTCTGGAAACTTGAGTCAAATTGGTGGTGTATATGTACAAGATCATTTAAATATTACGCCACAATGCAGTAGCTGTGTGGATCTCTGTTGTCTGTGTGGATTTTGACAAATGTGTCAAATGTGACGTTTTGGTTGTCGTAATAAAATAAAAATAAAAATGTTCAAATGATAATAAATTATATGAATAAGGTTAAGCAATTTGGATGAAAAACACTAATGTTGTCCATCCTGCAAAATGCAATGACATTTTAATGATGAAGTAATCGTTTTAATTTTGTAAATACTGTGAGACATGATATTTAGTCAATAGATTAATTAGGCACATAAGTTAAATGGTCTTTTCATGGAAGAGATAATCATTGTAAAATATTACCTTCTTGCTTTATTTTTTCAACTGCTCGCTCCTAAATGTTTAATTACTTCGAGAAGATACTTTGTATACATAGTCCAATGTAGGGGGAACGGGGGCACATTGGGACGCGGGGCACTGTGGGACAGTGGGGTTTTCTTGGATCCTGGCAAGGTATATGATATGGTAGTGCCATCATATCTTGTAATTTCACATCCTGATGTTTCCATGGTTTTATAGACAAATTACAGCCACATGCAGAAGTATGGCGAGCAAAAGTTTGTTTTTGCTACTACTGAAGCAAATATGGACAGGTTCAATTCAAACCATTCTGTGGACAAACCATGAACATGAAGCTTTCTCATTGCTTGTATGAATTTTATATATCCTATCGAACAGTTATGAATTGCTATCCGTATAAACACACTCACTGGTGTCCGAAAAATTAGCATTTTGGTGTAAAAGTCATATCGGGGCTCATTGGGACAGTGAATTTGGGGCACATTGGGACGCACTTAATATGGCAGAATTTAAGTGTCCAAGGCAACTGAATGACCTGGGACAGCACACAACAGGTGTTCAGGCCACAGTGAATAGAGGTATAGTGGATTACCATGCTCTGTGAACAAATTTGTCGCAAAGCACTGTGTGTTACTTACATAGATGTCCGCACCCAGGACATTTTATGTTAAATGTTTAAAACTGTTAAAAGTATGAACTATTGGCACTACAAGGTCTAATGCACTGTATATTGTCTACGCACTACTTATATGTGATATCTATTGCACATGGAGTGTTAAAATGATTTTTCAATTGATGTCCCAATGTGCCCCGGCTGATGTCCCAATGTGCCCCACGGGGCACATTGGGACAGTCATTTTTTCGACTCACATTTTGCTCTCTGGCTGCAAAAGGGTATGTGAAGTAGTTTATTATGCCTTGCATTTAAGCTCGATGGTATTGGTGATATTCATGCAAACTTCAGAGTTCTTCAGTGCTTTCAGCATTGAGCAAAATTAGTAGACGTTAAAAGCGTCCCAATGTGCCCCCGTTCCCCCTATTATTTGAAAGCATGCATGCTGGAATGGATGTATATATAGGTACTCAAATTACTCACACAGCTGTTGGTAGATAACACACTGGAGAGAGTGTAATGAATGAATATATATTTATTTTTTACATGCACAGGTACAATACATGACAATAGAAACTTTTCTAAATGATAATAACTAAAAGAAAGGAAGAACATCAAAGTAAATAATTACCATACCCAAATGAGGGGTGTCCTTCATATATTATAACATAAATATTACATTTTTAAATAATAAGTTGAATCAAAATTATGTGTTTCTGGGAATTTGTTTAAATTACTGTTAGAGATGTGTTACTCTTTTCCAGGTTACCTGCTGTGCTTTAAAAATGTTCATACACATTTACTTTTCACTATTGTCATGTTGCCATCAGTTGCCATTTTCTCATTATATAATAAGTATTATTCTGTTACCTGAATGTCTTAGATTTTTGAATTAGAGTGTTTTAACGTTCACGGGTCCGCAGATAATGAGAATAAAGTCAATTTACCGTCAATTTATGTGTTGTGTTTTTTAAGAAAAGAAAAAAACGATGAAATACAGAATGTCCTCTTTTCTAATAAGTGGTCTGTTTGTTATGACAAGCTTAGAGCAGTTGGGCAACACACCAGGTGCGTTACACCAGCAAAACTTTCATGGACTTTGAATTTTAGGGGATAGCTGTAACAAGTGTACATACCTGGCAAGTATCCCCAAAGGGTGACATTGCCATACCCCAAATGGCCAATGGACTAGGCCTGCCTTACCTACCAGCTGTGACAATGAAGGGGAAAGGTTTCTTTGCAATGTTGAGAAGAAGTGAAAGCAGTTCCATTATTAACTGCCATAAAGTTCAACGGGTTAATCTAAAATCTACCAAAGAAAAGTGGGCGACCTAAAAATCATCAGAGAATCATGGGAGTTTTTTAAAAATATCTTTATCCCATAATGTGCTGGTAGTAATAATTTCATCACAAAACGGCAAAGTTTGTAAACATATTGTGTACAGTGCACTGGCCAGTATCAGTGTTTTAATTGACTTGTTGCTTCAGAAAATGCTAATAGTGAAGTAAGTATCCTACAGGGAGCATACTAGTACAATGTTCTCTCTGGATAAAAAAGGTTAATTATAATAATAGTGCAGTAGGTATCCTGCAGAGGGCATACTACTCTAATTAGGACAGGATAACAGTTTAGCAGGGGGCTGTCACTATGCCCTGAAATTTAAAACATGTTACCAGGGCTGTGGATCTGATATTGGTCAGGATTTTTTCTGATTTGCCATTTGCCCTGACGCTGGGGAGGGGGGAGGGGTAACTTATGGTAATACATGAGTAGGCCTATATAAATTTTCTTTGATTTCAGAGGCAATTTGGAAAAGAGAGCCACATATCACCATAACCCTTGCCATTGAAATAATATGTCAAAATTTCATAAATACAATTTAACTATGTGTTTCATAACGAAAAA
Source organism: Platynereis dumerilii (assembly GCA_026936325.1). Lineage (NCBI taxonomy): Eukaryota > Metazoa > Annelida > Polychaeta > Phyllodocida > Nereididae > Platynereis > Platynereis dumerilii. The sequence goes on along the minus strand of JAPTHN010000093.1, from coordinate 221,442 downwards.
AAAACCCCACTAAATATACATCCTGAGCATGCACCTTGAAGATATAGGAGGATGCGTGGTCCAGTGCATTTGCCACTTATTTTAGGCCCGACAGTATATCACCTCAAGCAGTTACAACCTTCTCATGTACAAGCAATCACTTCCCATTTTGATGGGAACTGCTGCCAATAATTAAAGCTCATAACTGCAGGCATGTATGAAAATAATTAACTTTTGTAATGTTTTCATTAAGATATTTATGGCAGAAGATGAAAAATCTATGTAAGAAATTTCATTTTTGTTGATGGCAAGTTGCTTGACTTGTTCTTTGATTTTCGAAAAGCCTGAACTGTAAGATGGAAATTCTTGTTTGCACTGATATTTGTTGTTTTAAAAATTGGTCTGAGTTAAACTTACATTACACACAAAATATGAAAGTTCTTGTTGTTAATCTCTTGAGTATTAGCTTGTGATTATCAAATATACGAATAAACATCGAGGATTACAGAGCCTATACAATAACAACTGAACAATCAGACATTCCATTAAGCTAATATATTTCAAGTTAATCTCGTTTAACAAATGACAAAAGTGCAAAACTACTTGTGTCAATTTATATAATGAAGCCTTAATTTCTGGTCTTCAGCAAATATGTGCCACCTCCCACTCTCATCTTCCCTGCCAGACAAAACACTGGAATGTTATAGAATAATGTTTGAAGACTGTATTCAATTCACCAAACTGTCCCAACACAATGCAAGGCCATTGCCTGACTCAGCTGCTCAGATGTTCTGCAGTGCAGTGATCTGTTGTTATAACACCTTGACATTTTAGGCTGGGCTAATGAGCTTTAGTCCTCCAGAAACTCCTAATATGGAAGTTCATTAGTATGCATACAATAAGTTAATCATCCATGTGATTCTATCCAGGTGCCATAACCACTGAACTATAAATAGATTTGGAGCTCAATGACCATGTAACTCAAAGAGAAACTCGTAGGAAACAAAGTAGAAAAAGGATTTAGAAGTTATTGACTGTAATAACAATTTTTGGCAAACTATGAGTGATTTTTGGAATGGGTAATCTGGAGTCAGAAGTCACTAGTTTATGTCATCACTTGGGCCAATCAGGAGGGCTTTTGTCCATTTGGTGCGTACCTCACTGCTTCCTGTCTTGCCAAGCATATGGGCAAATGCTCTACATTATAAACAGAAGATTGAAGACTGATTTTGAGCACTTACAAGGTATTTAAAAGCATTGAACGTATTTGGTGTGTTAGAGTATCATCTGAACGTGGTCTGAGGTGACTGTGGAAGTTGTAGGATATTTCTGAATCAGTTATTTGAGCCTATTTCTGATGTCGTGACCATTGAAGCATGACTCAAATATCTCACCCTTGTATGTATATAGCAAAGATTGGGATCATTCAAAGTGAAGACATCTCTCCTTCACGTTGGTTAGGCCCGTGGAAAGAAACCATGTTTGTCTGACCAAAATGAAAATTGTCTGACCACAGCTTTCTCCACGTCAGACAAATTGTCTGACCGTAGTCAATTTGCTTTCGCGCGCACTGAGCTCAACTATAGCATTTGAAGTTATTGCTCAGTCTACTAAATGCACTGAACTTGATAAAAACATTTGTTGAAAGTTGCATTCAATTATCTTAATTTTTAATAGAGTTATGAATATCACAGTCGTTGATCACAGACTCTTTGTAAATACAATGCTAAAGCATAGCAACTTTTTCCTTCATTTTTCGACTACATAAATGCCTTGTCCCTTCCTTAATAATTGGCATATTAAGGTGGTTCTGGTGGCTACATTTCTTTTATTCGGGCATCTATTACATAAAAATATTTTAAATGTGAAATTCTAGTTCTAAACATTTTTGAAACATACCTGCATTACTGATCTTAGAGTAAAATCAGATGCATAATCTTTTCGTATGCTTGTCACCAACAAGCAGGATTAGCCTCCTTAAATCAATTTAACATTAAAAGTATTGGGTATGATCATGACAAATCAACAGCATGATGATACACAAATTGCCATGTTCACAGTGCAGCTGTCCACTTGGTTTCCTTACAATACAAGACTTGAAATAATTATTGGTACTTACAAAATTGCCAATGGAACCAGAAAACTGATCAACCTTGCAATTATAGCTGCAGCCATCTCTGATGCTGATGTGTTGCCAGTCTGGAAACTTGAGTCAAATTGGTGGTGTATATGTACAAGATCATTTAAATATTACGCCACAATGCAGTAGCTGTGTGGATCTCTGTTGTCTGTGTGGATTTTGACAAATGTGTCAAATGTGACGTTTTGGTTGTCGTAATAAAATAAAAATAAAAAGATATAAAAAATGTTCAAATGATAATAAATTATATGAATAAGGTTAAGCAATTTGGATGAAAAACACTAATGTTGTCCATCCTGCAAAATGCAATGACATTTTAATGATGAAGTAATCGTTTTAATTTTGTAAATACTGTGAGACATGATATTTAGTCAATAGATTAATTAGGCACATAAGTTAAATGGTCTTTTCATGGAAGAGATAATCATTGTAAAATATTACCTTCTTGCTTTATTTTTTCAACTGCTCGCTCCTAAATGTTTAATTACTTCGAGAAGATACTTTGTTTACATAGTCCAATGTATTATTTGAAAGCATGCATGCTGGAATGGATGTATATATAGGTACTCATATTACTCACACAGCTGTTGGTAGATAACACCCTGGAGAGAGTTTAATGAATGAATATATATATTTTTTACATGCACAGGTACAATACATGACAATAGAAACTTTTCTCGATGATAATTAAAAGAAAGGAAGAACATCAAAGTAAATAATTACTATACCCAAATAAGGGGTGTCCTTCGTATATTATAACATAAATATTACATTTTTAAATAATAAGTTGCATCAAAATTATGTGTTTCTGGGAATTTGTTTAAATTACTGTTAGAGATGTGTTACTCTTTTCCAGGTTATGCTGTGCTTTAAAAATTTTCATGCGCATTTACTTTTCACTATTGTCATGTTGCCATCAGTTGCCATTTTCTCATTATATAATAAGTATTATTCTGTTACCTGAATGTCTTAGATTTTTGAATTAGAGTGTTTTATCGTTCACGGGTCCGCAGATAATGAGAATAAAGTCAATTTACCGTCGCTTTATTTGTTGTGTTTTTTAAGGGAAAAAAACAATGAAATACAGAATGTCCTCTTTTCTAGTCAATAAGTGGTCTATTTGTTATGACAAGCTTAGAACAGTTGGGCAACACACCAGGTGCGTTACACCAGCAAAACTTTCATGGACTTTGAATTTTAGGGGATAGCTGTAACAAGTGTACATACCTGGCAAGTATCCCCAAAGGGTGACATTGCCATACCCCAAATGGCCAATGGACTAGGCCTGCCTTACCTACCAGCTGTGACAATGAAGGGGAAAGGTTTCTTTGCAATGTTGAGAAGAAGTGAAAGCAGTTCCATTATTAACTGCCATAAAGTTCAACGGGTTAATCTAAAATCTATCAAAGAAAAGTGGGCGACCTAAAAATCATCAGAGAATCATGGGAGTTTTTTAAAAATATCTTTATCCCATAATGTGCTGGTAGCAATAATTTCATCACAAAACGGCAAAGTTTGTAAACATATTGTGTACAGTGCACTGGCCAGTATCAGTGTTTTAATTGACTTGTTGCTTCAGAAAATGCTAATAGTGAAGTAAGTATCCTACAGGGAGCATACTAGTGCAATGTTCTCTGTGGATAAAAAAGGTTAATTATACTAATAGTGCAGTAGGTATCCTGCAGAAGGCATACTACTCTAATTAGGACAGGATAACAGTTTAGCCAGTGGTGTAGCCAGAAATCTGCCACAGGTGGGGCAGTGGGTGGGGCAGGACTTCTTGAGAGGGGGGCAAGACCTTTATCGACATTTATTGAAATTTTTTGGATAAGATGCACATGACTCCCACAATGGTCATTATCATCATCATTAAGCAAGTTAAATTGACCATGAAGTGCAAGAAATTGAATTATATGTTGTATTTACATATCATTTTTTAAGGCATTAGATATTTTGCTGCTAAATGCTAAGTTATTATTATATCTTGCGTAAATTTGCTTGACTGAATGCCACTAAATATTGAATCTAGATGATTGGATCCATAGATGAAGAAAACATCTTAGAAAAACATCAGAAAAGTGACATTTTTACCAAAACAAGAATTCTGGTGTCAATGAAAATATTCTTTCAGTCTTGAACAAGAAACAGAAAAGTTACAATGCTCATCATATAGCAATCATCATCTTAGCAATGTTATCACATTAGAACAGAAAAATTGCATGATTTTTCAATCAGACTAGGCCTATAAACTATTCATAAATATTATAGGAATGTAATGAGTGTCATATAGAATAATGAAAAACTATCTCTACCCTTAATTAGAACAGACCAGTGTAATAACAATAGCAGGGCTCCTAGCAGCCCTCCAGAAAAAAAATTGGAGTTTGGCCAAAAAAATTAGGATCATTAATTGTGGTCACGTAGGAGCCTGTTTTAGTCACATTTTGCCAAAAAACAAGACAAAGGGACAAGATGTTGTCTTCATTTTTGACGCCTTCATTGAAAGTACACAATTTTTTCCTTCAAGATAAGTCCCAAACCTTGTCGAAAGAATGTACAATGAGCCTTAAGATTTTTTTCAGTCAAATATCTGACATTTCTGACTCAAAGCTTGAACTTTGTCCTATGAAGAGACAAGATTTGCCACTTCACTAAATTTACAATTTCGGAATTTCAAAAAAGTAGGACTGGCCCGAAAGGAAAAGTAGGATGATTTCTAAAAAAGGTAGGAAAAGTAGGAGTTCTAGGAGGCCTGCAATAGAGACACTAAATTTCAATGTAGCAACATCAGTCTCTGATATGAGTTAAGAAGCATGATCCTGTTTGAAAATATGTCTACAAACTCATCCAAATCAAATGAATTTGACCTTTGTCATTCAATATGGACGACTCTAAGGTTTGAGAGCCTCTCATCTGCCATTGAATATTCACAAAGGTTTTTGTCCTCTTCATGACAGAGAAGCTTCGCTCAAAAGAAGCACTGGACGCTGGTATTGTCATTGCAGTTTTACAGAGCCTCACTGCATGGTTGAATAAATTTGACAAATTCGGGAGAGTTCAGTTGGTGTTTCGAGGCCCTGCATTTTTCGGCTCCACCAGTTGCTTGGCCCGCTAAATAATTAGGTCAGCGTTTGAAACACTATTTGGTAGAGGCCATCCAAAGCAGAATAGTAAAACCAGGTCATGCACTGGACATTTCAGGCTAATTTTATTTACTCAAAAGCCAGAGGGGGGGGCAAGAGGGGGGGCAAGAGCAGCCACAGGGGGGCAATTGCCCCACCTTGCCTCCCCCTGGCTACGCCACTGAAACTGTTTAGCAGGGGGCTGTCACTATGCCCTGAAATTTAAAACATGTTACGGATGATACCAGGGCTGTGGATCTGATATTGGTCAGGATTTTTTCTGATTTGCCATTTGCCCTGACGCTGGGGAGGGGGGAAGGGGTAACTTATGGTAATACATGAGTAGGCCTATATAAATTTTCTTTGATTTCAGAGGCAATTTGGAAAAGAGAGCCACATATCACCATAACCCTTGCCATTGAAATAATATGTCAAAATTTCATAAATACAATTTAACTATGTGTTTCATAACGAAAAAAAAACCCCACTAAATATACATCCTGAGCATGCACCTTGAAGATATAGGAGGATGCGTGGTCCAGTGCATTTGCCACTTATTTTAGGCCCGACAGTATATCACCTCAAGCAGTTACAACCTTCTCATGTACAAGCAATCACTTCCCATTTTGATGGGAACTGCTGCCAATAATTAAAGCTCATAACTGCAGGCATGTATGAAAATAATTAACTTTTGTAATGTTTTCCTTAAGATATTTATGGCAGAAGATGAAAAATCTATGTAAGAAATTTCATTTTTGTTGATGGCAAGTTGCTTGACTTGTTCTTTGATTTTCGAAAAGCCTGAACTGTAAGATGGAAATTCTTGTTTGCACTGATATTTGTTGTTTTAAAAATTGGTCTGAGTTAAACTTACATTACACACAAAATATGAAAGTTCTTGTTGTTAATCTCTTGAGTATTAGCTTGTAATTATCAAATATACGAATAAACATCGAGGATTACAGAGCCTATACAATAACAACTGAACAATCAGACATTCCATTAAGCTAATATATTTCAAGTTAATCTCGTTTAACAAATGACAAAAGTGCAAAACTACTTGTGTCAATTTATATAATGAAGCCTTAATTTCTGGTCTTCAGCAAATATGTGCCACCTCCCACTCTCATCTTCCCTGCCAGACAAAACACTGGAATGTTATTGAATAATGTTTGAAGACTGTATTCAATTCACCAAACTGTCCCAGCACAATGCAAGGCCATTGCCTGACTCAGCTGCTCAGATGTTCTGCAGTGCAGTGATCTGTTGTTATAACACCTTGACATTTTAGGCTGGGCTAATGAGCTTGAGTCCTCCAGAAACTCCTAGTATGGAAGTTCATTAGTATGCATTCAATAAGTTAATCAGCCATGTGATTCTATCCAGGGGCCATAACCACTGAACTATAAATAGATTTGGAGCTCAATGACCATGTGACTCAAAGAGAAACTTGTAGGAAACAAAGTAGAAAAAGGATTTAGAAGTTATTGATTGTAATAACAATTCTTGGCAAATTATGAGTGATTTTTGGAATGGGTAATCTGGAGTCAGAAGTCACTAGTTTATGTCATCACTTGGGCCAATCAGGAGGGCTTTTGTCCATTTGATGCGTACCTCACTGCTTCCTGACTTGCCAAGCATATGGGCAATTGCTCTACATTATAAACAGAAGATTGAAGACTGATTTTGAGCACTTACAAGGTATTTAAAAGCATTGAACGTATTTGGTGTGTTAGAGTATCATTTGAACGTGGTCTGAGGTGACTGTGGAAGTTGTAGGATATTTCTGAATCAGTTATTTGAGCCTATTTCTGATGTCGTGACCATTGAAGCATGACTCAAATATCTCACCCTTGTATGTATATAGCAAAGATTGGGATCATTCAAAGTGAAGACATCTCTCCTTCACGTTGGTTAGGCCCGTGGAAAGAAACCATGTTTGTCTGACCAAAATGAAAATTGTCTGACCACAGCTTTCTCCACGTCAGACAAATTGTCTGACCGTAGTCAATTTGCTTTCGCGCGCACTGAGTTCAACTATAGCATATGAAGTTATTGCTCAGTCTACTAAATGCACTGAACTTGATAAAAACATTTGTTGAAAGTTGCATTCAATTATCTTAATTTTTAATAGAGTTATGAATATCACAGTCGTTGATCACAGACTCTTTGTAAATACAATGCTAAAGCATAGCAACTTTTTCCTTCATTTTTCGACTACATAAATGCCTTGTCCCTTCCTTAATAATTGGCATATTAAGGTGGTTCTGGTGGCTACATTTCTTTTATTCGGGCATCTATTACATAAAAATATTTTAAATGTGAAATTCTAGTTCTAAACATTTTTGAAACATACCTACATTACTGATCTTAGAGTAAAATCAGATGCATAATCTTTTCGTATGCTTGTCACCAACAAGCAGAATTTAGTCTCCTTCGATCTATGTTTTAACATTGAAAGTATTGGGTATGATCATGACAAATCAACAGCATGATGATACACAAATTGCCATGTTCACAGTGCAGCTGTCCACTTGGTTTCCTTACAATACAAGACTTGAAATGATTATTGGTACTTACAAAATTGCCAATGGAACCAGAAAACTGATCAACCTTTCAATTATAGCTGCAGCCATCTCTGATGTTGACGTGTTGCCAGTCTGGAAACTTGAGTCAAATTGGTGGTGTATATGTACAAGATCATTTAGATATTACGCCACAATGCAGTAGCTGTGTGGATCTCTGTTGTCTATGTGGATCTCTGTTGTCTGTGTGGATTTTGACAAATGTGTCAAATGTGACGTTTTGGTTGTCGTAATAAAATAAAAATAAAAATGTTCAAATGATAATAAATTAGATGAATAAGGTTTAGCAATTTGGATGAAAAACACTAATGTTGTCCATTCTGCAAAATGCAATGACATTTTAATGATGAAGTAATCGTTTTAATTTTGTAAGTACTGTGAGACATGATATTTAGTCAATAGATTAATTAGGCACATAAGTGAAATGGTCTTTTCATGGAAGAGATAATCATTGTAAAATATTACCTTCTTGCTTTATTTTTTCAACTGCTCGCTCCTAAATGTTTAATTACTTCGAGAAGATACTTTGTATACATAGTCCAATGTATTATTTGAAAGCATGCTTGCTGGAATGGATGTATATATAGGTACTCATATTACTCACACAGCTGTTGGTAGATAACACACTGGAGAGAGTGTAATGAATGAATATATATTTATTTTTTACATGCACAGGTACAATACATGACAATAGAAACTTTTCTAAATGATAATAACTAAAAGAAAGGAAGAACATCAAAGTAAATAATTACTATACCCAAATAAGGGGGTCCTTCGTATATTATAACATAAATATTACATTTTTAAATAATAAGTTGCATCAAAATTATGTGTTTCTGGGAATTTGTTTAAATTACTGTTAGAGATGTGTTACTCTTTTCCAGGTTACCAGCTGTGCTTTAAAAATTTTCATACGCATTTACTTTTCACTATTGTCATGTTGCCATCAGTTGCCATTTTCTCATTATATAATAAGTATTATTCTGTTACCTGAATGTCTTAGATTTTTGAATTAGAGTGTTTTATCGTTCACGGGTCCGCAGATAATGAGAATAAAGTCAATTTACCATCAATTTATGTGTTGTGATTTTTAAGAAGAAAAAAAACGATGAAATACAGAATGTCCTCTTTTCTAGTCAATAAGTGGCCTAATTGTTATGACAAGCTTAGAACAGTTGGGCAACACACCAGGTGGGTTACACCAGCAAAACTTTCATGGACTTTGAATTTTAGGGGATAGCTGTAACAAGTGTACATACCTGGCAAGTATCCCCAAAGGGTGACATTGCCATACCCCAAATGGCCAATGGACTAGGCCTGCCTTACCTACCAGCTGTGACAATGAAGGGGAAAGGTTTCTTTGCAATGTTGAGAAGAAGTGAAAGCAGTTCCATTATTAACTGCCATAAAGTTCAATGGGTTAATGTAAAATCTATCAAAGAAAAGTGGGCAACCTAAAAATCATCAGAGAATCGTGGAGTTTTTTAAATATCTTTATCCCATAATGTGCTGGTAGTAATAATTTCATCACAAAACAGCAAAGTTTGTAAACAGATTGTGTACAGTGCACTGGCCAGTATCAGTGTTTTAATTGACTTGTTGCTTCCGAAAATGCTAATAGTGAAGTAAGTATCCTACAGGGGGCATACTAGTACAATGTTCTCTCTGGATAAAAAAGGTTAATTATACTAATAGTGCAGTAGGTATCCTGCAGAGGGTATACTACTCTAATTAGGACAGGATAACAGTTTAGCAGGGGGCTGTCACTATGCCCTGAAATTTAAAACATGTTACGGATGTTACCAGGGCTGTGGATCTGATATTGGTCAGGATTTTTCCTGATTTGCCATTTGCCCTGACGCTGGGGAGGGGGGAGGGGTAACTTATGGTAATACATGAGTAGGCCTATATAAATTTTCTTTGATTTCAGAGGCAATTTGGAAAAGAGAGCCACAGATCACCATAACCCTTGCCATTGAAATAATATGTCAAAATTTCATAAATACAATTTAACTATGTGTTTCATAACGAAAAAAAAACCCCACTAAATATACATCCTGAGCATGCACCTTGAAGATATAGGAGGATGCGTGGTCCAGTGCATTTGCCACTTATTTTAGGCCCGACAGTATATCACCTCAAGCAGTTACAACCTTCTCATGTACAAGCAATCACTTCCCATTTTGATGGGAACTGCTGCCAATAATTAAAGCTGATAACTGCAGACACGTATGAAAATAATTGACTTTTGTAATGTTTTCATTAAGATATTTATGACAGAAGATGAAAAATCTATGTAAGAAATTTCATTTTTGTTGATGGCAAGTTGCTTGACTTGTTCTTTGATTTTCGAAAAGCCTGAACTGTAAGATGGAAATTCTTGTTTGCACTGATATTTGTTGTTTTAAAAATTGGTCTGAGTTAAACTTACATTACACACAAAATATGAAAGTTCTTGTTGTTAATCTCTTGAGTATTAGCTTGTAATTATCAATTTGGCAAATATACGAATAAACACCGAGGATTACAGAGCCTATACAATAACAACTGAACAATCAGACATTCCATTAAGCTAATATATTTCAAGTTAATCTCGTTTAACAAATGACAAAAGTGCAAAACTACTTGTATCAATTTATATAATGAAGCCTTAATTTCTGGTCTTCAGCAATGTGTGCCCCCTCCCACTCTCATCTTCCCTGCCAGACAAAACACTGGAATGTTATAGAGTAATGTTTGAAGACTGTATTCAATTCACCAAATTGTCCCAGCACAATGCAAGGCCATTGCCTGACTCAGCTGCTCAGATGTTCTGCAGTGCAGTGATCTGTTGTTATAACACCTTGACATTTTAGGCTGGGCTAATGAGCTTTAGTCCTCCAGAAACTCCTAATATGGAAGTTCATTAGTATGCATACAATAAGTTAATCATCCATGTGATTCTATCCAGGGGCCATAACCACTGAACTATAAATAGATTTGGAGCTCAATGACCATGTGACTCAAAGAGAAACTCGTAGGAAACAAAGTAGAAAAAGGATTTAGAAGTTATTGACTGTAATAACTATTTTTGGCAAATTATGAGTGATTTTTGGAATGGGTAATCTGGAGTCAGAAGTCACTAGTTTATGTCATCACTTGGGCCAATCAGGAGGGCTTTTGTCCATTTGGTGCGTACCTCACTGCTTCCTGACTTGCCAAGCATATGGGCAATTGCTCTACATTATAAACAGAAGATTGAAGACTGATTTTGAGCACTTACAAGGTATTTAAAAGCATTGAACGTATTTGGTGTTAGAGTATCATCTGAACGTGGTCTGAGGTGACTGTGGAAGTTGTAGGATATTTCTGTATCAGTTATTTGAGCCTATTTCTGATGTCGTGACCATTGAAGCATGACTCAAATATCTCACCCTTGTATGTATATAGCAAAGATTGGGATCATTCAAAGTGAAGACATCTCTCCTTCACGTTGGTTAGGCCCGTGGAAAGAAACCATGTTTGTGTGACCAAAATGAAAATTGTCTGACCACAGCTTTCTCCACGTCAGACAAATTGTCTGACCGTAGTCAATTTGCTTTCGCGCGCACTGAGCTCAACTATAGCATTTGAAGTTATTGCTCAGTCTACTAAATGCACTGAACTTGATAAAAACATTTGTTGAAAGTTTCATTCAATTATCTTAATTTTTAATAGAGTTATGAATATCACAGTCGTTGATCATAGACTCTTTGTAAATACAATGCTAAAGCATAGCAACTTTTTCCTTCATTTTTCGACTACATAAATGCCTTGTCCCTTCCTTAATAATTGGCATATTAAGGTGGTTCTGGTGGCTACATTTCTTTTATTCGGGCATCTATTACATAGAAATATTTTAAATGTGAAATTCTAGTTCTAAACATTTTTGCAACATACCTACATTACTGATCTTAGAGTAAAATCAGATGCATAATCTTTTCGTATGCTCGTCACCAACAAGCGGGATTAGCCTCCTTAAATCAAACTAACATTAAAAGTTTTGGGTATGATCATGACAAATCAACAGCATGATGATACACAAATTGCCATGTTCACAGTGCAGCTGTCCACTTGGTTTCCTTACAATACAAGACTTGAAATAATTATTGGTACTTACAAAATTGCCAATGGAACCAGAAAACTGATCAACCTTGCAATTATAGCTGCAGCCATCTCTGATGCTGATGTGTTGCCAGTCTGGAAACTTGAGTCAAATTGGTGGTGTATATGTACAAGATCATTTAGATATTACGCCACAATGCAGTAGCTGTGTGGATCTCTGTTGTCTGTGTGGATTTTGACAAATTTGTCAAATGTGACATTTTGGTTGTCGTAATAAAATTAAAATAAAAAGATATAAAAATGTTCAAATGATAATAAATTATATGAATAAGGTTAAGCAATTTGGATGAAAAACACTAATGTTGTCCATTCTGCAAAATGCAATGACATTTTAATGATGAAGTAATCGTTTTAATTTTGTAAGTACTGTGAGACATGATATTTAGTCAATAGATTAATTAGGCACATAAGTGAAATGGTCTTTTCATGGAAGAGATAATCATTGTAAAATATTACCTTCTTGCTTTATTTTTTCAACTGCTCGCTCCTAAATGTTTAATTACTTCGAGAAGATACTTTGTTTACATAGTCCAATGTATTATTTGAAAGCATGCATGCTGGAATGGATGTATATATAGGTACTCATATTACTCACACAGCTGTTGGTAGATAACACACTGGAGAGAGTGTAATGAATGAATATATATATTTTTTACATGCACAGGTACAATACATGACAATAGAAACTTTTCTAAATGATAATAACTAAAAGAAAGGAAGAACATCAAAGTAAATAATTACTATACCCACTGAGGGGTGTCCTTCGTATATTATACCATAAATATTACATTTTTAAACAATAAGTTGCATCAAAATGATGTGTTTCTGGGAATTTGTTTAAATTACTGTTAGAGATGTGTTACTCTTTTCCAGGTTACCTGCTGTGCTTTAAAAATGTTCATACACATTTACTTTTCACTATTGTCATGTTGCCATCAGTTGCCATTTTCTCATTATATAATAAGTATTATTCTGTTACCTGAATGTCTTAGATTTTTGAATTAGAGTGTTTTAACGTTCACGGGTCCGCAGATAATGAGAATAAAGTCAATTTACCGTCAATTTATGTGTTGTGTTTTTTAAGAAAAGAAAAAAACGATGAAATACAGAATGTCCTCTTTTCTAATAAGTGGTCTAATTGTTATGACAAGCTTAGAACAGTTGGGCAACACACCAGGTGGGTTACACCAGCAAAACTTTCATGGACTTTGAATTTTAGGGGATAGCTGTAACAAGTGTACATACCTGGCAAGTATCCCCAAAGGGTGACATTGCCATACCCCAAATGGCCAATGGACTAGGCCTGCCTTACCTACCAGCTGTGACAATGAATGGGAAAGGTTTCTTTGCAATGTTGAGAAGAAGTGAAAGCAGTTCCATTATTAACTGCCATAAAGTTCAATGGGTTAATCTAAAATCTATCAAAGACAAGTGGGCGACCTAAAAATCATCAGAGAATCATGGGAGCTTTTTTTAAATATCTTTATCCCATAATGTGCTGGTAGTAATAATTTCATCACAAAACAGCAAAGTTTGTAAACAGATTGTGTACAGTGCACTGGCCAGTATCAGTGTTTTAATTGATTTGTTGCTTCCGAAAATGCTAATAGTGAAGTAAGTATCCTACAGGGAGCATACTAGTACAATGTTCTCTCTGGATAAAAAAGGTTAATTATACTAATAGTGCAGTAGGTATCCTGCAGAGGGCATACTACTCTAATTAGGACAGGATAACAGTTTAGCAGGGGGCTGTCACTATGCCCTGAAATTTAAAACATGTTACGGATGATACCAGGGCTGTGGATCTGATATTGGTCAGGATTTTTTCTGATTTGCCATTTGCCCTGACGCTGGGGAGGGGGGAGGGGTAACTTATGGTAATACATGAGTAGGCCTATATAAATTTTCTTTGATTTCAGAGGCAATTTGGAAAAGAGAGCCACATATCACCATAACCCTTGCCATTGAAATAATATGTCAAAATTTCATAAATACAATTTAACTATGTGTTTCATAACGAAAAAAAAACCCCACTAAATATACATCCTGAGCATGCACCTTGAAGATATAGGAGGATGCGTGGTCCAGTGCATTTGCCACTTATTTTAGGCCCGACAGTATATCACCTCAAGCAGTTACAACCTTCTCATGTACAAGCAATCACTTCCCATTTTGATGGGAACTGCTGCCAATAATTAAAGCTCATAACTGCAGACATGTATGAAAATAATTAACTTTTGTAATGTTTTCATTAAGATATTTATGACAGAAGATGAAAAATCTATGTAAGAAATTTCATTTTTGTTGACGGCAAGTTGCTTGACTTGTTCTTTGATTTTCGAAAAGCCTGAACTGTAAGATGGAAATTCTTGTTTGCACTGATATTTGTTGTTTTAAAAATTGGTCTTAGTTAAACATTACAGAGCCTATACAATAACAACTGAACAATCAGACATTCCATTAAGCTAATATATTTCAAGTTAATCTCGTTTAACAAATGACAAAAGTGCAAAACTACTTGTATCAATTTATATAATGAAGCCTTAATTTCTGGTCTTCAGCAAATGTGTGCCCCCTCCCACTCTCATCTTCCCTGCCAGACAAAACACTGGAATGTTATTGAATAATGTTTGAAGACTGTATTCAATTCACCAAACTGTCCCAGCACAATGCAAGGCCATTGCCTGACTCAGCTGCTCAGATGTTCTGCAGTGCAGTGATCTGTTGTTATAACACCTTGACATTTTAGGCTGGGCTAATGAGCTTTAGTCCTCCAGAAACTCCTAATATGGAAGTTCATTAGTATGCATACAATAAGTTAATCATCCATGTGATTCTATCCAGGGGCCATAACCACTGAACTATAAATAGATTTGGAGCTCAATGACCATGTGACTCAAAGAGAAACTCGTAGGAAACAAAGTAGAAAAAGGATTTAGAAGTTATTGACTGTAATAACTATTTTTGGCAAATTATGAGTGATTTTTGGAATGGGTAATCTGGAGTCAGAAGTCACTAGTTTATGTCATCACTTGGGCCAATCAGGAGGGCTTTTGTCCATTTGGTGCGTACCTCACTGCTTCCTGACTTGCCAAGCATATGGGCAATTGCTCTATATTATAAACAGAAGATTGAAGACTGATTTTGAGCACTTACAAGGTATTTAAAAGCATTGAACGTATTTGGTGTGTTAGAGTATCATCTGAACGTGGTCTGAGGTGACTGTGGAAGTTGTAGGATATTTCTAAATCAGTTATTTGAGCCTATTTCTGATGTCGTGACCATTGAAGCATGACTCAAATATCTCACCCTTGTATGTATATATAAGATTGGGATCATTGAAAGTGAAGACATCTCTCCTTCACGTTGGTTAGGCCCGTGGAAAGAAACCATGTTTGTCTGACCAAAATGAAAATTGTCTGACTACAGCTTTCTCCACGTTAGACAAATTGACCGTAGTCAATTTGCTTTCGCGGTCACTGAGTTCAACTATAGCATATGAAGTTATTGCTCAGTCTACTAAATGCACTGAACTTGATAAAAACATTTGTTGAAAGTTTCATTCAATTATCTTAATTTTTAATAGAGTTATGAATATCACAGTCGTTGATCACAGACTCTGTAAATACAATGCTAAAGCATAGCAACTTTTTCCTTCATTTTTCGACAATATAAATGCCTTGTCCCTTCCTTAATAATTGGCATATTAAGGTGGTTCTGGTGGCTACATTTCTTTTATTCGGGCATCTATTACATAAAAATATTTTAAATGTGAAATTCTAGTTCTAAACATTTTTGAAACATACCTACATTACTGATCTTAGAGTAAAATCAGATGCATAATCTTTTCGTATGCTTGTCACCAACAAGCGGGATTAGTCTCCTTAAATCAATTTAACATTGAAAGTATTGGGTATGATCATGACAAATCAACAGCATGATGATACACAAATTGCCATGTTCACAGTGCAGCTGTCCACTTGGTTTTGCACATCAAATTTCCTGACTGTAATGTCGCCAGTAGGTCCTGCATACAACTCCTGACAATACAAGACTTGAAATAATTATTGGTACTTACAAAATTGCCAATGGAACCAGAAAACTGATCAACCTTGCAATTATAGCTGCAGCCATGTCTGATGTTGACGTGTTGCCAGTCTGGAAACTTGTGTCAAATCGGTGATACAAGATCATTTAGATATTACGCCACAATGCAGTAGCTGTGTGGATCTCTGTTGTCTATGTGGATCTCTGTTGTCTGTGTGGATCTCTTTTGTCTGTGTGGATCTCTGTTGTCGATTATGTCGGGCCTAATTGTGTGATTTTTATGAAATCCAAGAAGCTAAAGATCAATTATGACTGGCCTAATTGTATGATTTTTGTGAAATTCAAGAAGCTAACGATCAATTATGACTGGCCTAATTGTATGACTTTTGTGAAATCCAAGAAGCTAAAGATCAATTATGTCGGGCCTAATTGTGTGATTTTTATGAAATCCAAGAAGCTAAAGATCAATTATGTCTGGCCTAATTGTATGATTTTTGTGAAATCCAAGAAGCTAAAGATCAATTATGTCTGGCCTAATTGAGTGATTTTTGTGAAATCCAAGAAGCTAAAGATCAATTATGTCTGGCCTTATTGTATGATTTTTGTGAAATCCAAGAATCTAAAGATCAATTATGTCTGGCCTAATTGTATGATTTTTGTGAAATCCAAGAAGCTAAAGATCAATTATGTCTGGCCTAATTGTATGATTTTTGTGAAATCCAAGAAGCTAAAGATCAATTATGTCTAGCCTAATTGTGTGATTTTTATGAAATCCAAGAAGCTAAAGATCAATTATGTCTGGCCTAATTGTATGATTTTTGTGAAATCCAAGAAGCTAAAGATCAATTATGTCTGGCCTAATTGAGTGATTTTTGTGAAATCCAAGAAGCTAAAGATCAATTATGACTGGCCTAATTGTATGATTTTTGTGAAATTCTTCCAAATTGTGTCCAACATGTCTCAGAGGCGTGAGAGAAAAATTGAAGGCAAGATCGGGATGGGGATCAGATAAAAAAATTTATTGTATTGAATGCCGAATTTTAAAAGTGACAGAGACAATCACTACATAAATCATTTTAAAAAATCCAAAAACTGAATTTATGATGTTGCAAGATGTTCAGAAAACGCCGTCCTGACACAGACTGAACTGATATTCCAGTAAAAAAAGTTCCAGGTCGATATTTTCACACTTGTTTTTTATTATTATACAGTCTATGTATGCAGCAATAACATGAATATAAGACAGCACTTGGCAGAAATGTCGAAATGTCAAATGTAGTAGAATGTAACTCTGTCTTAAAGAATTTATCATCAATAAAAGTGAAAATCAATTAATAATGCATGCTACAGTATATATAGAAACCCATTCTAGAGAATATGACGGCCGGCATTTGTTACTTTACTGCTTCTCATTTTCATCCTCCGCTTTCGGAGTTAATATCTTGTTATTTTTTCCCCGGAATATTGCTGGAAAAAAAAAAACAACAAGGAAGAAATGCTCAACAGCAGATAAACCATATAAATTTGATTTCATAGATTATTAATAAACATTATTAATATTGAATAGAATTTGTTTTGACTTCAGCAGCACATACATATGTATGTGTGAAACTATGATACCCAAGAATTTGTGTCCTGCACTTGATCTTAACAAAAACACTCTATATGGAAGGAACCTTTAACATGCTTAAGGGTTCTATAAGCTAGTATAGATAAAAGTGGTCGAAATGAGGGGGGTCTGGGGGGGTTTGACCCCCCAAATGCTCATGTGACCCCCTCAAATACATTTTTCAGAAGGACCCAGAGGGGGTCCTCCAAAACCCCCCCCCCCCCAAATACTGTAAGTGTGCTGAGAAGTGAGCATGAAGCAGCAAGTAAAGCCTAATACGCAAACAACAACCTCTTGTAATTTATATAAACAGTTCAATGAAAATAAGTCCCCCTTTGGATAAACTTGAATATCACAAAGATTCCTTCGCTGATATTTATGACAGTTGGCTAAATTAAAGCCCCATATATCGACTTTACAAGTGTGTATTTATAGCTCAGTGGCATTATTCCTCACTGAGCCAGCAGCCTTCGAGTGAGCCTACCCCTGTTTTAAAAAATCCATGGCTTTTCCAATGGATATGAACAATTTCACCATGCGAGGGAGCCACCAGCTTGATAAACCTCATCATGTTTCTGGATTAAATTTGTTTCTCAATCGTGTTTAGAAGATAACTAAGGACTTCTTTTGTAACAGTTTTACAGTTTAGGTTCCTTGGATGCAATAACAAGTAATTTGAGTGGAGTTTAAACACCTTTTGGAGCTGTTTGGTAAATTTTTTTTTGGAAAAAACCAAAACTTAGGATTTTTGAAAAGAGGGGTACGTGCACTCGGGGTCTGCTGGCGCAGACAAAAATTTAGCAATAAAGCTACAAATACACACGCAGACTGTCAATATGCAGGCCTACAAACTGGCCAACTTTCATCAAAATCGGAGAAGAGGTCTTTGAGATATTCACGTTTTTGTAAAGGGGGATTTATTTTTGTTGAACTGTTTACATTACCAATAGGGTTTTCACAACTCATTTTCTGAGATAAAACATGCCTTTAAAAAGCCCAGAGTTCATTTTTAGAGTATCTGAAAAACTTTGGCTTCAGGGCACCTCTGGCTGCCCGCTAGCGGCCCGCGGACTGCCAGCTACAAGGGCTTCAACCCTTTGGGTCTTCCAACTGAAAGACCCCCCCAAATAGCATGGCCTATTTCGACCACTGATAGATAAGTAACCCCAAAATGTCATTATTAAACTTTTAAAAAGGATCAAACAAAAAAACAAAAAGAACGCTCTTATAATCCAGCTGCACTGAACTCCCACCATGGAACCCTTTTCTCTCAAATTGGGAGCATAGGGCTCCATCATAGGGCCTTCTCACCAGTATTGAACTTTTTCAATTCAGTTGGACCCTAAATACATTTTTTCAGCTGCAGGTTCTATATATTTACAGTTGGCAGCAGAATTATTCAACCCCTCAATGTTTTCCTACTGAATTCAATAGTTGACAAGTCTTGCAAAAATGAGTGTGGTGACATAAGCATGCACTAAATCATGAAAAAAAATGATGACGTCACAACTGCTGGAAATAAAATCTAAATCCGGTAGGTATTTTGCATTTTGCACAGGGATCATAAATTTCAGAAACAAGCACTCTTAGAGCACAGTACCGGCCATGCTGCACGTGTTTTTTCATTGAAATCGACATGATTAATGTACATGTATGGTGGATGGGGAAAAAAGAGGAATTTCTTTTTATGTTTACATTAACTGGTCGACTGTGTGTAGTTTTAATCAATACCTGAAATTACTTGCTCATAAAACTGTTTTATGCATGGAGTGTAAGACGAAATAAGTATGATATGCCTATTGAGAATGGTAGGTACAAGCAGGCCTAAGCTGACAGATTACAAGAAGGCAGTGGTCGAAATAGGCCATGCTATTTGGGGGGGTCTTTCAGATGGAAGACCCAAAGGGTTGAAGCTTTTGTAACTGGCAGTCCGCGGGTCGCTAGCAGGCCGCCAGAGGTGCCCTGAAGCCAAAGTTTTTCAGATACTCTAAAAATGAATTCTGGGCTTTTTAAAGGTATGTTTTATCTCAGAAAATGAGTTGTGAAAACTCTATTGGTAATGTATATAAATTACAAGAGGTTGTTGCTTGCTGGTTGGGCTTTACTTGCTGCTTCATGCTCACTTCTCAGCACACTTTCAGTATTTAGGGGGTTTTTTGAGGACCCCCTCTGGGTCCTTTTGAGAAATGTATTTGAGGGGGTCACATGAGCATTTGGGGGGGTCAAACCCCCCCTGACCCCCCCTTATTTCGACCACTGCAAGAAGGTGTGAAAATGAATTGCACTTTAGGCCTAAATGGTGATGAACAATTCAGTATACAATCGAAGAGGTCATTGAACAGCAATTAAAAAGATATCAAAACCCTCTATTTATGAGTGTGAAATACCTATGCTTTGTGCAGTGACAACGTGAATAGGCCTACACAAGTAAATGGCAGCGCAAATCAGTCACGACCTACCCAGCGCTAGCCATTAGAGGGGATGCTTATAACTCTAATATTATTGCATTTAACTAAAAAAAGACACAATTGGCACAATCTACAATGTTATAACTGAGAAATACATATAAAATAAACCCTTGGAATGAACTAGTTAGGCCTGGAGGCTCGCGATTCACACCTGAAGGATATCACTGCATTACCCTCCTATGCATAGGATACATGGCCGTTAATTATGTAACCCCCCTGCTTCCATTGGAATAGCATTGGAGCTGGGGGTTGAATAATTTTTCAAAAGTTTTGACCCATACGTAAAATGGAGCTTGCCAACCAGATTTATTTATGCTTAACAACAGATTTAGTATAATACTAGCATTGACCCGTGATTAAGGATATTTAAACACAAAAGCAGGTTTGTGGCAGTCTGGAGAATGAGTCTCAGAAAATGTGTGAGAGAGGAAAAGTATATGAACAGTAAACAGCATTTTCATTATATGTCAGGGGGAAGGGAGCGACCATTTTGATTCTGTGTTAAAGAAATAACTTCTTGGCTAGTTTTGGAGAAACAAAAGAAACAGTTTTGGGCAGTCGTAAAAAAAAAGATTTGTAACATGGTTTTGTTTGATTTAGAAATTAATTCAAGAAGTGAGGACATGAGACACCCAAAATAAATAATGACTGTCGGCGTCACTGTGAAAGATATGCCTTCCCGTGGAAGAAAACTGCCAAGTCCCCCCTCCTTCCTAAGAAGGGGAACTGAATCATATACAGCTGAAGCGAGATGTAGGTGAAGTATTGTTCCATGTTCCTTAGTAATACGCGCAGGCCAGTACCTGTACCAAAGTTCATAACTCTAAGCGGAATATTAAGGTACAGGGGGCAGTTGAAGAATGACTGGCAAAATGGCCAACCCAAAATGGCAGGCATCTTCGATTTCTTGGCATATTTCCAACTAACACATACAGGTTAATGCGTGCATGAAATTTCATAACTTTAAGCGAAATATTAAGGTCACAGCGGGCAGTTCATGAATGAAGAAAGATGGCTGCCAAAATGGCCGGCACACAATGGCCGGCACACAATGGCCGGCACACAATGGCCGGCACACAATGGCCGGCACACAATGGCCGGTACACAATGGCCGGCACACATGACGGCACACAATGGCCGGCACACAATGGCCGGCACACAATGGCCGGCACACAATGGCCGGCACACAATGGCCGGCACACAATGGCCGGCACACAATGGCCGGCACACAATGGCCGGCACACAATGGCCGGCACACAATGGCCGGCACACAATGGCCGGCACACAATGGCCGCCATCTTGGATTCACAACATGTTCACTTCCATATCCACAGGCCAATACCTGCACCAAATTTCATAACTGTAAGCGAAATATTATGGTCACATTGGGCAGTTGAAGAATGAAGAAAGATGGCCGCCACAAAATGGCAGCCATCTTGGATTTCTAGACATGTTCCCAACCAATACACACAGGGCAATAGCTGTACCGAATTTCATAACTGTAAGGGGAACATTTCAACATTAAGGTCACAGTGGCCAGTTCAAGAATGGCTGTCAAAATGGCCGCCACAAAACGGCAGCCATCTTTGATTTCTCCACTTACTCCCAACCAATACCCACGAGGCAATATCTGTACCAAATTTCATAACTGTAAGTGAAATACTAATGTCACAAATGGTCACTTACAGAAACCTTAACCAGGATGGCAGTGTCACTACATGGCGATTTTAACTAATTAGTTGTAATTAGCAAAACTAATGAGAGTTGGGGTTAATCGTTGCATGGTTGAAATCCTCATGTGAATTCACGAGTTTGGAGGTAAGATTGATAGTGTTGGAAAAAGCCTTATGGTTGAGATGATATAGTTTCTTCCACAAATATATATATAGGATGTTGTCTAGTATGAGATGCTATCATACATGTTATGATTTGATTTATTCTTATATCATCACACAAGTTTACTTTTGCAAAACCTGTTTACTATTGGAGTCTATGGGAAACATGAAAGGGGTTGAATAATTTTGCTGCCAGTTGTACCATCAAGAACCTTTTGTGTGAAGAGTGTTATGGGGGGCAACACCACATCCTGAATTACATGTATAATTTTTTTAAGTAATGCGGGTGTTTATTTTTTATTTCACTAATATTTTCTCTAATATTATACTAATGCTGCCTGATATCCAAGGAAAGTAGTCAATTCTATTTCCCCTGAGTGTGTGTAAATGAACATTACACGAGGCCAAAGGCGCTAGATATATTATAGTCAGTCTATATTTGTTTTAATATGATGATGCCAAAGCATAGAGAGACCGTCACTGAGTTCTGTAGTGTTAGAAGTGCAAAAGCCTTTCAAAAATTAAATTGTTTGTATTTGTTTTTATCTGATCAACCCTAATAATATTTTTAGCTATATACACCATTCTTTCCCATATCACATTTTATTTACAATGTATATCATTGCCACATACCAGGGCCGACAAGTAAGAGATCGTCACCATTTTGCCATGTGACAATCTCCCATAATGGCCCCCCACCAGGGCCATTAAAATCATTGTCGGCCCTCTTGCAGGGCCAACAATGAATAATGGCCCTCTATCAGGGCCGACAATGAAATATCTCCAATAACAGCCCTTGGCCAGGGCCGATATGATTATTGTCGGCCCTCCTGCGAGGGAAAAAAAAAATTTTCTGAAAAAAAAAAAAATTCGAAAAAAAAAAAAAAAAATTCCCCCAAAAAAAAATATCCCAAAAAAAAAAAATTTGGAAAAAAAAATTTTTTCTAAAAAAAAAAAATTTCCAAAAGAAAAAAAAACATTCAAAAAAAATTTACCAAAAAAAACAAGGAGCTTTGGCATTTACCTGTATTGTTAACCAAACAAGCATTTACACGTCCCATCTTCTATGCTGCGGCATTTTCATATTATTGGAATAAGGTAGGCCTATAACTTTCTGAAGTGTGGCAATAATAGTAATAACGAGACTTAGTTTCGGGCAATATGGGATTTTGACAGCCCTCGAGCAGGGCCATTTCAGCCCTCAAGTCTTGTCGGCCCTCGCTTCGCTCAGGGCCGACAATGAACTTTCGGGCTGAAATGGCCCTGCTCTTGGGCTGTCAAAATCCCATATTGCCCTCACAAGTCCCGTTATTGTTATATTGTACAAGCCTTGAAGCTAGCAGCATCATCTGCTCCTCTGCTGCTGTTGTGACGTTATTCAAGGGCTGCTGTATTATTGTAGCGTCACAATCTATTTATAGATTTTAACTGCTTGACAAAGTGACGTCATCTCTGGCTAACTCATTGTGACGTCATGACCATTGTTTCATCATTGAATGACGTCATATAAACGGTGCCACTTTTTATGTTTGGCACATGCAAAAAAACTGCCTAGTATATCCCTGTGTTACTGAATGGCTCTGTCTCCTACCATTTGAAGACCTCTGGTCTCTGCGCTTCGCGCAGAGACCTGACGGTCTCCATTATACCGAATAGGTTGCACTGATGGGTTGCAGGGCAATAATAGTCAGGCGGCATATGTAATCTACTTTGGAGAGCTTGCCAACTTTGATTTCTCACTGCAGTATATTTATTAACATTCCAAGGAATAAATCTAAGCTTGTTGTCATGTCTACATTGGCTTTATTAATTATCTATTCACGTTATGTAGTTTCGCATCAAAAAAGCTAAAAATACCTCGGGGGCCGGACGGCGATTTTTTGGCCAACCACACATTAACTGTTGTAAAAGGTTGTAGCATATGGATTGGATGCTTAGACCCTCAGGAACATCCTTCAGGTCCACAACCTTTCAAATTGGCTGCTCAATCCATGTTATTCAAGATGGCGTCCAAGATGGCCGCCGTACACTAGTTCTTTGTTAACTCGGTCACTATTTCTCTTATTTGTTCAAGCGATACATCAAATTATGGTTATTTCAGGTCAAGGAATCCAAAAATGATGGTTTCAGCGGGATTGGAGGTGATTTATGACCTCTTTGTTGAAGAATCATGACAATATGTAAAATATCAAAGCTTGTCATAACAGTTTCGACATCTGACATTATGAATCTGGATTCACTCAATAACAGCTTCCTCTGTTTACCAGTGAGTGGCAACTGGTTGCTGTATCTATAAACTATACACTGTTTAAAATAAAGCAATTGTGTTCAAAAAGTTTGTGTCAAGGTGGTCAAAATGGTGACTGATGTGGGGTTTTACCCCTAATTTGATGTATCACATGAACAGATCATAGAAATAGAGACCGAGTTAATAAAGAACGAGTGTAACATGGACAGAGCACCTGTTTGAAAAGGCAGTTGTTCCTGTCAGAAAGTCTAATTAATTAATTAATCCATCCATATTACACAACCTTTTATAGAAGCTCGTGTCTGGTTGAACCCTCTGGCCCCCTAGGTAAAATAGTTTTTTTTAGATATCAGTTGAAAACTATTTCAAAACTTTAAAGGTCATAAATAAACCTTAGACATCACCTTTGATTAATGTGACACTAAAAAGAAACAAATCTCTAGTTTGGATGCATACATCAGGACTGAAGGTTGCATGATTGTGATGGTCTGTCCTGGGGATTCTTCCTATAACATGTATATGCTGGCGTACAGGGATGTACCTCCATTCTAAGCTTCTTTTTTTGCTTAAAGATGATTTAAAGATGATCCTGGATTGTAAAAGCAAGTCTTGTGGCCGTCTGGGGCACCAGACAAGATGCTCTGATGTCACGGTGATGAGCGATTGTGGGTGGGTGGCAGTAAAAGATTCTTTTAAGAACTTGTAAACTTACAAACCAGTAGTAATCACTAATCAGCAGATGGTGGAAGATGTGGACTGTCGCGGACATGTATTCTAGTATGCTGAAAATGTACACGTCTGGGGAATCAGTGCACTGTATACTAGGAGGGGCAGTTGTTTCCCCTCCTTTCCTTTTTGGAAAGTGGTTTCCATCTCAACTGTCTAATTTCTGTCTCATTGCTTGTGACTCCAAATTATGGATCATAGATGTTGTGTGTCATCTGCTTGCAGAATGCCTTTTAATAAAATGAGCCAGTATTTTCGCATTATTTATTTAAAAAAAACACTATCAGCTCTGCTTTCTCCTTACCAGTCCAGGTATAGGTGTCTTGTATGCATAATCACCCAACTTTACTCCTAACCAAGGTTGTCTAATTATAGGAAGGTGCGGTTATACATGAAAAGCTATCAAGAGATTG
This sequence comes from Platynereis dumerilii, assembly GCA_026936325.1. Taxonomy (NCBI): domain Eukaryota; kingdom Metazoa; phylum Annelida; class Polychaeta; order Phyllodocida; family Nereididae; genus Platynereis; species Platynereis dumerilii. Next base: position 196,127 of record JAPTHN010000093.1, on the reverse strand, counting down.
AAGGCAGTATCCACTGAGAACCTAAAGAGTTGTATCTGGATACTTATGCATGACATCAAATTACTTTACGATGACCAGTTGGTCACCCTCTTCCGAATTGTTGTGTTCAGCTTTGATTTTAGATATGGCGTACTGATCAGACAAGAGTACAACAACTAGCTAATAGTAGCATTCATTCAACTGATACCCATGTCATGACCAGAAGCTGTGGTGGAAAATGAGGTTCCTGATACATTATAAATTTATAATCAGATGTGTCTTCCAAATAAAAGGGTAGTCCTGTGCAGGGGGTTAGGTTCCACCTTTGGTTCTGTGGCAGAAGATGAGGTTCCTGGTCTTTTAGGCCATTTATAATCAGGCAAACTCTGGTTGACAGCTAGCCACAACGGCTTACCTGGAAGGGAATTGTCTCTCTCACCTGGTGGTTTCCTGTGGGCCATTTAAATGTGCTTTGTGAATTGTCAAAGTTCAGAGAATTTGACCATTCTCATAGAAATAAATGTTTGCAATATCTGCCAAGTGCCAACCGTTCCCAATATCACACTGCACTTGTTACTTGTTGTTACAGCAACTTAGGTCCTTGCATTAAATGTATAACATACTAGGTCTTGTTTGAGGGATTATTCTATATAGTGAGGATTTAGACAATCTTGGTAACATTCAGGGTCATCTTGCTCCTTCCTTCCATTCCATCACTCATGATGAAGTGAACATGCCTTTCTTGATTCAACTCAAGAATTATCTTCGTAATCTTGTACAACCCTGGAAAGGCAGAGTGCAATGGAGAAATATACTTTTCAAGAGCATTGTCACTGACTGCGAGTCCAAGATAGCCATATTCATCATCTTGTGCTATTGATTCAGATCTGGCTGTAAATGAAATGTCATTTTATGAAATGACAAACTATCATAGTTGCCGTCATCCAAACTTTTCCAGGCTTGAGGATCCATGCTTTGTAGTTGTAACATGCAAGCAATGTACAATGCGTTCGAGACAGTTTTCAGCAGCAGACATCAGACTTTGGAGGTAATGTTACTGTTAGCTAAACTTGCCTTTGATGGTAGAGAAAAGCTGGTTGAACTCTTAGAAAATAAGTTAATCACACTATAACATGCCTTCATTTCTGAGGTCAATCGACCTACCCTCCCGGACATTTTCCTCCAGTCAACCTCATGTCAACCTCTCAACATACCTCCAATTCACATCAGGCCGAACGTTTGAAAACTACGTAATTTGTCGACAATCGCTTACGGCTATGATACGTGCGTAAATATCGTAGATAATGCGTATTTCTTTAACCTCTGAATATAACGTGGACTAAACGCGGGAAACACCTCCCCCGCACCTATAATAAAGTGGCCTCGTCCACGACGTCTTATTTTTGCGCATGCGCAACGAACTAGTTCCGCCCATCATGGCGCTGGATTCGAGTGGAATGCTAAGAAGCGCTCGGAAATACTTTGTTTTCGATGGATTAACTGTATGACAGGGTGTAAAAAATGGTGAACTTGGAGGATTTATATCTAGCGAACTTATTTAAACAGTGTTACGGACTGTAAGAGTGTTATTCTTGGACTTTTACGCCGCCGAAGATGACCCGGCTGAGCGTAATGGATCGCATTGGATTTACCGGGATTCATGACGGTCGTCTTCGATGGATGTTTCAGGTAAGAATTGAGCCTGCATTGCTTGTTTCTGTATGTGAATGGAACTGATGACTCATTTTGAACCTTTTGTGGCAGTCACAGGTGTGTAGGTTATGCACTGGATGCAGAAATTACCTGCAAAGTTAGTCCCATTCACTCAATGATAAAAAATGGGCAAATCATTATTGCGCGAGGGGGGGGGGGTGACTGGGGCAGTCCAGCCACCCTACCCCACTGCCTTTTATTATTCTTATTATTCTTGATATTCTCGATGGTACAGCTCAGTTATTATTATTTTTTGTGGCGACTGGATTCAAGGATGTGCTGTTTGGTGGGGGGGGGAAGGTATTGTTTTTTTTTTCTCTTTCAACCTGCAAATATAAAACATAAAATTTAAAGCAGTACAAACAGAGCTATCCAAAGAGGATGGCTCCCAAAATTAATAGACTTTTCTTCCTCATTTTACTGAGCAGTCTACAAGTCCACTTAGGGACTATAAATTAAAATTAACTTGTAAAAAAACACTTACCTGGCTTGGTGAAATTGAAAATGTTACTGCAATCTTACCGTGATAAAATTGGAACATTCTCGGCATCTAGGGCAGTTGCAATGAGGCACCATTAAACTTGGGTTTTATACAATTCTCATATGCATCTTTGTGGGTGTGGAAAAAAATAATTTTTTTTTAAAACCAGGATAAGCTTTCACATTTTTAAAAGTACATATGAGGATTTATTTGTCACTGGTGTATAAACTTTTCTTCACGGCTTCATCTAATCGTCAACCGCAAGCATCCTGTTGGAGTTTTTATAATTACAAAGTTACCAGATTGATTGGAATAGGTATGAAATAGATGGCGCTACAAGGCTCTCTGAGAATCAGGATCCTAGGTTCTGCAACTTTGTGCAAACCTTCAACAAACCTTTGGCAGATACGTATGATCAGACGTTTGCCCTGAACATTACTTTCAAACGTTGTCCATACATATCAAAGATACGTTTGAGAAACCTTGGAACTTACGTATGTCCAAACGTGTGACCATACCTTTAATAAACCTATGAATAAAAGGTATGGTCATACGTTATAGTCCAAGGTTGCTAGAACCTGTCAGATGAATGTTCAACAAACCTATGAATCAAAGGTATGGTCATACGTAACAGTCAAACGTTCTTCAGACCTCTCAACCAAAGGTATGACTTACGTAATGGTCTAAGGTTTTATAAACCTCTCAAATGAATGTTCGACAAACCTTTGAATCACAGGTATGGTCATACGTAATAGTCAAACGTTCTTCAAACCTGTCAACCAAAGGTATGACTTACGTATGACTGGCACGTTTAGCCAAACGTTACAACCAAACGTTCTTCTAGCCTCTCAACCAAAGGTATGACTTCTGTGTGACTCTAACGTTAGGCCAAACTATAAAACAAACTATCTCCCAACCTCTTACTGACGTTGCGACCTACGTTTGGTTTTCCATCTGAGTGCAACGTTTGGAAATTACATTTGCCCTACCTTTGTCATGCGTTGTTTGGCCCAACGTTTGATTCTAACCTAAATAATTACGTAGTGAAAGGTTTGATTTACGTTGGTGCTCAGCAGGGTATTCTCTTCAAAATGCTCCTATTGTGGATACTCATTCACAGTGTCTGTGATTGTGGCAACATGTTTTCCAATTGGATGGAATTTTGACAGCTGCAAATTCTGAGATCACCAGTAATTTCTAAAAAGCAAATACTAAAAAGCAAATACAATCAGCTAAAAGCTTGCTTATTATATGCTATTCAAAATATCTTTGGAAGGTGGCGCTAAGCAAAATCTGAGTAACTTCACCAGTTCAAGAGTTCAGAAGCACAAAATAAACTTTCCTTTCTTCATTTAAATCTTTAGAATACCAATCTGAAGATCATGACAACTAATCACAGAAGATTTTCAATCACCAGATGAAGTTTGGTGGCAGGAGACATGGGTACCTGTGTGTGTGTGTGTTTGTGTTTTACGCCTCTGCAGCACCTTAATGGGCTATGTCGAGGCAGAGAGACATGGGTACCTAACTTTCTTGTTGCACCTAAGAATGCTAAGATACAATTAATATTGTTTTTATAGAAAGGAATTCATTTTGCCATCACTATTTACTGCCCCTTCTCAATAGATGAAAATGAAAAACTTTTGATTAGATTGGTCTTCTCATAAGAACAATTTGAAGTCAAACATGAAGCTATCCAATTGTGACACTGAGATTGGAATCCCCGCAACTCTTCCCTGGGTATTGGTCATGAGCAATTGAGCATGGAAGCAAATTAAGATATGTGCATAAATCAATGATGATCCAAATTATCAATTCTTGTAACTATTTGATATTTCATAGTCTGTAGAAGTACCAGAGAAATTCCAGTGCTTGTCGTTTTAATTAACCTCGATACTCTAAACAAATTTGATATTTACGACACCAAATTGGTCATTGTTGTAAAAATTTCACTTATATTATAATAATTATGACATCTATAGTTATCCACCAGACTGGCACCTCATTGATAAGATCATTCATCAAGAAAAATTAATAATATTACATGCATTATGATGCACATATTGACTCCAAAACTGTATAAAATTGCGATTTTATGCTAATTAATTAGCGTAATTTGATTTGATTACAAAATAATTAAAAATCAATGTGTGACGTTGACAACAAGTTGGATTACCTTTATTATAGTTTGAACCACAAAGTTCAATTGAAAAACTAGAGTTGGCAGCTTGTCTAAAGTAGCCTTGCAATTTTAACAAATGCCGCCTGACTATAATATTATATGTATACTAAGCTAATGCCCCCATTTGGAAAAAAATTATCTTATTATTTTATACCTGCACTCTTGCAGGGCACAAGGTATTTATAATATTACACAAGATTTTAAAAGAAATGTTCACACTCAGGTAAATTACTCACAATGTGTCCATGGAATAAAAATTTAATCAACTAAATTATTCACAAATTGTTCATACACTCAAATTTTCAGTCAGTAAATTACTCACAATGTGTTGATTGAGACAAGTAATCATGACATCTTCCTCGTGTGTGCATGAGTTGTTGTACCAACCAGAGAAGGGACACTCGTGCAAAAATATTCCCATCCGACCAAATCCAACGCAATCCAAGTCGCTTATGACAATGTCTCCTTTGCCTGGCTTCACTGCGATCACATCAGCTGTCAAAAAAGGCTCGTAATATTATTATAATGGGACAAACTGTATGAAGAGTGAAATCGAGGATTCTGTGGAACACCTCAGATGGTGAGCAGCTCGGGAGCTGCTCCACATGTGAAACCATTGTGCCTTTTATGATAAAAGCATGAAACTTGGTACACATGTAGCAGGAAACATATGAAAAAGAATTAGCTATGAGGCCATCTCAAATTTTGGTCCTGGCGCTTACGGCGGCCATCTTTGTTCCGCCATTACGAAAATTACAACATTTGGTCATAACTTCATAAATAATCAACATAAAACATCAAATGGCATACCTATACCCATGTTTTGAGGGGTGAGGAATCCATTAGATTCATAAAAAGTCATTTTTGGGCAACCCTTCACTTCCTATATTAGGGTCATGCGGAATTTCCAAGTTCTCGGCGTATGAAAGGTCGAGTTTTGGACGTACCTACACAGCTCAGGTTCAGATATGAATTATGAATTTATATTGATTCTTCAAATAAATTGTTTATAACTATTTTGAGAGTTCCATACTGCTGGCTTGTGAAAACTGCTCATCCTTTCAACACTTACACTTGTGGCTAGCTATCGTAACTTGAAAACATCTTGCATGCTGAGGATCAATTCCTTCGTACAAGTTGAAGCGGTCCAGCTCCATGTTTGAATTGAACAGCTTACATACAGTGAACAGATGAGACATAAACTACCTTTTGTAATGTTTTGTTAAGAAAGCTTAGTGCAGGATAGATAATTACCCAAGAATTCAAGCAACAGCTTAAATTGTTTGGTGACACTGTAAATGAGTATTTGCCATTTTGCTGTAACACATTGATAAAATACCTTCATGATGAAATACCTTGCTGACCATCATGATTCTCAAGCAGCTGGTCACAACATTAAAAGTAGAATAACTACATAATTTTGCTGATCTGGATGCCCAAAAGGAATGTCAATGTGTGCTTTTTGTGTGCAATCAGGACATGCAGTCCGACGTTGGCTATGCTATATAATATATAATAATTATTACATAGACATGATGCCATGCATTTATTCCATTCCTTTTCCTCTAACTATTGGTTTGCCAACTCTAAGCTGATGTTCAACAGCACAGTAATTGCACCAAAGAAAGGGTATAACATCATCTAAATACAGCAGTGCTCACTATTTAACAACTCTCAGGTAACTTGAATACCAAATGTTTTTACTGACATTTCTTCATTCAAGCATAATGACAATGTTTTCATATTAAGCCTTTAAGGCCTGTTTTGGAGCCCATATTTGCATTTATCTGCAAACAATCTACTGCAAATCTTCCAAATTAAGTTTGCCAATTCATAAATTGTGATCGCTCATACGATAAACACAGGATTAAAACATTGACCCAACACAAAAGGAGATGTAAGTAAATTAAAGCCAACAAAAGTTCAAATGGTAAACAAAATGCTCTTACATTTAAATCCAAGGAAATGCATTCAGGGCCCTCAGTGTCAAAGGTGACGTTGGGCTTCTGAGGAGACCACAAGGAAAAGTGAATTTCTGTCGAGTGCTCCACCTTTGTTAATGGATAGGCATAATCCATGGTTGTTTTATCTGAATCTGCTGTTGAAAACACAAACAGCTGTGAGGGCAAATGCAGTTTATTTAACAGAAAACTTCACTGATGTGAAGCATTTGCCTAGTCAAAAAAAATTAAATCAAAAAGGCTTGTCTTAATGAAACCTCAGACCACCAAGTGTTGGACATTGAAAATGCATCAAAGCACACTAATTAGTTAGAAAAATTTGGCTAAGGACCATAATTGTTATGACATCGATGTCCAGGAACATCATGCGTCAAAACCAGTATCAGATCGCACAATCACGAATCTCAAGTGACACCTGACTACAGTAACTGTCCAGTCTATCTGTAAAACCAAGAAAACACCAAAGTTCTCTTTGAATGATTGTTCTTTATTCATACCAATATTTCTAGTGTCAGGTTTGTGTCAGGTTTTGTGGTTACAACATGCATTGTCTATCACAAAACAAGCACAATGCATTTTCCATCTAGCCTCTACCCTATCGTATGACACATTGATCACTGAATGCATTAAAACTAATTGTCTGGAAACCTTGTTGAGGTGGGATGCCGGTATGTCAAGTTTGTCATGTTGTTGTTCATCCTGGATGGGAAACTTTTACCATCCTCCCCTTGCAGGACTCGTTTACACTCACCCTGCCAACAGGCACTGCAATATACTTAAGTTATCTAATGCTTTATCAGCTTTGTTCCTGCGATATTTAATTTAATAATATACATAGTGTAATTTTATATAACACCCATTATAGATAAATCTGCTTACCGACGGTCACCATACTGAACGGCAATCAATCATACCAATCATTATAGTGATAACCTCTGGACATAGCCGGAGCACCCACATTCACTGCGTACAAGGCAGATGTGCTAACCAATATAAGTTGTAACAAAAAGATTCTATATAACTGTTTGTGGTTTCCACAAATAAACTCTTTGAAACAACAAACCGGCAACAATGAACCACTCAAGCATTCATTCAATTGTCTTGAGAGATCTCAACCTGTTAATTATCATGTCTGTCACACCGGATGAGAGTCAATCTTTTTGTTACAACTTCACAAAACAGTGTATGATGTGATCAGGGTAAGCTTTCACAAGATTATCCCGAAATGTGAGGATGTTTTCTACAGCTGGGAGAAGAAAGTGGATGATGGTTCAGTAAAGGTGAAGGCTAGTGAATTTGGTCAAAATCATGGTTGTTCACAACACTGTGCACAATTATCTTTGGGTCATAATGTTTTAGGCCAGTGGGTTCTGCAGGTTGACATCAAACAGTATCACCTTGACAACAAAAAGGACAGGAGCAAAAAATTAAGTGGCAAACGGAAGACTGAACCCAGTCCATTTTTGTCAAACAGCGGCAGCTGTGAGAAGACTGGCAGAATTCGGGGTCATGCATGAGTAAATTCAGTTCTTTAATGCTTTAACTCCTCATCTTTAGATAGCATAAAACTAATCGACACAGTAGACACTTTAATGTTTCAATTCAAACAATCAGGGCAGTTGTTCCTCCATAGGTTTAAATGTAATAAGTGGCCTGGCAGTTGCTGCATCTGATTTCTGACAGAGATCACCGCTTCGCAGCTCACTGATATTGTGCCTTTTGTGTATACAAAAGGGTTCTCCCTTAATGAATATGGGCTAATGTAAGAACTCTGTCTGCAGAGTATGCAAACGGTGAGAATATGTATGCAGAGACAAATGCAGTCCCTCAGTGATTTTCTCATCCTGGACAATTCCTTGACCATCCAGGAACAAGACTGAATTTTTTTCTTTCTTTGCAATATTGTGACTGTCAGTAGAAATGGAAAAACATATGTATTCCAGATGAAAATGGCAGTCAGGCAAGGCTGCAAGACACATCCTTTATTACACAGATTGTATGTACCGAAGTGGCAGACTTGTCCACAGAATCTATGAAAAAGCTGCACATGGTATTCGCACATGAATTCCATAATGCATCATCATGCAATCTTGTTTCGTACTAAATTTAGTATTGCAAAAAGCATTTGGACCAGAGGGCAGTGTTGCACTGCCCTTGTTTCATGACCTGGCATTCAATCTTGTCAAACTGTGCTGAGAAGAGAATGAAAACTGTTTCTGAAAATATTTAAGTTTTCAGACCCAATAAAGTGCACAGTCCTGCAGTATGATCTAACAAGCAGTTCTTTGAAGTAACTTGTGGTAGCAAGGCACTTTTCAGTCAACATGCCTGGTTAAGTTAGGTTCATAATTTCACTGGAGCAGCAGCAGAGGGATGCCCAGAAGCCTACCGTACAGCATACAATGGACCAATGCGATCACAAATTCAATGAGTGCAAGCAATAATCAAGAGTGTGGGAAGTGAGCAGCTGTCATAAGGCTACATCTCATCACTTTCCAAATGGTCTTAAAATGCCATTTTAAAAATAAGTGAAAATGAATCTTAGCTGAACCAGAGCTGGCTCGGTATGGTTAAAACTCAACTTTCGGAACGTTGAGAAACTCAAAATTCAACATGACCCTAATATAGGAAGTGAAGGGTTGCCCAAAAATGACTTTTTATGAATCTAATGGATTCCTCACCCCTCAAAACATGGGTATAGGTATGCCATTTGCCATTTTATGTTGATTATTTATGAAGTTATGGCCGATTGTTGTAATTTTCGTAATGGCGGAACAAAGATGGCCGCCGTAAGCGCCAGGACCAAAATTTGAGATGGCCTCATAGCTAATTCTTTTTCATATGTTTCCTGCTACATGTGTACCAAGTTTCTTTTGAATTTCTCTGATTTGAAGCTTGCATTCTGTTCTTGTATGGATAGCAGGTATTGTGTAAAAATTTCAGCAAAATCAATTGATGTTTTTTGAGGTGGCACAAAGATGTTGAAGTTTAAGTTTAACATGCAATAGCCCGTCGGCAGACCTCAAAATCATCGGTCTTTGCAAATCTTGCTATAACGGTGTATTATTTTGATCAAATAACCTTTTTTTGTACAAAGTTTCGTAGCAGGTCAGCATAAATATTACATAGGTCAATTATCAGGCTTTTTTACATTAAAGTAATATTTTAGGGTTATCTTTTATTTATTGCTCATAGAAAGTGAAATATTTGAGTTTTTTAATGCCAATTTTATCATATTCTTGTATAAATTTGTATTGTATAAATACACCCATACCAGCGACCTCGAGCCAATTGGGTGTTGATCAATAAACTAAACTAAACTAAAAAATATTCACTTCTGAGAAAGATCTGGGAAATGGACCAATTTTTCAGTTGCGCAAATGAGGAATTACATTATAAACTTCAAGGGCTTTGTGCCACCTCTGAATATTAATCGATTTGGCTGAAATTTTGCATGTGTTTCTTTTACTTATGTGGTCATCAATTTCACTTTCAAATTGGAGGTTTTAGGAGATTTGATTTTTCCCATTGAAGTGTGGACCACCCTAATAATGGGTATGGTATTTTGAGATGTACCACCTCAAACAAGTTTATAAAATCCTGTCGGTGAATCCCTGGTATCCACGAGTGAACAGACATTGTAGGGGTACTAGTACTACAACAACAAGATAAAGTTCATGAACCTCATGCAGCCTGTACATTACACAGCATTGACTCCCTCCCCTTTTCGCATTGGTCAAAACACCCTTATACACCATGGGGTCTCAGGAATATATATACAAGGTAGCAAGGAGTCCAGGGATGTATTGGACCTACTAGCAGTATAACCTTAGTCATATTATTATTTCAGTTGTCAATTTATTTTTCATTGATCCATTGTAGCTTCATTGTGTGAATTAAAATATAGTTTTTGGCAGACCTCGTAGAGGAGCTGCCTATGAGATTGAAATTCTGCCATTTTGGCTTTGGAAACACAACATAGGCGAGACTTTGGGTTAAATAAAACAGTTTGTAATTAAAAATTTTGTTTTAAAATGTAGAACAAAGTAAATGGATGGTAAGTAGTATCAAGATGGATTTGAGTAGTTTAGTCTAGAATAACATATGACTAGGACTAAGATAACATGGAGTATAGGTAAATTGTTAAGCACAATAGGCGAGTACATTTGGTATAAAATTTGGTATAAATCTATAGAGACTAAGACACACATATATATATATAAAATCTATAGAGACTAAGGCACACATATACAAGTAGATCTTGAGATCGAGTCCATTGTTCACATTATATCGATTTTTGGGATCAGAGATTCCCATTGTTCACATTATATTGCAAAAGCTGTAGGGAGGGTGGGTGGTGTTTCGAGGTAGGTTTTCTGTGTACAGCTCCGAGCGATGGCGATCGTCGAGGTGCCTGGATGTCTCGCACACGGCGAGATTTGACGACGTGATTGCGTTTCCTGCCAAAAACCCGATCGCTCGCTGATCGTGTGAATTTGGCTTTGGAAACGGAACATAGGCGAGACTTTGGGTTAAATAAAACAGTTTTTAATTAAAAATATTTGTTTTAAAATGTAGAACAAAGTAAATGGATGGTAAGTAGTATCAAGATGGATTTGAGTAGTTTAGTCTAGAATAACATATGACTAGGACTAAGATAACATGGAGTATAGGTAAATTGTTAAGCACAATAGGCGAGTACATTTGGTATAAAATTTGGTATAAATCTATAGAGACTAAGACACACATATATATATATAAAATCTATAGAGACTAAGGCACACATATACAAGTAGATCTTGAGATCGAGTCCATTGTTCACATTATATCGATTTTTGGGATCAGAGATTCCCAACACTGCGATCTTCCTCATACACCTCAGTTGGAGGGCAGTGGAGCCCAAAATGGATATATCTACGGCCATCCCTGGTCTGGGAAGCCCTGAGTGGCCAGAAAACACTGAGCCATGGTGAGCACATACGTCGGTGGGACGCGAGGAAAGAAGGCCGATAAACACCGAACCTTGATGTCTTGGTGGAGTGGTTCCGCTGTGGTATGTAATGACTACGTCATGGGGTCTTGTGGGGCGAGAAGGCCGGTAAGCACTGAGCCATTACTGCTGCCAATGATGAGACGGCCGGTAAACACCGAGCCAATGCTGCTGCCGATGATGAGAAGGCCGGTAAACACCGAGCCTTAGAGATGTCTGGATTGATGAGGAGGCCGGTAAACACCGAGCTTCAAGGATTGTGGAGACGGTATGGCCCTTCAGTCCGGGAGGTTGACGTGTGTGGGTCGAATGTATCGCTGATAAGCTGCACTCTTCCATCGGCCGGCTGACCGGATGGTTTGATCTGAGCGGCCGTCTGCGGCCATCTGGGTGGCCCGGCCAACTCGGAAGGAGTGAGTATTGTAGCGATGAGCTTGTAGGGAGCTCATGTTCGCAGTCAATTTTAGGATGTCAGAGAACTGAGTGCGAGTGACTGAGGATTTATCCTGGTGTAGAAAAACCGGGCCTGGTGCTGTGCCTCTATGGGATATGTAGGGGAAGCTTGGGAGAGTTGGGCCACTTTTTACATTCTTGCACCTCCTGCTAACAATATTGATTATATAAACATGCTTAATGCATGTATTGTATCTTGAAATATTTCAGAAAAATATCTTTAGGTTTGCATTGATATTTGCCTAAGAACATATGAGCTACAGCCCCATGAAAATTGGAAAAAAATTGGCCCAACTCTCCCCATCAAGTGGGAGACTTGGGCCATTCAGGAGGGAGACTTGGGCCATTGCAATATATCAGGTTCGGTTAAGCTGCACTTGAGGCCATAATATTTTTAACCTGAAGTGTGGTGGTCATAGAAGTCGCTAATCCTGAATTGAGGCCTCTTGCAACTCTAGTTTGCTGTCAGACTTAAGCCTCGGCCTGATGGCCCAACTCTCCCCATCTAGATTTCCTGATATCTAATTTTATTAGATTATGAATAATTATTAAGGCCTAAACATATTCAATCTCTGTTGAAAATTGCTCTAGACAAGTTCTTCTGTCTTAATAAAAATGAATCTGAGTAAATGCAACACATGAGGGGAGAGTATTAGCACTGTCCCAACTCTCCCCCATTCCACCATTTTTCTGTAAATCCCAATTATGACAAAAGGTTGTCTTATAATTTTCCAAAATATGTTAATTACAACTGAATAATCAAGCCTATCAAGCATGCCATAGAAAATTTTCTCAGTCCTTGTTGTCTGACAGACAATTAAAAACTCGTAACATGGCTCAGTTTTTCCTTTTTTCATCCAAATTTGAATTTTCTTCTCTCTAAAGATCATGACAAGCAAATTAGCCAGAAATGTTACATCCATTGAAAGATTTTTATTTTTATAAAATTTTGGTGGCTGCAGCTTTCTCAAAAAATGTTTAGTTTCCTCAAAAATCAGGGTGGCCCAACCCTCCCTGCGGCCCAACTCTCCCAAGCTTCCCCTAAGTGGAGAGGGCGAGAACGGGGCAAGTCGTTTGTCCTTGGAGTGCAGCTATGTTGATGATGGGAGTGGCGCCATGGCTGTGCTTGTACGTCTTGAAATGGATCGGGACGGAATTAGGTGTAATGGAGAGCTGAGAGATGTGGATGAGGTTGTTGGGGTTGTCAGCCAACGTGACTTCGCCTGCTCGGAGGCATCCATGATATGTAAGGAGGAAGACTGCACGCCAGAGGGACAGTTGATAGTTGTTGGTAAGGGCAAAGGGAAGGGCGGATACGAGAAGATGGAGGATCTGTTTGGTGATGGGGAGTAGGCGAGGGGATGGGTGCGGCTTTTGATTGCGAATGCCATGAAGCGTCTTCTTAACAACAAATGATGAAGTGGGATCGGGGAAACTGTGGAGTTTATGGGTGAATGAGATAGCCGAGATGTAGGTACGGATGGTGGTGAAGGAAAGGTTGGTGTTGCTGAGGTGTATGAGGAAGAGGCAGACTTGGTTGGGAGTTGCAGGCATTGTGTGAGTGGTGGAGAGGAGGAGGTGAGGAAGTCTTGGAAAGCACACCAGTGGTGTTGGTAGGCTTTTTCCGTAGCCGGCTGGAGGGACGTCCTCATGGTGGTGTCCAGTTGAGCCTGAAGTTGGCGGGCTGTAGATGCTGTGGAATGGTGGTAGGTAGAGGGTTGGCCCCAAATCGATGGAGGAGGGACGGTGTGACCTGTTGACGAGAAATGGCATCACATAAGACATTTAATACTCCTGGGATGTGAGAGGAACGCAAGTGAATGTTATGGTTAAGGAGGATGAGAACGAGGGGGCGGAGGATTTGCATGACAAAATGACATTTTGATGATTGCTTATTGATGATTTGAACCACAGCCATATTGTCAGAAAAGAAATTGATGCGGGAATTTTGAAGCTTCTTTGAAAAGAGTGAGATGGTGACGAAGATGGGGTATAACTCTAGAACCGTGATGTGGAGGTTGGTCCAGCGGGCAGGCCAGTAGCCTTGGATCCAGGATGATCCATAAGTGGCACCAAATCCGGTCTTTGAAGAGTCTGCGCAGAGGGCTATTTCTTCGGATGTGACATGGGACAAGGGGCGGATGAGGGTGCAGCCGTTATGTTCTGCAAGAAAAGTACTCCACATGGTCAGGTCTTTCTTAGCTGAGTGAGATAATGAGATAGTGGCATTGGGATGGTTATGACCTATTGTGAGGTTGTGGAGGCGGCGGAGAAAAGCCCGGCCCGAAGGAATGACGGATGTGGTGAAAGTTAACTTGCCAATGACCGATTTGAGCTGTCGGAGGGTGATGGATGAACGTTTTGCAAGTGTTGCGACGTCGTCGGAGTATGAGGAGAGCTTGTCAGGGGGAAGTCTGGCTTCCATGGAGATTGTGTCTAGTTGAATGCCTAAGAAAGTGATAATATTGGATGGGCCCTCGGTTTTGTGGTGTGCGATGGGAACACCGAGGTAGGACTGTCTCGCACACGGCGAGATTTGACGACGTGATTGCGTTTCCCGCCAAAAACCCGATCGCTCGCTGATCGTGTGAAATCTTGTGGGTCAAGTTTCTGCTGCCTACCTTCTTCAATTATAATGCCATTTACCATGTATCATGTGATGGGCCTAGTGATCAACTTTTGGTACATGTTAATCTCATAATAAACTCTCTGGCAAGGGAAATCCATTCAACCCAATGCTGTAGCAATGAATGACATCATATGCATCCCCCCCCCTTATCTCCAAGGGGGTTCCCCAAACAAGGCATCGGTCTGAGCAAGTGTGCAGTCAACTTCGGCCTGTGCATTGCTGATGATTGTTTACCAATTAGGGACCAATAACTTCATATTTCTGTGTTGTGACTTTCTTATTTGTGAATTACAGTTTTCAAATGCAATTGTACAGAAAAAAGGGTAACTCTAGCAAATAACAATCAACAGATTACAACAAAAAAATCCCGTATGCCTTTCCCATTTAAATTTTGGGCCATGGGGAACATTTCACTAAGTTTCTCACTATTATTACTTATTAATGATTTAATGGCAAATTCTCACGGCATGCCACGAGGTCTGCTTTAAAGTGCCTTGTGCACGTTATGTTATTTCTTACCCCCGTCAGATCCATAAGCAATTGATTCATCAAAATAATAATCCAATTGTTCACAAGCTATTTTCTGAGCATCTTTCTCCCATCCTCTGTTGCAGATCGTGCCCCACTTTACATCATGGTAGATCTCCAGTCTTCCTGTTATTGTGTTATTATCTTGGCCAAACTCTGAATTTAGATAAGGCAAATCAGTCCATTCATTTATTCACTTAACTATGGGCCTATTCAAATTGGTCTTCGGATGTGTTTAAGGTTGGCCAAAAAAAAAAAATCTTGAAAATTGGATTTTTGTGTGATAAATCAGTCAACTGAGGAAAACTTTGTGGGACAGGCAACCTTGTGAAAAACAATTGTTCTGCTTCTATCTATTATTAGTTAAGTTCAGGGCCTCATTTAAAGTGTAATTACGATAAATGTTGACAATTTTCTTAGTATTTAAAAAAAAATTTCAATTTTTTCAAACTTCTTTTTCACATAACTCCAAAAGTTTTTGAGCAATCTCTCTGAAATTTTGGATAAACTCTTTCCTTACAAAATATATCTGAAACGTGGACAGTATGAAAGAAATCAGAAGTGGTCATGCTGGGACAAGTGGTTGATTTGACGTGAAGTGAACCAAAGTAGATTTTTTTTTTAAATCCAAGATTAACTTAAAACTCACCTTCATCTACAATTCTCAGATCATTCTCTGCATACAAAAGAAAAAAAATAAAGTGTAAGATTGAGTTTGAAATGCAAGGGAAAAATTAGTAAATTATTCAACTACATTGTTTGGGCTGCTTGAATACAACAGAACACCATTCAGCCTTTGCAACAGTCCGGCAACCTTTCAGCGGCTAATGATGAACATCTTCATAGTTAATGGAACAGATACTAATTTTCCTGAATAAGGTCTTAGTGTTATAGTTTGTCACGTCAAGCAGAGGACAAACGTTTGGCAAGATATCTCAGCAACCAGAAGTCCTACAGAAGAAATTCACCTACCTATGTGTAGCTTAGCTCTGTTGTAATATGAATATCCCATTTTCACGACGTTTTTGTGCCATTTTTGTCCGATATTTCGCAATTTGTGGATATTGCAGTCCAATTTCGCAAAATGTTGACATTTGTAATGCTGCCAATCTGACACACAATGGGCTGTGATGTCACAAAAGTGCACTGCAGTGCCACCTCAGACTTAGTTCTAGTCAAATTACAATTCACATACCTTCTTATCTCATTGTGGTGATTTTTATGGAATGTACAAACAATGCTAAATTTCTGTCTCAATGCTTGACGTGACAAATTGTAAGGTCTTAATTAAGTACTGACTTTTTTCAAATCATGACAGGACAAATAGAGAGACTCTATTTCCACACAGGCACAGGATGTTGAATTCTGCTCCTCCCAAACTGCCCCAAGACTGCCCTGCCACAGTAGCACTTGTGTTTGACAGTATTAGTTATTATTATCACTGACCAAGACATAAATTTACCTCTTAGAGGGCGCTCAGCAATCCAGTACACATGATGGCCTTTAGAATAACCATGCATACCCTTTGCGGCATATGGCTCACACTCCTCATCTTCTTCCTTATAATAGAAGCTTCGACATCCACTGAAATTGGCACATGCTTGTTCACATTCCTCGACCGACACACCATGGGTGGCTTCTCCATAAGCAACAGTATAAATGTCACTCACACGCTTGTATTCCACTTCAATGATTTCATGTGTGGTGTCTAAATCAATTAAAAATTTAATTAATTCAAAGCCTTTCTAAATAGTATTATAAACTTCAAATTTGACATGGTCAACTTCAAATTTCCATTTCATCACATTCCCTATAGCTACCATATCCCATGCCAGCTCAATGAGTAGTTTGTTTTTGCTGCATGGCTAATAAATTACATGTTATATATATGTACAAGTAAAAGGGTCATTTTACCACAAACATGAACAATACTGTCCGTATACAATGACAGCTTAGTCACTTAGTATCACTCTTCTAAAGATGCATGTTATAGGAATGCAACCACCAAGAGTAGGTCTCTTTTCTAAAGACACTTAATCAATTTACTAAAATTTGTTTTTTCAAGTGACCCTATTTTCTAAGATAGTTATTACATGCAAGTAATGAAGTGTTTTTGCGTTTCGAGAGTTGCCCTCATCACAGCTTCTGCCTGTTGTTCTATCACAACGAAACACTTTGATATGGAATTTGAGTGAACTGTGGCACTGTGAAAATGGCACTTCATGTGTCATCATGCTGATAATTTGTCATGATCAAACCCAATACTTTCAATGTTAATTTGATTGAAGGAGACTTATCCCACTTGTTGGTGACAGCCAAACGAAAGGATTATGCATCTGATTTTCACTCTAAAATCCGTTATGAGAAGTCAAATGGCTTTCTCTTGATCATGACTCATCAAACAGCCTCTATGTTTCCCATGTTGAAAGTAGAGAAGATGACACTTCATCGGCTATCATGAGTCACGAAGTGCCATTTTCACAGTGCCACAGTCCACTCTAATTCTATATCAAAGTATTTGGCTGTAAAGAGCATAATTTTCATGACTTTATGAGATCAATATTTACCCAATGAGACTTTTTTTCTCCATCTAGTGTGAAAGATATATTTTACCATCTGACAATGAGCATTTTAAGTACTCTACTTTAAAAATCAACGCTATCACTTTTGCAATTGTACCACTGTACACAACAGACTTGTAATATTTTTGAGCAGAACGTCGATAAGAGGAGTCAGAAGCGTAATTCAGGAGACTTAGGGAGTCAGAGTCTGAGTCGCTTTTCAGAAAATCAAAGGAGTCGAGAGTCGGAGTCGGCCCCTTACTACCCAACTCCAAAGCCCTGGTGATGAGGCTGGTCGTGCTGCTTCACCTTTGAGACAAATGGACAGCAGTGCCATCTACACTGCTCACACTTAAAAATTAACACCTTTTATTGCATCTAAAATAATTGATTCTAATTAAGGTAGAGTCAGTTCTCCTTACATCCCTCCATGATTTTCAATTAATTTCCATTGGGGTGTACTTACTTTTGCAAGATTATAACCCCTATCTCAATCAAAGTTCCCTTGTGCAATTTCAATACCCAAGTTAGTACATGTAACAGGAAGCCTCAATGGTATGATACGAGCAAAATTTCAAACATGCACGCAATATCAGTTCATGCTAACGTTATAGCCAATACTGTTAGACAACTTTATCATGGGCTCCAACTCCAAAGCACTAAGGCTGAGAGGACTACTTACGTTCAGGAACAACTGTACAGGTCATAACAAAAGAATTAAGAGAATGTCAAGTAGCACCCTGAAATTCTGTATCTATAGAAATAACATCAAGCTTCTTAGAACACAATATGTTGTATCATTCAAGAGGTTATTTTACTAATATAAATTTCTCACCTTTTTCAGGAATTTCAGCTTCACAAATATCAAATGAAACTGAAATGAATCAAAAATGGTTTTAAGTATTTCAAACTCTATCTTACCGTAATTCTTACGTCTAAAGGCCTTGTGCATTATACACCCCCCTTCCCGGGCCCCCCCCCCCTCACACACTCTCATAACCTTGGTTCTCTCAACTAAACCCCCTTCACCCTCAACCTACCCCTTTTACCTGAGCCACCTGCTAGTAATCTTGTCAGGCCTTGTGTACCTCCACTTAGCCTCATATTCCCTAGACTTCTGTCAACTACCCTTGGCTCATCAACTGCCCTTGGCTTCCTTTAGCTACCATCAGCTTCCCTCAACTTCCTAAACTACCCTTGGCTCCCATCATTTTTCCTTGGCTTCCCTAAATAACCTCGGCATCCCTCAACTACAAATTTTGTAAAACCAAGAAAAGTAAAATTTAAGTAAAGCATATTTCAAATTGATGATGGTAGGTACAATATTACATTGCAGTATCACAAAATCTGTAATGGTCAATTACCTCCACAGACGGTTTGGTCTGTTCTGCAGAATCCCCAGGTGCCATTGAAGACGGGGTCAGTGCTGCACCAAAGACGCTCTTCATCCACGGTCGTGCAGTAGTCGAAAGTCCTGCCCTTGTACTCAAAGGGAAAGTGGCAGGTGGCACCTACAGTTGTCAGCACTGGTGAAATAAAAGTAATATAGACATAACATAGACACAGGTCATGGGGTAGTTGAAAGTCCTGCCCTTGTACTCAAAGGGAAAGTGGCAGGTGGCACGTATAGTTGTCAGGACTGGTAAAATAAAAATTAATAAAGAAATGAAAGATACACAGATTGTGTAGTGGTTGGAAGTCTTGTTTTTCTACTCAAACAGAAAAGTCCTGAGAGGTTGCTTCCATTGTGATCAGGACTGCATGACAAAGTTTTCTTGAGAAATTATTTACCTAAGGTTGGTTGATTAATAAGAAAATATTTCTAAGTAGATGTGCTTGAAATCAGGCTGTGGTATTTTTACAACCGAATAACTTTAAAATCTAACAAAACAACACAAATCCTTCCGAAAACCCTTTTATCTACATTTTGACCATTGTAGGCAATCTAAGACTTGGAGTGTCTAGAACTTATCATTGCATCTAAATAGCAATGAAATACATTTTTAGATTCGTAAGTGAAGCCATCAAAAGACACATTAGAATTTTTGGTTAAATCTCGAAACAATCTGCAAAAATGGAGGTCTCATCTGACACTGAATAAACTCACTGTCACAAATGAAAACAAAAAATATCTAGATGAAAATTAATGTGCATAAATGGATTACCTGTACAGTCTGTTCATAAAACGTCAGCAGCAAATGAAGTAACATGTCAATTCGAAGTTATTTTCAATGGTTGATTAAATGATACTTCACTGATTTAATACAATAATTATTATCCAATAAAATCTGTTCATACCTTTGCAAATAGTCCCAGCATAATTCTGCCACTGTTGATCAGCATCGAAGTCAGACGTCAGACTGCACCACTTGACACCCTGGTTGTCCACGTCAGTTGCGTTGGGATACATTTTTCCCTTGTAGGTGAATGGTATGGTACATTCGCGTCCAGTGATGGTGAATGCTGAAAAATTTCATTAACAATTCTTCTTATCAATCGTCAAAATATTTTGATTGAGGCTCTTTTAAATGAAGCAATGTCCCTGAAGATGTACCACGTAATTTGATAAGTCAGCATACTTGCAGCATACTAACAAGTGCATGTAAAATGCACATTAAAAGAATTTACACCAAATCCTAGAATCAGTTCTAATGTAATAACAATTCCCATGAACTTACCTTTACAGTTCTTGTCTGCTTCTATTTCAGGGATAGATATCTCCAACTCTGGTTTTCTGCAGGGAGCATTATAAGAACATTAGGCCACACATAATTGATCTTTAGCTTCTCGGATCTTCTCAAGGCACTTTTCTAGGGTCGGTCGGTAGGAAAAAGAAGAAAAGGTACCAAAAAAAAAATTTTTTTCCCGTCGGCAGAAAATCCATTGTGTCGGCGGGTCCGCGAAGCTAAGAATCAATTATGTGTAGCCTTATAACAGCAATCTTATCTAATAACATTATAGTATTTACACATTTTAAAGTAATTTTAGAAATAATGGACAATTGATCAGTAAAAATTTTACACAACTTGAATGCACATGTTTATAATTTAAACATTACCTGAACATTTGCTAGGCATACAAAAGTCCCAGTCCACCCCTTGGTACATGGTGTATCCATTGAGACTGCACCATGGTCTTCCATCCTCCCCCATGATGCAATGGTGTCGCTCTGCTCCACAGTAGTGGAAAGGAAACTGACAGGTTTTGCCCAGTTGAGTGGGAACTGCAAGTTATTTATGGCTATTGTTAATTGTATTTCAATCATATATACATGAATATAATTGGCTAAACGATCATTATCTGCTAAATGTAATTGCTAAAAAGATTCGCAATGACACCATTTCCAAACTACGTTCTTTGTATCATGGACACCTCTGAACAATCTTTCATTGCGATCTCGAATAATTAATTCAGCACAATTTATAAATTTAAAGGAATGTGATCAAATGTAACAATGAATAAGATGAAAAAAAAAATTAAAGACACAGACAAGCTTAAAAACGTGGTACCACTATTGTATGGTCTACTAATGAATTAACACTGCTTGTTACCGTAGGAAGTAGGATTCAGGAACCCTCAAATTAGTGAGCCCAGGCCATAAAGAGCTATAAAGTCACCCATGTATCCCCACACCAGTTGTCAAAACAAGATTCTACGTTTAAATATTCCTCTTCTCCTACCTACCTGTACAGTCTGTAAGTAGGAAAAAATAGAAAATGAGAATAACAGTCATGAAATGCATATATATGTGTTCAATATTTCAACAACAAATTACATACATTCATGATTTGCTTTTATTAAAATTACATTTTATACAGTATAGTACATACTTCCACAGAGGGTGTCCATGCACTGGCCCCACTGGCCGTCAAACACAGGGTTGTGGGAACACCAGAGGAGACCATTGGGGGATTCTATGTCTGTGCAGTAGTTGTACGTCTCTCCTTTGTAGGAAAAGGGGAACTTGCATTGCTGCCCTTCTGTTGTGTACACTGGCAGGCATTATACATAAATATTGAGAGAACAGCAAATGCATGAAATTTCCTTGACAAGAGAAAACTGATGCAAACTGAATTAGTTACTGAAATTTCACATTAAAGAGCATTTAAAAGCATAAAAGGAGGTGGGCAATAAGGCCACACATAATTGATCTTTAGCTTCTCGGATCTTCTCAAGGCACTTTTTCTAAGGTCGGTCGGTAGGACAAAAAAAAAGGTGAAAAAAATTTTTTTTATAATGTCAAAACAAAATTTTTTTTATTTTTTTTTCCATCGGCAGGAAATCTATTGTGTCGGCGGGTCCGCGAAGCTAAGAATCAATTATGTGTGGCCTAAATTGCCTGTATGTGAAGAAACTGTAACTCACCCATGCAGTCTGTGAAAAAAAACAAATAAGATAATTATATTATGTTATAAATTGTTGAACACTAGGTTAAACTCCAAGGCACATTATTTCATGACTTAGTATTTCCTATATTACAAAATTAAATTTCACGTCAAATTATTATATGAGACTAATATTGTCCATTTGAGACAAAGAATAACTGCTACACAGAATTTCTCTTTTTTCAACAATACATGCATTCTCCACAAAAGTAACACAATCAGCACTTTAACGACTCGAACTCCTTTTTACTGTGAAATGAGGCCTAGCTTGAGGCCTAGCTTGAGGCCAGAGCCATTCTTACCATCGCAGTTGACTCCTGCGCAAGGTGCCCATATCTCATCAGTGTCGTAATCTGGCGTCAGACTGCACCACAACTTTCCAGAAGCGCTGTCCACATCTGTGCATTTGGTGTAATTCACTCCTTTGTAGACAAACGGGATGGAACACACTTTTCCCTCAGTTGTATAGGCTGGGAAATTGACCAAAGAAATAAAAGTGAAACAACTGTCACTAACAGTAATTGTTATTTTTCCCCAATAGTCAGGCAGCCAGAGAGTTATGCACTGCACTGAGGATAAAGGTTGAATGATGCATGTTTTGGCGGCCATTTTGAATATGGCCATTTTCCCAAAATGCTCAAGGATATGCTCACATTACCTGCCATATATATATATATATATATTCTGCATCAAAATTTTAAGGCCAATCATGTACCAGGAGATCAGTCTTTTGTTTTGTTTTGTTTGTTTGTGTTTTATGCCTCAGCAGCACCTTAGTGGGCCATTTCGAGGCAGGCGATCGCCGTATGATGATGAGATGAGAAGACTGTGAGTCTGGTACATAACCTATTAATTCAGGGATACCCAGGGTCTTTCAGTTGCCCCAGCATAGACCACTGGATACAACCCGCCTCCATTTAATGTCCCATGGGCTCGGACTAAATTGAGTTCCGGGGTGGGATTCGAACACACGCCCTCAGAGCCAGTGGTTGTGCAAACAAGCACTCTTAACCATTAGGCCACGGAGGAACTCCCCAGGAGATCAATCACATGACAAGCCAATAAATAATGATATTGGTGTCTTTAAAGTGTTGTTGGTGTGGAGAGTGATATTGGTGTGCCTATGTTCTCAGCAGCAGCTATGCACTTAATTGCCTATTACTTACAGC
The DNA here is from genome assembly GCA_026936325.1 of Platynereis dumerilii. Taxonomy (NCBI): domain Eukaryota; kingdom Metazoa; phylum Annelida; class Polychaeta; order Phyllodocida; family Nereididae; genus Platynereis; species Platynereis dumerilii. The sequence goes on along the minus strand of JAPTHN010000093.1, from coordinate 173,096 downwards.
GAAACACTTTGATATGGAATTAGAGTAGACTGTGGCACTGTCGAAATGGCATTTCGTGTGTCATCATGCTGATGATTTGTCATGATCAAACCCAATACTTTCAATGCTAATTTGATTGAAGGAGACTTATTCCACTTGTTGGTGACAGCCAAACGAAAGGATTATGCATCTGATTTTCACTCTAAAATCTGTTATGAGAAGTCAAATGGCTTTCTCTTGATCATGACTATAATCAAACAGCCTCTATGTTTCCCATGTTGAAAGTAGAGAAGATGACACTTCATCGGCTATCATGAGTCACGAAATGCCATTTCCACAGTGCCACAGTCCACTCTAACTCTATATCAAAGTGTTTCGCTGTAAGGGAGGACCTGGGTAGGAGGAAATCCAACTTCTTGAGATGACGATGGCCTCGACCAATATTACTGCTTCGGCCAATAAAACTATATTGGTCTCCTCACCATCCACTATCTATATAAATATATGTTTTATCGAGGGTTTAAGGACCCCAAATCCACTGAGAAAACACTTTATCCGTCAATGCAGGGTTAAGGTCAAAACTTAAAGTTTGGCTGCTTGACAACTACTCAAACATCAGTACTCACCTTTGCAATTTCTTTCTGTATCTTTTTCAACGGTCGTTGCTGACTCTGAAATCAACACAGAATTATTATAGAAAATCAATTAGATTTTAAATTCAAATGGACTAACCTTTAGAGAAAAATGACCCAACCAGAATTATTATTGACAACTTCTGCTGAAGTAATGTGCAAGTCGTAGACAAAGATTGCAATAAGAAGTAAGAGTTCCTTCCTTGCTCCCATGATGTGCGAATTGACTTCAATCAGTTCTAAGGGTGGACTTGAACAAATTTATATATTAATATAAAAATTTATCGAACGGGTATAAATTAGATAATTTTTTATCATGGAAAGGCTGCAGTACTGTTATGTTTTTATTAATTATGTTTTTAATTGTTTATCCATTATGTTCGCCAAGAAGCATGAAATTGAAAATTTGCCTAAATGACTTTAACAAAACTTGTCAATAATTTACAATGGCATGCAAATGTAAACACTGGTGGGTTGATGAACTGATTGAATGTGACAACTGTAATATTCAGGATGAGGAAGCAATTTTTCAAAATTGGACAGATTTAAATCATCCATTGAAATGAAAGACAATAAAGATTGTTTTTGTGCAGTTTGACTTGTATTCCCAGAGCAAAAAAAAGTATGTTTAAAGCGTTCGAATTATTAAAATTGCGAAATGTACTCCGATTTTACTGCAAAAATGCCTATACTTTATACAAGGGAGCGTATTTACTGGAGCGTATACATGGATTTGCATATGGGGAGTATAAATGAAGTGTAATTTAAATAATTTGAGTGCTTCAAATGTACTACTTTTTGTGCTGGGTGATCTCCAATCATAAATACACCATGGCCGCCTAAACTTGGTGGTGCTGTGAAAAAAAAAGGCCTTTCATATTTTGAGCCTGTGAGCCATGAAGACAGGAGGATGACAACACTCTGGTGGTAGAATTTCTTTATGACCCGTTTAATATATTTATGCACAGAGGTGCCGGAAGGAATCACGGGCGGCAGGGGCGCTCAGACGAAAATAGGGCAAATCAAAGTTGCGGCAATTTCGCGTGACAATATTAAATAGAGAGTCAATGATAATTTGAAAATATACTTACTAATTGCTAAAATTAGTAAAATAAGGACTAATAACATATTTTTTCTGTAAGATCAAAAGGGCACCCTTGCCCCCCCCTGCCCCCTTGGACAAGCAGGAGGGGCAATTGCCCCCCCTTGGACAAGGGCAGGAGGGGCAATTGTCCCCCCCCCCCCCCTGTTCCAGCACACCCTGTATATGCAAGTAAAATTAATTTTCATATATACTTTTATCATGCCTTGGTGAGAGTCAGTAGGTCAGATAGGACATCAGCAGCTCCAGCGTTTTCAAACAATTGCGTTTCTCCTGGCTTGTGGGGGGGGCAGGGGGAGGGTTGGTCTAGTCGTAGCCATAGGCGTACGGTGCGCGCGATTTTTGGAGGGGCAAGCGACATTTGCCCGAATTTCACGATCTAAATTTATATAAATTTCAAATTAAATTGCCTGGAAATCATTAATTTTCAGTAGTTTTTATTTAATCATCTGCCCAAATTCTTTAGCCTTTTTGCCCGAATGTTACTGTTTCCCAAACTTTCACTGCTTGATACTTTATATTCCATGTTTCACAGTGTGAAATTAACACCAATTTAAGCTGTTTTGGGCTGAATTTTAAAGAGAGAGAGAGAGAGAAAATTGTTTATTCGTGAATGGGCTCATAGCTTCCGCTTAGCCCCCAGCCCTCTTGGGCTTACAATCACTCTTACATGCAATTAGAACAGTGAACAATTATAATACAGACATTTTTTTAATGAAAAATATATATTTCATTTATGCACTGTTATAGTTATATTATACAATTATATACATTACAAAATAAGATAACAAATATTGACATTTATTGGTAAATAAAGTTTTGTCATTCCTAAAATGCTTCACAAATATAGTCACTGGTAAATTTAGTAATTTCATCTTTCATTAAAATATTGATTTTACTATCTTCATTTACAATATCAAAATAAAAATATGATTGTCGAATTTTTTCAAAAATATTATACCCTAAATATATCATTATAAAAAGGACAATATAACAAAAAGTGAGTTTCAGATTCAATAAAAAAAATTATGTCTTAATAAGGCCTACCCTGTTTGGGGTGAGTCTTTATCATACTGCACAAACCTCCTGACTTTGTAGGTTTTGTCGGAAGGACATTAATAAATGAGTCATTTAAAAACTTGGTGTGCAGCACAACTAAAAGCAATGACCGGTGACCGGTCACTCTGGATCACATTGTCAGAGCAATATCTCTACAAAATTCTTAAGATTGATCATTGATGGACATGGAAGCTAACAAGATTCTTCAAATCCATGAAAAGTTTCACTGTTCACTGAATATTACGTTTGAAGTATTTAATTACGTAACTTACAATTTTTGTAAAAATTGTGTCTCCTTGCCCTATATGCTTAAAAAATATAAATCTATCAATTTAAGATCTATATCCTCAAGTTGAATTTTTACATAAAATCTTATTGATATTATGCATGTATACTGGTTCAAAGCAGTCCAACACTTGTGCCGCTGCCACATGCTGTAAACCACACATGATTGTTTGTACAAGCATAAACATGGCTGCTGATATTACAGTCTATCACTTTGATATAGAAAAATTAGGACCAGTTCACTGTGATAAATGCACTTTGTGACTCATGATAGCCGATGAAGTGTCATCTTCTCCACTTTCAACATGGGAAACATAGACACAGTTTGATTAGTCAAGATCAAGAGAAAGCCATTTGACTTCTCATAAAGGATTTTAGAGTGAAAATCAGATGCATAATCCTTTTGTTTGGCTGTCACCAACAAGTGGGATAAGTCTCCTTCAATCAAACCAACATTGAAAGTATTGGGTTTGATCATGACAAATTATCAGCATGGTGACACACCAAGTGCCATTTTCACAGTGCCACAGTCCACTTTAAGTCTATATCAAAGTGTTTCGCTGTAATGATGTTGTTTGGATTTTATCAGTGCATGACGATTGGAAATCTCTTCATCCGTTATTAAAACGCGACATACCGGTAATTAAAAATAAATATTAAATCAATGTGTTCATTTAACCAAAAATTTCATTTGACAACAAAACAAAGTTGCTTCACGAAATTTCATGCTTTGTTAACAGAAAAATATTGGAAATGATTATCATGAACATCAAACATAAAAGCATTACTCAAACATAAGCTGTTACTGGAACTACTGATGTGAAGTCCACCCACATTTCATGATGGAGGCAAAAATGGAAATGATGTTGACATTTGCGATTATTGTGTGTGTCTTGAAATCTGTTTCTGCAAGTACACTCTAAAAAATGTCGGGACAAAATTGGTTTTTTAGATTCAAAATGGTTTTTTGAAAAACCAAATTTCAATGCAAAACCAAAATGGATTTTTTAAAAAAATCCATTTTGGTTTTTTGCATTGAAATTTGGTTTTTCAAAAAACCATTTTGAATCTAAAAAACCAATTTTGTCTGAAATTTGGTTTTTCAAAAAACCATTTTGAATCTAAAAAACCAATTTTGTCTGAAATTTTTTAGAGTGTAAGACAGAAAATGCTGGTAAGAGTAAATTTACCTCTTAGTCATTTCAATATTTTCCACGATAGGGTATGTCTCTAATTTGTGAAAAGCGAAACGTATCTTATTTACATTTATCCATTGGAACTGCTTGATATGTAGGCCTATGCTTTTTTTCTCAATTGGTGAATTGGGGGGGGGGGAGGAAGAGGTAAAGTATTTCATCCACATGTAATCGCTAATATTTCTTTAACAGAAGTTGTAAGCAAGTAAATTGGTAATTTTTTAGTGTTGTACGGTTATTGGACTGTCTGGTCCCCTCCCTGGAGTTGTAGTAAAAGCAGGTTGAATGCAACTCTCCCTGGTTGTGGCAAAAGGTGCTGTGCAAGATATATTAATATCTATTTGATAGATAAAGTCAGTAGAATTAATCAATGGCATCGTTTTTCAATTTTATTTGATATTGATTTCAGATTTGAAAAGGAATATTGACTATTCAACAAGTGGACGGAATTGCAAAGGTAGGTACAAGTCATTGTATGATTGAAGATTATCTGTCACTCAAAGACACTTAAACAAGGGTTAAGTTAACATGGAGGCCTCAAATTTTGATGGCCTCGGCCTTAATAGGCTCGACTTCCGACGACAAATCCTTGGCCTTGCAGTTGCAGGGCCGTAGGCTGGGCTGAATCCTAGGGGAGCAGAGACTGGCCTCGGAGGTACTCGCACTCCGGAAAACTCCGGAAAATATGAAATTTTACTTATAATGGACCTGTTTTCGACAAAATCCTTGGGGGGGGGGGGGTGGGGCAGCTGCCCCCATTGTCCCCCTGCAGGCTACGGCCCTGCCTTGCCTTGGTATCAGGTGTCTTTGGGCCAGTGTTGGAGGCATCAGACTGACCCCATCCAAGAGGCCAGTCTCCAGGCTACATTTTGATGGCTTCGGTCTCAGATGCCCCGGCCTCAATAACATCATTGCATCAACTGACTCTGTCTATACCACTGTAAATTTCATTTTATGCTGTAACATGCTCATTGGCTGAGTTTTTGCCTGTGTGTCAGAACTTAATATTTTCAAATAATATTATGTTCTTCGATCTAATTTCATCAGATCGAAGTATATTATCATTTCGTATTTAGTCTGATGACATATTTCCCAATAAGACTTAAGACATAAGACATAAGACACGTCGGGGGAAGGTACATTGAAAATTCTATATTTTACAAGGCCCAAGGGGATCAACTGGGGGGGGGGGTACAAGCAGGGGGGTCTCGTCCGCGGGGTCCTCGCAGAAAAAATTTTTTTTGCTAATTATATTGCTAGGCTGGGGGTCACCTCGGGGGAGGTACATAGAAAATTTTATATTTTAAAAGGCCAGAGAGGGTCAACTCGGGGGGGGGCACTCGTAAGAAAAAGATTTTTTTTTGCTAGTTGTAGCACTAGGCTAGAGTCACCTCGGGGAGTACTTATCAAATTATATATTTTACAAGGCCCGACGGGGTCACCTTGGGGAAGGGTAGGGAAGCTTGGGAGAGTTGGGCCGCAGGGAGGGTTGGGCCACCCTGATTTTTGAGGAAACTAAAAATTTTTTGAGAACGCTGCAGCCACCAAAAATTTTATAAGAATAAAAATCTTTTAATGGATGTAACATTTCTGGCTAATTTGCTTGTCACGATCTTTAGAGAGAAGAAAATTCAAATTTTGATGAAAAAAGAAAAACTGAGCCATGTTACGAGTTTTTAATTGTCTGTCAGACATAAAGGACTGAGAAAATTTTCTATGGCATGCTTGTAGGCTTGACTATTCTGTTGTTATTAACATATTTTGGAAAATTATCAGACAACCGGTTTTGTCATAATTGGATTTAGAGAAAAATGGTGGAATGGGGGAGAGTTGGGACAGTGCCAATACTCTCCCCACATGTGTTGCATTTACCCAGATTTATTTTTATTAAGACAGAAGAACTTGTCTAGAGCAATTTTCAACAGAGATTGAATATTTTTAGGCCTTAATAATTATTCACGGTCTAATAAAATTAGATATCAGGAAATCTAGATGGGGAGAGTTGGGCCACCAGGCCGAGGCTTAAGTCTGACAGCAAACTAGAGTTGCAAGAGGCCTCAATTCAGGATTAATGACTTCTATGACCACCACACTACAGATTAAAAATATTATGATCTCAAGTACAGCTTTACTGAACCTGATATATTGCAATGGCCCAAGTCTCCCTCCTGAATGGCCCAAGTCTCCCACTTGATGGGGAGAGTTGGGCCAAATGTTTTCCAATTTTCACAGGGCTGTAGCTCATATGTTCTTGGGCAAATATCAATGCAAACCTAAAGATATTTTTCTGAAATATTTCAAGATACAATACATGCATTGTTTATATAATCATTACTGTTAGCAGGAGGTGCAAGAATGTGAAAAGTGGCCCAACTCTCCCAAGCTTCCCCTACTCCCAAAAAAAATTCCTGGGGGGTACGTACTCAAGTACAGAAAATAAAGTTCATTTTACTGCACATGTCCTTTCTCAACATCTGTATCCAGTAAATTCTACTAATACTCTTCATATATACCAGACATGGGGCGATTACGATTAGAAATCAGTAATCACTGTTATCAATTAAAAATGATTAGTAATCACAAGTAATCATGAATACATTCAAATTATGATTACAAGTAATCGCAATCGTAATCAATTACTTTCCAAAAGTAATCATATTTGTGATTACTTTGGGATTACTTTATGATTACAGCCTGGCTGATAACAATAAATTTTGAATCACCACAACTGACAAGCCAATCAATAGAAAAGGGGAGAGTTTGTTGGTTATCTGATTAACATGTTCAGTCAGCTGTAACTTTCTTGACAGAAATAGGGTCCTAACTGAAACCTAAAGTAAAACACACTCAGTTCATCTTGATAACCAATTGATATTGTTACATAATTCATCGATATTAATTTGCATTGTTCAACAGAGGGTTGACTTTCAAAGAGAGGGGTCATTATGATTTGGGCAGAAGTATCATACAAATTATTGGCATGTTAGCATGGTTAGTAGTATCAATGATGATGACACAATGGCACATAGGCCTACTTTATTATCTCTCACGAAAATTGCACAATACATGAATAATTATGTATTTAGGCAAAGTTGATATGGTTATGATGGCACAATGAATGGTTGCTATAGAATGTTATTATGCATATATAAATGAGGTAATTCTAATTCTAATCAGCTGAAAAAGCTCTGAAGAAAAGTTCCACTGAGGTGATCTACTGAATTATGCGTACTGATAATTTTTACTTAAAGAAAAATTCTCAATATAATAATAAATAAATCACTTTGTTTTCATGTATATGAATAAATTCCCTTGCAGTACTGTTACCCATTAGAAAATATTGTACATGAAGCTAATCTTAATTATTTCAACTTGAACAACATAATCATTGTCTGTAAATTTGATATGAAATGGTTTGTTCAATGTAATCGTTAATCGTAATCGATTACTTTCAGAAAGTAATCGTAATCGTGTTAAAGTAATCGATTATCTCAAGTAATCGTAATCGTAATCGTAATCATGAACTTATATGGTAATCGTAATCGTAATCAATTACTGTCAGTGAGTAATCGCCCCATGTCTGATATATACCTACATCTTGACTTCCTGTCACTGGTAAAATACTTCATATGTACCATGTAACACAGTTGCCAAATGGCAAAGGTACTCTCATGACAGAAATTCATTTCTCACTTCTTCTTCGTAAAAGCTTACCATTTACATTACCCCCACCAAGTCAATTTTCAAAAAATTATTTTCAGCTCCGATCGAAGAACATTTTAGTACTGCGCCGGTTCTAGTTATTACTGGGCATATTTTTATCATCTGACTCCCAGCCCGGCACCTCAAAAAATCTGAATACTGTCCCATGAAAACCCTTGGTCCAAACATACATCACTTAACCATAAGTTTACTGTATTGACAGCTTATACAACTGATGGGAGAGTGTGTTCCATCCCGTTTGTCTACAAAGGAGTGAATTACACCAAATGCACAGATGTGGACAGGGCTCCTGGGAAGTTCTGGTGCAGTCTGACGCCAGATTACGACACTGACGAGAAATGGGCACCTTGTGCAGGAGTCAATTGTGATGGTAAGAGTGACTACAGCATCAAACTAAGCTTTAAAGACTGTTGGGAGAAATAGAAATTCAAAAAGTTCCCAACAATTAAAAAAGTTTAGCTACGTTTAATGTTACTCATAGCTGCAAAATTGTTTTCTTTTTCTTTTCTGCAGACTGCAAAGGTATGTTTCTTTGTCTAAAATGAATTATTTGCCACTTTTTTTTCTTTTAAATTTTGGTTCTTGGTGATTGACGACATATTACTACAGTTACTAGCCGTTTCTCCAGCAATGTTTCTTGTGTTAATGATTTTTAGCATTGTCTCATATACTCTCAGTCACCGTGACAGTGTTATTTTTCTTTAACATGGCCTCATTGGCAGTGTATACAACAGAAGGGCAGCAATGCGAGTTCCCGTTTTCCTACAAAGGAGAGACGTACAACTACTGCACAGACATAGACTCCCCCAATGGTCTCCTGTGGTGTTCCCACAACCCTGTGTTCGACGGCCAGTGGGGCCAGTGCATGGACACCCTCTGTGGAAGTATGTCTACGGTGATATATTTATTATCTTAAGCAAAACAACTATATTCTTTCAAATTTGATCTTAATATATGCTTTTACAATAAAATGCTTTTACAATTTGTACACAAACAATATAGCCACAAGTTACTGTAGCACAAGACAATACAAAAAAGAAATAAAAAAATTACAAAACCTTCATTTTTTTTAAGAAGCAAGAGCTGTATAACATACATAGATCTGCATATATATTATAGTAAATCCTAAGTTGTTATTTTATTGTGACTCTTCCTGTACTTGCCTCACTGTACATCTAGCTAACATTCAGTAATTCCACTCAAGCTATCCCCAAATGTGTTGATACTGTCATTTCAATCTCTTTTTGGCATACACAGATTGTACGGGTAAGAAATCTTTTTATTGTTGTCAGATGAAAGAAATGTTTTGTATTTTCCAGAATTTTTCAAATCATGGGGTAAAGTTTTGTTATTACTACCCTGTGCCAGCATTGTTGGCAGTTGCAACTATTTTGCTGTCTACTCAAATATCATAAATATTTATAAAGTTCTAAATCAGTTGCCTTTTTTTTTTGCATTTGCATGAACCTTTTCTATAACATTATGGTCTGTCACTTTGATATAGAAAAAATGAGGACCAGTTCTCTGTGAAAAATGCAGTTAGTGATTTATGATAGCTGATGAAGTGTCATCTCCTACATTCAACATGGGAAACAAAGAGGCTATTTGATTAGTCATGATCAAGAGAAGGCCATTTGACTTGTCATAACTTAATTTTGAGTGAAAATCAGAGTCATAATCCTTTTGTTTGCATGTCACCAACAAGTGCGATTAGTTTTCTTAAATCAAATTAACATTGCAAGTGTTGGGTTTGATCATTACAAATCATCAGCATGATGACAAACAAAGTGCTATTTTCACAGTGCAACAGTCCACTCTTTTTCTATATCAAAGTGACAGACAGTATTGATTATCAAAATAAATTAAATCTGTCTGTCTGTCTGTCGGATAGAACTAAAAATTCATGCCTGTGAGTTAATTTCAGTTCCCACACAATGGGGGAAGACCTGTAAGTTTCCTTTCCACTACTGTGGAGCTGAGCGACACCATTGCATCATGGGAGAGGAAGGAAGACCCTGGTGCAGTCTCAATGGATACACCACGTACCAAGGGGTGGACTGGGACTATTGCATGCCCAACCAATGTTCTGGTAAGATGTTTTACAAATAAGTTATTAATTATTAAGACCCTGGTGCAGTCTCAATGGATACACCACGTACCAAGGGGTGGACTGGGACTATTGTATGCCCAACCAATGTTCAGGTAATGTATATATGTGCATTTTTAAAAAGCTCATCATAAAACCTTTTTTAAATTCATAGAACTGTCTTGCACATTCAACTTCATCACTTAAATAAAATGCCGCCAAAGATTTGTTATTGTAATTTTTGGGCGATGCTTCAGCCCTTTCGCTGGTATATTCTTAGTGACTCTATTTGGCGCAATGCGCCTCTGATTAGAATAGAACAGGCCTCCCGACAGGAGGCAAGATTCCAAAAATGGCAAATCAGGCTGCGAAACTTTGTCAGCAGAACAGGGGCCAGTGTCATAGGGAAATACAAACCGGGTAAATCTGTTGAATGGTGGGATTTTGTAATAAAATGCAGGCACGCTTTTGCTGAATTGGATGCTTTATGCGGAATCAGCGGTAATAAAATGTGGATGGTGTCAAATTTAGAACAAGCAGAATTTGCTAAAAAAACAGTTTCTTTTTCTTTTCGAAAATTTATTTGTTATGTTTAATATCTTCTGATGAAATCTGTATATATCTGTAGTTTAGTGCATGTCCAGGTATTTTTTCAATGTTCTCTTGTAGGGAAGGCCGAGTTGGAGATATCTGCCCCTCGAATGAAAGAAGATGAAAACTGTCAAGGTGAATCAATAAGATCTTTGTTTTAAGACAAGTTTAGATGCGATAGGTCATAGGCGTACGGGACGGCTGTCTAGCGGGGGGGCTGTGACTATTTTGCCCTGAAATTTTAACATGGCGCGAATGTGACCAGGGCAGTGGATCTGCCCTGATTGGTCAGGATTTGCCATTTGCCCTGATGCCAGGGGGGGCTGCATGCAGCCCCCCCTGACCCCCTGCGAAATACGCCTATGCGATAGGTCCTTTTCTATGTTTCACCTATTAGTAAGAGATATGTCGGGAAGTATATAATTTCTTTGTGCAGTTCTATAGTTCTGCAGAAATTTAAGTGTTATGGATATGTCTGGTTCCAAAAGTAATAAAATCATAACATTTGGTTAACTTTTTTCAGGCAAAAAATTGAAAAGAAAAAATTTGTTACTACCTATTGTACATTTTAAAATGTCATTCAGCATTCACCATCACTGGACGCGAATGTACCATACCATTCACCTACAAGGGAACACTTTACCCCAACGCAACTGACGTGGACAACCAGGGTGTCAAGTGGTGCAGTCTGACGTCTGACTTCGATGCTGATCAACAGTGGCAGAATTATGCTGGGACTATTTGCAAAGGTAAGATTGAATTCTTACGACACAATAGATTGGGACTCTTTTTTATTGTCACTATGATCAAATTGTGATTCCTTTTTCATATTGGACCTTTTTCTTGCTTGCTGCTTACACTTACGGTAGGCTGCACAGGTGATACTTTTTATTGCTTTGGATGAAACTCAAATTTGGTACACATATAAGTTATCTGGGTTTAATTCATAGGTACAGAAAGCAGGAGGGAGAGGGTCGTTTCATCATCAGGTGTTTTCCTTCTTTCTTTTTTGTCTATTGATCAAATTTGGACCATACATCATCAATTTTTGGTGCATTCATCATCAAAATTTGAGCTGTTTCATAATCCTTTTTGGGTCGTACATCATCCCATCTTTTCGGCTCACTCATCATAAAATTTTCAATATATTTAGTATGTATTTTTTGCCAAATCTCAAATTTGATAAAACGGACCAGAGAAAGACAAAAAAATATTTTGTAACCTACAATTGCATGAGTGGGGGGGGGGGTGGTGGTTGTTAATAGTTATACTAATCAAGTTCCTTAAAAGCATTTTATGTCATACTGTACTTCTGCCACACAGTCCTGACCACAGTGGGAGCAACTTGTCACTTTCCCTTTGAGTACAAGGGCAGGACTTTCGACTACTGCGCAACTGTGGATGAAGAGCGTCTTTGGTGCAGCACAGACCCCGTCTTCAATGGCACCTGGGGATTCTGCAGGACAGACCAAACCGTCTGTGGAGGTAGATTAAAGACCTGATAGAGTACTTAGATTGCATGACTAGAAGAATAATATAGTTCTAGATTATGTCAGAAAACCAATCAATATCTTCTTATGGAAATAACTGTGAAAAAACTGCAAGAATACATATTTTAAAATTCTTAAAATAGGTCACCAACCCGTCAGCGTGCCTCGGCGGTCTGGCGTCGGCCCGGCGTTGGTTCGATGTCAGCAGCATCGGACCGGCTTTGGGCCGACGTTGGGCCACCAAGGCACGCTGATAGGGCAACCTTCTGGTGGTAACACGGATTGTGGTAAATGAACAACGTACACATATGTACATAATGTACCTTATATAATAAATGGCGTATAAATAGGAAATGATGGAAATTAATGCCATAGTATATTCGATTAACCTGTATTAAACTTATTAATTTATTAAGTCACATAAAAATTTCTATTGTTAAAAAACAGAGACGATCGCATTTTATTTAAAACACATGCCCTTGAGCAAACAAATAATTTTTATAGGTTTAGCACATTGACTTGGGGACAAACTACAAGCAAATATTTGAAATTAGAAGCAGAGCTACATGTAAGCGGTAAAGTTAAGCACTGTATTATAAGAATACTGATATGTCACTTGTATTAATTCCAGTTTCATCAGAAATTTGTGAAACGGAGACATCTGCAAAAGGTGAAGTATCAATATATATCATTCTACGGTCCAGTATTAATCATTCTATGGTACTGCATTAATATTTCATTAAGTGCCTCTTTTTTTACTTGCACAAGTTTTGCAATGATAGTGTTTCTATAGATAGGTACTCAGTAATGTACAGTGTAAGTGCATTTTACCCGAAACTTGCCGACTGACCGGTCACATAAGAGACAAATTTGAAAATCTAAATTTTGACTTTACCAATATTTTCAATTGTAACATTCTAGGTAAGGCCTGGACGTTAAATCTTGACAAATCTTTTTGTGATATTAATATAATAACGTATAGACTTGTATCGGTCACATTCGTGGAAACATTTTGGACCACTGGTCAATAAACATACCTACCTATAGGCTACCCTACCATCCTCTTAATATTTTTGTGGTGAAAGTGAAGTCATTGAAGTCATTGCTACTTCTATAAGTTCTATGGAGGCTCGAAATCATAATTATTTAGCTTTTACATCAAACAAAGTATGAGCTTGATATCAAATGTTATGACAAATTCAGAATGGTGTCCTTTTATTAAGACAACTGGTACAAAGCTGAAAAAAGAACAGATTAATTGCTAATTAAAATCCGAAGACGTCCTCTGAATCATCAAGTCCAGTCAATCACTGTGGCCTACTCTCCCTAGTCCCTACTTATCAGTTTATTTACCTAAACAGTTCAACAAAAGTAAGTCCCCCTTCACTGCAAAAAATTCCCGTTAAATTTTACAGTTAAATTAACTGGCAACTTTGTTCCAGGTCTAAGTACTGTAAAAGCACTAAATTCCACTAATAAACCTGAACAGGACAATGAACCGTAAAATGCAGATTGGTACATTGAACTGTAATTTTGCGGATTCAACAAAGTGATATTACGGTATAATGAACATATATAAAACAGTTTATTTAAAGTATATTTTACAGTTATATCAACTGTCAAACATAAAATGTAAAGAATGCAAGGGGCTGTAGAATCTACTGCAAAAATACGGATAGTATTTGATTTAACTGTCGCATAGCTGTAGGGATGTATCGAAGCTGGAATCAGCTGAGAGAGTGAGAGAGCCAGTGACTCCAGGCTTGGCCTTGCTCATCTCTTGCTTGACAGCAGGGAAGTAAGTCCATCAATTAGTTTGCTCACAAACCATAAAATGGATGGATATTTTCCAAGAGAACCAGGTGTCAAGTTTATCGAAGTATGTTCTATTGATACAGACTGCGCTTGGGTTATTTTGGTTTTAATAGTGTCATTCTTTAGATCACATCATAAGACTCGCACAAATGTCAATGTCACATATAGACATTACAACTTTTGCGTAATGACAGCATCTTTAAGATCATATGAATGAGGATGTTCCCTTACCTTCAGATAAGTTATAAATTAAGTTTGATTAACAGCTGTGTAAAGCATATGTTATAGATGGCACCACATGTTCTGTGGTTGAAGTCCATGCAATCTCTTGTTTATAGTTCCTAATCTGACCAGGTGTATTGATTGTTTGGCCAATTCAAATGTTTTGTCTGCATATTACAAGTTGCCAGTAAATTATTACAGACCTCGTATAAGTGTGCCATGTTCCATGTGAATATATGCACAGATGATGTCAGTATTGCAATACTGACATCACTATTGGCACTCCAAGCTTGAGTGTTGATTCCAACTGCTACCAACAATTAAGGCTTATGGGCTGTCTATGTGTGAATAACAATTGATTAATCTGCTTTCGTTGGTATGGTTGTTTGATTCAGTTGGAGCAGGTGAAACTGATATGTTTGAGCCACTTGCTTGATCCATCATGGACATTCATGGTGTACTGTTGTGAAATTTCTCCTTGAAGGCAGCACCTTGTGGCTCTTCAGCCTTTCAGGTGAGATCTGCGCCAAAGAAACTGTTCAGAATTTATTACTGGAATGGGGATGATTGGGAGATTTTTTGGAAGTGAACGTGGCGGTGTTGTATGGGCCATACCAGAGGACGAAAAACGGGGGGGGGGGGGTTGAGGGGTAGTTGCCCCCCAAAAATTTGGGAAAAGGCCAGACAAAGAGGCTATGAATTTTATCATCAAATAAACATTATTGGAAATCAGTGATAAGGATGCCCCCAAGGAAAACCCCCCCCCCCCATTAGGTCTTAAATTCTGAATGGTTCCTGAGCATATTATTTTTGCCAAGACAGAGCAGCACACGATAACCTCTCAGACCAACAAATGAATGTGAGAGTGAATGAATTTGTTTTGTTGTAAAAGTGCTAAAACTGATAGCAGTTATACGCAAAATCCATGCATTATATATAGCTGGATATTGTAACTTTTGGATTTATTCAAAACATCAAACTGAATAATCAATGTTGAGCAACAATCTAACAGCCTATTGTGGATTTGTAATGGTGTGATCAGTATGGGTTCCAAGTGACACAGCTGAAACTGCGAATATACCAACTGTGAAATCATTATGCTGATACTGACATCACAAGAGCACTGTGGCAGTTGAAAAAAACATGGCACACCTATATGAGATCTGTAATAACGGTTGAAGTAATTGTTCATTAACATGAACTGAATGTTGAATGACATGTCGCTGTTAATTTATCTTGTAGCCATTTTGTAACTGACAAAGAACTGTAAATTCCCGGACAAAGTCTGTATTAAAAAAATACTGTTGAAATAACAATAAATTTACGGTTCTTTTAGCCAGAAAAACACGGTCATTTCTTACAGTGTTTATGAAAAGGTGAATATCTCGAAGACCTCTTCTCCAAATTCTGTGACAGTTGGCCAGTTTGAAGGCCTGCATACTGACAATGCGCTTTATTACTCATCTTTTGCGTGAGCCAGCAGACCCCGTGTGCGCGTGGCACGCGTGCCCCCGTTTTGAAAAATACAAGGTTTTCACTTTTCCAAAAATATTTTACAGAAAGGTGCTTAAAGTCTACTCAAATTACTTGCTAAAGCATCTAAGGAAACTAAACTGTAAAACTGTTACAAAAGAAGTCCCTAGTTGTCTTCTAAATAAAAATTTTCTCCAGACACATGATGAAGTTTATCCAGCTGGTGGCTTACTCGCATGGTGAAATTGTTCATATCCATTGGAAAAGCCTAGGATTTAGGAAAACAGGGGTAGGCGCATGCGAAAGGCTGCTGGCTCAGCCAGGTATATGCCACTGAGCTATGAATACACACAATTAAGTTTGATATGCGAGGCTATAAGCGCTGGAATTTTTGAGATATTAAAGTTTATCCAAAGGGGGACTTATTTTTGTTGAACTGTTTAGTTTCAGATTATGAAATTGTGGAAGTGGAGTACAAACGAGTAAGAAACGTAACAGCATATGGCGATACGGCACTCACAGCCAAGTCAGTGGAAGAATGTGAGCAAGCATGTGACAATCACCGCGGATGCAGAAGCTATGCGTATTCTGAAACTGAAGAGAACCACAACTGTGCAATACGTGAGGAAAAGAATTTGTTTGCCGTGCCAGGCTGGGATTTGTACTGGATTCCTAAACGCCCTCTAAGAGGTTAGTATTTGTCACTTATCATGTCCATGCAGACTAGGGATGGACACTGGTTCACGGTACATCGACCATACTGGACTATTCCGCCGGTTTGATAACCGAAATCGATGAAATAAAGTTTCGGTTCGATCCAATTCTACCCTCCACATGCTTAACCCTTGTAGCCGCAACCAATTTTGGGTACGCAAAGCCGCAATGGGGGCCTCTGAGGCACTAAATTGCGGATCAGGCTGAATTTGCCGAGTCTGACTCTGGTATACATCAATGTTGAATAGAAATTTTGTGAATGTGCAATGAAATTGGAACTATTTCTTGGGACAGCAATGCTGTAGCATAGGAAATCAACTTTTGTGCCAGGTGGCAGCAGCATGCAGTTCTCATTTTCACCAGACTGCTCCCCTCCCATGTATTGTACACATTGCTATGGATGTGTAAGAAAGACTTGGATGATCCACTGATCATAGGCGTATCGGAGGGGGGGGGCAGGGGGGGCGATCGCCCCCCCCCCCCAAAAGTTTGGGAAACAGTGAAATTCGGGCAAAAAGGCTAAAGAATTTGGGCAGATGATTAAATAAAAACTACTGAAAATGAATGATTTCCAGGCAATTTAATTTGAAATTTATATAAATGTAGATCGTGAAATTCGGGCAAATGTCGCTCGCCCCCCCAAAAATCGCGCGCACCGTACGCCTATGCCACTGATTAATCTTACCTGTCAGGCTACAATGTATAGAAGTCCAATTTTGACAATGTGTCTGTGGATAATACGAAGTAAGAATATAAAATGAGCTTGTGACACGTCACTTAGAGACATTATGTATGAGATTAATCAGATCAATACTGAAGTTACTCATAATTATTATATCAATCGAAATGATAAATATTGTAATTATCGAAATGAAAATTATTATATCGAAATGGTGGAATCCATCTCCGGCCACTCATTTTAAATTTTCTTTTTACATGTTCAGAGAATGACCTGAAGATTGCTGATCCAGGTGAGTTGTTGTAAGACGATAATTACTGTTCTATCATTCAGATAAGATCATTGAAGCTGGAGCATTATATTATGATCTCATGGTTTTGGTTCATCAAATAAGAAAGAATAGGGAAAATGGTGAAAAATTGATTAAGTATATATGCAAAGAGAATTGGAATTGAAACAGAAAGCTTGTTTGAGATCTGTAATGAGTGCATATATATAAAATGACTGTAAAGATTTTGAAACACAATCAACATCCACTGACTGGGTTCCCACAAAATTTTACGACGGGATTTCCATGACTTTTCCATGACTTTCCATGACCAAATTTCGGATTTTCCATGACCAATTTTTCAACCCGAAACGAATTCTTGCGATGACTATCATTCACTGTCTGGCCATCCGATCAACCATCCGACTACCATAAGGTCCCAAATGTGTTAAATTTAGCGCGAATCATGGTCAAAATTTGAATTTTCCATGACTTTTCAAAATATTTTGATTTTCCATGACTTTTCCATGACTTTCCATGACCACTATTTTTTCCATGACTTTCCCTGACTTTCCATGACTGTGGGAACCCTGCGTGAATGTGTAAATTCTTAAGATCTGGTAAAAGACTTACGCCACCTGTACACCGAACAAGCAGATATCATGGTAATACCTTCATTCCATTCAGTACCGTATCAGGAATTACAACTTTGTGGATATGAAGATTTTGTTGAATGAAGGGCATATATGAGGCCTTGTTTCCATTTCAAATTGTATAGTAAAAATTACCGGTTGTAAATAAGCAAAAGCGAATTAAATAGTTTACGGTTTACCAACTCCTAAGCTATCTCAGGCAGTACCAATGTCAACTTATTATATATCGTGATTAAACTACCAACCGGATGGATTGGGAAATAATTTTTCTATTGGATTTCAGAAATTCAGGAAGATCTGATAAAGGAAGACTGGAGATCTATCATGGAGGAAACTGGAACACAATTTGTAACAGAGGATGGAAACAACAGGCCCAGAATCTAGCTTGTCAACAAATGGATTATACCTTTAATTTGTCTATTACTGGTATGCACATTAAATCCACAATGACTACCTGGTAGTGTACTTTGAAACTAATTAGTGTCACACAGTTACAGACCAGATCATCCAGATGGCATGTAGCAGCCATTTTGTTTCCAAGTGTTAGAACATATGTCACGAATAGACGGTTGCTCAGAAAGGTCAATGCTTTTTTTTTCGTATGGACAATTATTTTAGCTGTAGAACAACCAATTTTTCACAGGACGGACATAATTATAAACCTAATCTATTTTGGAATGAATTTCCAAAATATTTGGATATTTCTACCAGCTAACCTAGAGGAAAAAAAGAGTACATTTGAAGTGCTCAAGTTATTTAAATTACGCTTTATTTATACACCTTACATGCAAATCCATACGCTCCAAACATTCTCCCTTGTAGAAAAGTATATGCATTTTGCAGTACAATCGGAGTACATTTGGTAATTTAAATAATTCGAACGCTTCAAATGTACTCTTTTTTCCTCTGGTTGCTACTTCATATTATTCTGGGTAGATGATGTCAATCTGATTTATATAAATGTCAGAGCGATGTTTTTTTCCAACTGCAATTCATTGGCTTTCATGGTCCCAACTCTACCAGCCGCAAACTGTCCAATATTTTGGAATATATAGAGTCAAGGATGGTAAATCCGTCCACTTTTGGCTGAAAATATATTTCCAGGAAAATGGCAAAAGTTACAAAAATGAAAATTAGTCCATTGGAAGGGGTATATTCCGTCTTATTGTCAACACTCAAAAAAGTTAAAATTTCAAATAATTTCGGTTGAAACCATGGCAACAAAGATTAAAGGTCAGGGCATCTAAATCCGTCCACCTTGCTGGTAAATCTGTCCAGCAAGGATGGTAAATCCGTCCACTGGGCATAGTACAGCTCTCAACTATCATATCTCTTTATTTTTTTCAAGTTTTGCAATTTATTAAGTCTTACAAAGGTTTTTGTGTCGATTTTAGAATTATGATTCACTGATTACACTTATAATAGAAGAACTAGATAATAGAGGTTAAGTTAACTTGGAATAATTTCAATTGACCGCCCAAATTACAATTAAATAACCTTTTAATCCAACCAAAGTGGAATAACTGTTCCTATCTAATTTCTGTAATCAGAAGAATGTCATTTATTATCATTTAAACTATAAAAGTGCTTTAAAAGTTAATTTTATGTGGGTGGACGGATTTACAAACCTCCTATCAAGCCACTTTCAAAGTATTGATGGTAATTCCGTCCACCTATATTTCCATTGTATTTCATTTCTTCATTTTTGGAAATTTTTTTTTTTGAAGATGCGGAAAATAATTTTAGAAGAAGAAGACAGTCACGCGTGATGAGAAAAAAGTGCCAGGATCATATTATGGGATATCTGAATTACTTTTTTTGATTGAACCATCTGGTTCACTCCTCGCACGTTTCCATAAGGGACGAGACACCTCGCTCCGTTCGGTGAGCCGGTGGTCTATTGATCGGACATCTGGGTGATCTGGTCTATAACAGTGTGTCAGTAATTTGTGTCAAAATACATCACAGAAAAGACCTCAATTTGACCTTTGAAGGATTCATAATTCTATATTAAAAATCAGGGTCGTCCATGTTAAAAATACCGTGCAAGCACGTAAACCCGCTGGCTCTATGTGAAGCAATTGAGACCATTTGGATGCACTGTGCATCGACCCACCGACACGGACGCACCGACACGGACGCACCGACACGGACGCACCGACACGGACGCACGGACAGAAGGATGGACGCACGGACGTAAGGACACACGGACGGACGGACACACGGACGTACGGACACACAGACGTACGGACACACAGATGTACGGACACACGGACGGCCGGACGGACACACGGACGGCCACACGGACGGACGGACACACGGACGGACGGCCACACGGACGGACGGACCCACGGACGGCCACACGGACGGACGGACACACGGACGGACAGCCACACGGACGGACGGACACGACACACCGACACGGACGCACGGATAGAAGGATTGACGCACGGACGGACACGGACGGACGGGCACGGACGGACACGGACGGACGGACACGGACGGACACACGGACGTACGGACACACAGACGTACGGACACACAGACGTACGGACACACAGACGTACGGACACACGGACGGCCGAACGGACACACGGACGGCTGGACGGCCACACGGGCGGACACACGGACGGCCACACTGACGGAGACACGGACGGACGGACGTAAGGACACACGGACGGACGGACACACGGACGTACGGACACAGAAACTTGTCATTCCCGTCTGTATGACAAAATAAGATAACAGGCAAAATTTGAATGAAATATGAGCAACACAAAGTGAGTTATGATTGACGAAATCCCCAGCCATTGAGGACTGCAGTACCCCGTAGGCTATTACATAGCCAGCGGGGTAAAAAGTCGTAATCTGTCTGAACTAGGGGTCTACACCGGTTCGATAAATACCGGCCGTACCGGTACAATCCGGTCGGTTCCCGAACCGGTTTTCAAATCAGTACTTTCGGTTCGGTTCAATAAGGCTATATCCAGCTCAAAAAGTCGTTTTATTGCCGAGATTTGACAGAAAATGTCCACAAAATCATGAAATGTACTCGAGCGCTTCATCAACTTGACGTCCGCTCTGATGCGAGATTCGACTTTCCGGGCCAAAAATTCGGTTTGCGGGGTTGCGTATTTCTAAAATGCGGATCGGCCCGAATTTGCGGACCAACGGTACGAATCGTGTATCAATCAAGTGTATCGATGATACGTATCGTATCGAATGTCGGCAACGATATAGAGCCCTACTCTGAACGTCCCTCCTATGAACGCACATAATTCTCTTGCCCAAAAGATAATTTTATCATTTGAGTCCGAAATCAGCTTTAAATGAAGGAGAATTTTGGGGGTATTTCAAATTTTCACAAACATGAAGCCCCCAACCCCCAAATGTTTGATTGCTCGATCTTAAAACAAATTGTATGTGAGCGCCAAAGTTACTTCTTCAATTCTTCAAATACACACATCATGGCAGCTATTAATATTCTTTTGTGACATGTAAAACCATGGCTGGAAAAAGTAGGGCATTCAGGCAAGTCATTGCCTGGAAATATCTAAATCTCACTGGAAATTTTTGAAAAAAAGTCCAAAATTCCAAATTGGGAAGTAGCTGCTCGATTCGCGACCATTCACAGGAAATTGTCGTACCCAATCAAATTGCCTGGAAATTCATATTTTTTTCTAGCCCTGTGTAAAACATGATGTGCCACTTTTGCAGCTGATATCCCAGTTAATCCAGGGAGTGGAGAAATTGCGATGAGTGACATCAATTGTGTTAAGGCTTTAAAGGGACAGTTTTTGCACGAGTGTCCCTTCTCCGGTTGGTACAACAACTCATGCACACACGACGAAGATGTCATGATTACTTGCAACAATGAAAGTAATGTGAGTAGACTTAATAATTGAGTGTAGGGCTGTAGACTACACAATTTGGGATCGATGGATGGGTGATTGGGGCTTTACGTCCTGTATTTATACATGTATAGTGTAGGCTAATTAGGACAGGTGGAGGACACGGCAATGAGGGCTACACATTTTGGGACAAGTCTACACTCTAGTTAAAAAAGTATGACTATTCATATTGAATATGAAATCAGATCTATTTTTTTTTTGTAAGGGACCATAAAGAATTTTTGACTGGGGGTTGGAAGATTTGCCCGAACTTCCTGTCAAAAATTGATACCCCCTTGAGTTTCATGCGGATGTTTTCGTACCCACCCTGAACCCTGAGCTTTTATCCGTATTCTTAATACCCCTCCCCCCTCGACATACAAAGCAGTACGCACATTGATTCGCTGACTCTGGCACTTTAAAAAAACGCAGATTAATTGAGTGTAAATACCGGTTTTTACGAAATTTTCGTTTTGTCAAAAGTTCTTACCCCTCACCCAATTAGACATGTTGTCTAAAATTAGCAACCCCCCCCTTGAAACATGACATTGTGTGAAAAGATTGTACCCCCTCAGGCAAATCTACCACCCCCCCCCCACCGCAGTCATAAATTCTGAACAGTCCCTAAGTGGGCAGCCATTATATATAAATTAATAAACAGTGCACAAGAGTTGGTAAATATCTCTCTGTTTCTTTTTCAGCAATATTCTGGGGAAGAACTGAAAGTCTAAAACCAAAAAACAAAGAAGAAAACTGAAAAATCCTCTTCGGTTTTAAGATTCTATAAGAGTTTTATCCTGTGCTTTTTTTCGTGCCTTTTTTTATTAAGTTTATCCTGTAAAGGTAACAGCAGTGTATAAAGAATAAACTTTAGAAAAACTTAATCATGTCCGTATTGATAAAAGTTGCACTCTAAAACCAGCTTCTGTGACTTTTACCGCAATTGACCTTCCTTCCAGAAACGAACAAGAGGTTATCGTTTTTGGTGTAAAAACCATAGGGACTTCTAAGCTTACAGATACTTAATATTATACATTATACATATAATATAAAGGGAGATCACCATTTTTGCAGTGTTAACACACCTATTTCAAGTTAATCATACACATTTAAATTTAAGTCTATCACCCTGAAATTGTGCACATTTGGAGGAAAATACCCAGTCTTGAACATATGTAATTTCATAAAGCTGCTGCAAGTAGTTTTTCTGTACTGGTTAAAAGAACAAAGCCGATTTCAGCCTTCTTCAGGGCTTGGCTTGAGTCCTATCGGACACCAGCAGTTACCAAGAAATCTCAAGATTTTTTGTCATAAAATGACCTGGTCTTAAATAACTATTATATACCTGCCAGCACCATAACTTTTTTCACAGATATTCTCGTACATAAAAGTGAAATTGAGTAGGAAAACAATTCCGAAAATTGAGAGTTTCATTTTTCAATATTTCAGTCTTTATTAGACCATCTTCAGGAAAGCAATGAATAGGAGGCATACATGTTGAAATGTTAGATACAGTAAAACAATGAAAACAGATTACAATGACAAACAACATTAAACAGTTACAATCATACAGAGTGTGAAATACAGTTGAAATCAATGGAACAATACTAGTTGTGGAACATTAGCTCTAGAACTATTGAGTCCGAGCATGTAAACATAACAAGTAAATATGATAAGACCCTGGAGGGGGGGTTCTAACTATATGTTGGTCTACACCTATGCTCGGCTGAAAAGGGCTCTTCAAGGGCTAATTTTCCGTAGCTAAGGGTCCTAAAATGAGGTCTGAATATTCCTAGACATGGTCCAAAATTTTCAGCACTCCGAATTTCGCGTAAAAATCACCTTCCAAAGTACATCCGTGTCGGCAAAAAAGAAATTATTTGGGACAAATAATTAAAATAATACAGCCGACCCGAAAAAAATGCCTCTTTGAGGGCGAATTTTCCCTAGTCCAGGGTCCTATTTTTGGGTCCCTGGCACTCCGTTAATGGGTCTGGGTGCGAGACGCTCAGCTGAGCACCCCCGTCATATTTGGGGGAGAGAACCCATAACAACGTTTTCAAAATACAAATACAGTAGCTGTTCCAACTCTATACAAATTATCATTAGGCTATAACAGACTGAAACAGAGAAATTAAATTTCTCAGGACCAACATATATTATTATGCATAGAAAATTAAACAACCAAGGCAAAACAGTACCGGTTAACGTTATTCTCTTAAGTCAAAAATACACGACCAAAGGAACCATTAAAACTACACACAATTATTGAATCGAAAACGTTATATATATCCAATGAGATCTGAGATAACTATGCCATTCATTCACCAAATCGGACCGTAAATTAAAACAAACTAGAATTTTGATCGCAAGCGAATCATAGAAAAGGACTTTAACGCAGGGTATATTGGTTACCTTGGTTGAATTGTGGTTGTTTATTTAAAATGTTTAAAATGTGTACAATGTGTGAATGAGTGTTCTTGGCTGTGGAAATATCGTGTGCTGTCTCTATACCTTTAGATTACATCATCACGAAAGAACATAATGGCTTCTAGCCACTGTGTGTTCTCATGTGTCCATCAAAATTTCCCTTTTCACTGAACTTTTTACCACATATAGAACATCCATATGGCTTCTCTCTAAGGCCACACATAATTGATTCTTAACTTCGCGGACCCGCCGACACAATAGATTTCCTGCCGATGGAAAAAAAAAATTGAAAAAAAAATTTATTTTTTTTTGACATTATAAAAAAATAAGTTTTCACTTTTTTTTTGTCCTACCGACCGACCATAGGAAAAGGGCCTTGAGAGGAATCCGAGAAGCTAAAGATCAATTACGTGTGGCTAATGTGTGTTCGCAAATGTCTCACAAGGCTACTTTTCGCAGTGAACTTAGCACCACAACTTGAACATCGATGTGGCTTCTCTCCGGTGTGTGTTCGCTCATGCCTTAGAAGGTTACATTTCATGTTGAACTTAGCACCACAGGTTGAACATCCATACGGCTTTTGTCCACTGTGTGTTACAATGTGTGCAACAAGACTCGGCTTTACAGTGAACTTTTTACCACATATAGAACATTCATACGGCGTCTCTCCAGTGTGTGTTCTCATGTGTAGGCCAAGACTACTCTTTTCGCCAAACTTCTTACCACAGATAGAACATTCAAACGGCTTCTCTCCACTGTGGGTTCTCATGTGTTTGTCAAGAACAGGCTTCTGATTGAACCTTTTACCACAAACAGAACATCGATACGGCCGCTCTCCAGTGTGTGTTCTGATGTGAACAACCATGTTAGTCTTTTGGCTAAACCTCTTGCCACAAATAGAACATCCATGCGGCTTCTCTCCACGGTGGTTTCTCATATGTAGTTTCAAACTTAGGTTGAAACTGAACATTTTACCACACATAGAACATTCATAGGGCTTCTCTCCACTGTGTGTTCTACTGTGTTGATTAAGACTATCTTTCCGACTGAATAGTTTACCACAAATAGAACATGCATACGGCTTCTCTCCACTGTGAGTTCTTATGTGTTGAGTAAGTTCTCCACTTCGACAAAAACGTTTCCCACAGACATAACATTTATACGGCTTCTCTCCACTGTGTATTTTCATGTGGGATGTCAGTAATTCTTTGCGGCTGAACATTTTCCCACAATCAGAACATCCATATGGCTTTTCTACACTGTGTGTCAACATGTGTCTGTTCAACTTTTCTTTCAATTTGAACCTGGCACAACAAATAGAACACTCGTACGGCCTCTCATCACTGTGGGTTGTCGTATGAACGCTAAGATGATATTTCGATCCAAATTTCTTACCACAAACAGAACATCCATATGGCTTCTCTCCAGTGTGTGTTCTTGTGTGATTCTGAAGTTCTGTCTTCATGCTGAACCGTTTACCACAAATAGTACATCCATGTGGCTTCGCTCCTTTATGTCTTTCTATATGAACTTTCTGGCCTTGAATGCTCTTAAACATTTTACCACAGATAGAGCATCCATATGGCTTGTCTTCACTGTGACATCTCATGTGTGTACGAAGACCTTGTTTTAAGCGGAATTTGGACCCACAAATAGAACACTCAAACGGCTTCTCTTCCGTGTGCGTGCATAAGTGTATCTTTAGAGTCGACTTCATAGCAAACGTCTTGCCACAAATAGAACATAGATAAGATTCCTCTCCAGTGTGTATTTTCATGTGTCCATTCAGTGACCCTTTTTCACTAAAGAATTTACCACAAATAGAGCATCCGTATGGCTTCTCTCCACTGTGTGTTCTCATGTGTATATCAACATATTCCTTTGTACTGAATTTCTTACCACAAACACAACAATCATACTGCTTCTCTCCACTGTGTGTTTGTAAGTGTCCATCAAGGTTTCCTTTTAGACTGAATCTTTTACCACAAATTGAACATCTGTGAGGCATCTCTCCACTGTGTGTTCTCATGTGTTTGTCAAGATTTGGTTTTTGACTGAACTTCTTACCACAAATAGAACATCCAAATGGCTTCTCTCCAGTATGAATTCTCATGTGTTGATCGATATGCCCTTTTCGGCGAAACGATTTACCACAAATAGAACATTCATATGGCCTTTCTCCACTGTGTGTTCTCATGTGTATATCAAGAGTACATTTATGGCGGAACATTTTTCCGCAAACAGAACATCCATATGGCCTGTCGCCAGTATGCATACGCTTGTGTGATTCAATATTTCTCTTATCATAAAACTTTTTACCGCAAACAGAACATTCAAATGGCTTCTCTCCACTGTGTATTCTCATGTGGATATCGACATATTGCTTACTACAGAAAGTTTTACCACAAATAGAACATCCATAGGGCTTCTCTCCAGTGTGTGTTCTCATGTGTATATCACGGCCTCCCTTTTGACGGAACATTTGACCACAAACAGAACATTGAAATGGCTTCTCTCCACTGTGTGTTCTCATGTGTGTATCAAGATTTCCCTTGCGGCTGAACGTATTTCCACAAATAGAACATCCAAATGGCTTCTCTACACTGTGTGTTCCCATGTGAGTTTTAAGATAAGCTGTTTGACTGAACTTCCTGCCACAAATGGAACATGTATGTGGTTTATCTTCAGTGTCCTTGGGCATTAAGCTGGCAAAAGTATCAACATAACTATGCGATTCATTGGGGTCCAAATCACTTGGCCTTGGTAAATGAATTTCGTCAGTTTCATCATAATCGCGTTCCGCTTTAGGTACTAAGCTGGTGGAACACTCTGTATCGTAATGAGTTCTGACGTGGTCTTCTAATCCCCTTTGACTCTCCAACCTTCGACCGCAGACGTCACATTTGTGAGGTTTATTTCCCAAACATCCACTTGACGAGGAATCAGCTTTCACACTCAAATGTACTTCACTAGCAGCCATCTTTGTGCTTGGTCTCAATTCAATGCAATTATAAATAGTCTAAGTTCTTGACACAAACATCGCCAACTTTGTTTGTCAGCATGCACGATCATTGTCATTGACATTTGGGCTGAATTCCAAAGAATAGAGCCACCTCTACAATATATATGCAGAAAGTAATAAAAAATTTAACTACAGTGTAATTTCTGATAAATTAATCCACTTTGTACTGATCTCAATAAACCATTCCTTGAATTTAAAAATAATGCAAAATATGATAGTCAAAACAATCCATTAAGTCCACCAAACCAAAGGTTCAGAATATTTCAATTCTTGATAAAATTGATTCCGGTTACATCATCAAGAATATCACAATTTAACTAAGTTACGAAGTTATATTGATTAAATATAGAAATAGGCCTTTATGATAATCCATAAATGTGCATTAACACCATACTTGTCAATCTGCAACTGCCATCTGAAAAAAAAAAAGAAGATTCATAAGGATATTTACAGGGCAATTCATATCGGCCTAGTTACATCGAAATCTTGCTTGCAGACAGACAGCCCGACAGATTGACAGACATCTTTTAACGATGGTGCTTCTGCTAATACTATACTATAGTCTAGGGTGCATCGGTTGCCCCAACCTATTCTGATTTTGATGTCTATGTGATATGTTAGGAGGTTGGGTGTCCTGAGCATGTACATCAAATTTCAGGCTGAAATTCCAATGGGAACAGCCACCTCCAGCGCATTACTTATTTAAATGATATTTCAATGAAGCTAAATTACAATATTTTGCAAAATTGTTATAACTCAAGAACCAATGGTCCGAGAGGCTTTATAATTGACTCAAAATGTGCGGAATAAATGAGTTTATATTCATTACAATTGTAAGTTAATTCCTGGGACCAATAGTTTCAGAGCAAGATCAGACAAGAACCCAGGGGTTCAAAATGGAGGTGGTGTTGTGTCTTAAGTTCACACACCATGAATCCAGCAGATGATTTGTCCTGTGCTGCTAAAACTATTCCGATAGATATAGATATATAGACATAGATAATTAGATATATAGACAGATAGATAGATATAGATAGATTAGCAGATAGATATGACTGATATGCACAAGTGCTGCCCTTTAAGAGCAGTGGTTGCTTACAGTGGTTCATCAATGGGAGATAGAACACGAGTCCTCTACATGTTGCACATTAACCCTATTTGAAAAAGATCAAAGAGGCACCAATTTAACATCTCATCTGAATGATACCCATCTGGGATTTTGATCTTGAAATTCCACTGAAAATATTCTAAATATGCTGCCCCAGGTTTGAACTGAGGCATGCAAAGAATATCACGATTTTGGACTGACAACTCTTGGCCACCCAGCTGCCACGGAAACTCCCTATATTTATCTTAAGACCTGCTTGGTTCCCTACTATCATGTCAATAAAGATCTTACTTATTCACTAACATGTCTATACACCTGTCAATCCTCCTACCACTGCCAGCTAACTTATATTTATAGACTGTCAAATTGACCAACTGGATCAATAAAATCTATCAATCCAGACTTTGAAAAGAGCTGAAATGAGGTGAAATGTCATGTCGGATTGGCATGGATATTTTGGAAAGATGGATAGATGATTGGGGCTATACACCCTGTATTTATTTACATTGTAAGCTAATTCGGACATGAGGAAGAGATAGCAATGAGGCAAAGGACGATTGAAACTGCTGTCCTAGGTGATCTGGCGAGAGCGTTAATCAGGCCAAGACGAGCAATGTCTTCATCCCCACATGACACTCACCTTAGCACTGTCATCACCCTCCCATGACCCTCTCAAAGTGTCATGGCCCAGTCATGACTTTGGCAATGCTCAAAATCATTTTTGACAGGCTCTTTAAAAATAACTGCTGCTTCTATCACTTCCAAACTTGGTATAACGTCATATCACAGTATCAACTATATATATTCTATAAATTTTGGCAAACCTATCCATTACATAATTAGGAAAAGATGATTGAGTGGGCGGGCCTGCGGGGTTGGTCAGCTGGGTATCAGAAGTAAGTCTGATCTCTGTGCAGCTATCCTCATCACACAGCAGCATGACAGTAGCGGGACTTATTCTATCCAATTTTGTGAAGTAGTGCAAAGTCATCAGCAGCTGATGACAGTTCCCTACTTTCTCTGGAGCCTTCGGGTTCCTGTCAGGGCCAGGACTTAGCTGAAATTGCAATTGTCCTCATATGACAGTGATTTCCCAGACAGTGAGACTGCAGCCCAGTGTGCTACAACTTAGCTGACCCTAACCGGAAATTTTGGATCATGGAATAAATTATTTCAAGTACCAAATTGCAACCTATTGCGTGGCTTATTTTGTGAAGTAGTGCAAAGTCATCAGCAGCTGATGACAGTTCCCTACTTTCTCTGGAGCCTTCGGGTTCCTGTCGGGGCCAGGACTTAGCTGAAATTGCAATTGTCCTCATATGACAGTGATTTCCCAGACAGTGAGACTGCAGCCCAGTGTGCTACAACTTAGCTGACCTTAACCGGAAATTTTGGATCATGGAATAAATTATTTCAAGTACCAAATTGCAACCTATTGCGTGGCTTACTAAACCCTTTTGATAGATCTGTGTAATCTTACTAGTCTGTGAATTCTATCTATTTGATCTATATAATCTATCCATCTAATTCATGCAATTATATCTAACCAATACCTAAAATGTATTCATGAAATCCACCCTTGTCTATCTATCTATCTACCTATCTATCTACCTATCTATCTATCTATATCTATCTATCCATTTATCTATCTATCTATATCTATCTATATCTATCTATATCTATCTATATCTATCTATCTATCTATCTATCTATCTATCTATCTATCTATCTATCAATTTACCCATCCATATATCTGACTGAAATAGCCCTAGTTGTAGATTCATATAACTACTGAAATCTCATCTCTTGTGACCTATTATTATGATGACATCAATTTCCAGGTCAGAAAACCAACCAATACACATCTTAATGTCACTAGGTCAGCTCATTTGCATACACAAAACACAATACACATAATTTTCAAGATGGTGGACAGCTCATTTGCATACCCAAAACACAATACACATTATTTTCAAAATGGTGGAAGGCAAACATGTAAACAGCAAACAAGCAAACACCAAACAAAAAAACTGACAAGCATCCTCGGATACAATGGCTGGTTAATCCTATGGGAAAGTAGAAGGTGTGATTTGCAGCATGCGAGAGCGTCTGAGGCAAAAAATATGAGTGTAGGAACAGTGGAACTGGAGGTTGAGGTATAGTAGGGTGATGTCTGCGTGAACTAGATTCTCTTGACGTGAGGGTATAGCAATGAAGTATAGGTGCAACTTGCTGCAGTGAGCATTGCGCAAGTGTTTGAGTAGAGCGTGACAGCAGACACTAGTGTCTAACAGAGTCGCTGCCCATATAGAGCTATGGGCCGACAAATTCATAATGTGGAATACTTGTACCAAATTTCATAACTCTAAAATAAGCGGAATATTAAGGTCACAAATGGACAGTTCAAGAATGACAAAAGATGGCTGCCAGAAAGGCCTACATCTTTAATTTATCGTCATGTTCCCAATCAATACCGACAGGCGTACACCTGAACCAAATTTTATAACTCTTAAGTGAAATATTAAGGTCACATTTGGCAGTCCAGGAATGAAGAAAGATGGCTGCTAAAATGCACGCTATCTCAGTTGTCTCGACAGGTAGGCTACTCATTCTTCTGCTTTCACCCCTAGCATATAACTAGCAAAACTAGCAAGAAATTTTTTTTTGCGAGGACACCCCCCGACGTGACCCCCCCCCGGACTTGTAAAATATAAAATTTTTAAATTACCTCCTTCCGAGGAGAGCCCCAGCCTAGAAATATAACTAGCAAAAATAACAATTTCTGCAAGTACCCCCCCGGATGTGACTCCCCCCGGGCCTTGTATAGAATATAAAATTTAATACCTCCGAGGTGACCCCAGCCTATCTAGCAGAAATAAACTTTTTTTTTTTTGCGAGTACTCCCCCCCCCGAGGTGACCCTCTCGGAACTTGTAAAATCCTAAATTTTTTAATTACCTCCCTCCGAGGTGACCAACCTAGAAACATAACTAGCAAAAAAAAAAATTTCAGCAAGCTCCCACCGGATGTGACCCCCCCCCCCCGGGCCTTGTATAGAATATAAAATTTAATACCTCCCCCGAGGTGACCCCAGCCGAGCAATATATCTAGCAGAAAAAAAAAATTTTTTTTTTGCAAGTATCCCCCCCGAGGTGACCCCCCTCGGGACTTGTAAAATCCAAAATTTTTTAATTACCACCCTCCGAGGTGACCCCTGGCCTAGAAATATAACCAGCAAAAAAAATTATTTCTGCAAGTACCCCCCTGGAAATGTCCTCCCCCCCCCTCGGGCCTTGCACAGAATATTATAACAAAACAACCCAAGTCAGGGTCACTGAGTAACAATATCACGAGCTGTTGTGTGAATTAATATCACTCGAGCCCGCAGGGCGAGAGTGATATTAATTCACACAACAGCGAGTGATATTGTACGAAGTGCCCTGACGCGTGGTTGTTCTGTTTTTATAGAAGTATAACTAGCAAAAAAAATAATTTCTGCAAGTACCCCCCTGGATGTGTCCTCCCCCCCCCAGGCCTTGCATTCTACATGTCTCCCTATTGGCTGAAATGGCCACTCCCACCAAGTCCCTCATTCTCATTGGCTCTAAATGGCCACACCCCCAAAAATTAAAAATTTTTAAGTACTGCCACAGTTTCAACCGAACAACTGTCAACCCATTACACCTTGCCTAATGCTGTCAAATTAGCCAACTAAGATTGCTTCTAACCAGCAATTACCACAAACACAAACTCAACGCATGATGGCCAAAAATGCATACCTGTCATTATGCGCCACACCTCCAAATATCGACCACACCCCCAAAACCCATTATTAAAAAGGCTAGAGAATTCTCCAGAATTCTCCAGCCAATAAAAGGAGTACTTAGAATTACTTCAGGTCAACACAAATAAGCTCATATAACAGGCCTGCATCTCTAGTTATGCTGAATTTAGCAATTTGGAGAAAATTTAAAACGTGCAAAGAGTTATTTCAGATTTTCTTCTCCTATTTCGAATTTCCCGCCTAAAGTTTGCCTCTCTCACCCACTCTCTTAGCCCACTTTCTCACCCAACTACATAAATGGCGGTGTGTCAACACACCTCCATTAAAAAACGGTTTTTTTTATTGAATAAGTCTATTTTCAGTTTGAAGCAGAAGTCAGACTGAACAAGATCCATCACCAGAAATGTACACTAGGGATACATCAATCCTCTGTGAATGACCTGAGGTAGAAATAATGCAGATAGGATCAATGTACAATTAGTCCCCGGGCTCTGGCCACTTACTCGCAAAAAAAGTGCAACGGTCTTAAGTGATTTTTATGTTGTAGGATACACCAACGCATCAGAAAACCATCGTCTTAAGTGTCCCACGGGGGGACTTTGGCTTATAGCCCCAAAAAACCTCTAAAACCTCAACCATGTTTTCAGGGAAATCTGAAAACCGTATTTTTGACATTTGTGAAAAAAGTTTTGAGGCTAGGTCACTCAAATTTCTCATACATCATCTTAATATGTAGGACTGAAATGCCTGAGCTTTTCATAACCATAGCTTAAAGCTAACTACGAAATTTTGACCACTATTTCTTCAAAACAGTGCAAAAATTATTTTCAGCAAGGAAGATTTTCCGAATTCTATTGTACATGAACCCAATATATACTCACTGAAGGACTTCTAATGGATCTAGAAAATTGCCTGATATCAATAGCTACATTTTGAGCCATTTTTGAACTTCATGCTGCCAGAATTGTGGACTCATTTTTATGTTGTAGAATACATCAGCGCATCAGGAAACTATCGTCTTAAGTGTCCCACGGGGGGGACTTTGGCTTATAGCCCCCAAAAACCTCCAAAACTTCAACCATGTTTTCAGGAAAATCCAAAAACCACATGTTTCACATTTGTGAAAACATTTTTGAGGCTAGGTCATTCAAATTTCTCCTACATCATCTTAATATATAGGACTAGCATGCCTGAACATTTCATGACCGTAACTGAAAGCTAACTATGGAATTTTGACTGCTATTTCTTCAAAACAGTGCAAAAATCATTTTTAGCAAGGAAGATTTTCTGACTTCTATGGTACATTAACTCAATAGATATTCACAGAAGGACTTCTAATGGATCTAGAAAACTGCCTGGCATCAATAGCTACATTTTGAGCCATTTTTGAACTTCATGCTGCCAGAATTGTGAACTCAATACTATTTTAGCTACCCCTACCCCAAATTTGTCTAGAATGCTAATATTTCAAAAATGCATCCTGAATTGACCAAAAATGCAAGTTTTACACTGTAATTGCTCCCTTTTGCCAATCTAAAGATGCTGTATTCATTTATATTGAGAACTACATTATTTATATCTTAGGCCTATTTATTGAGATATTCAAGATGGCGTCCAAGATGGCTGCCTTATGACACATTCATGAAGCGGTTGAGTTGGAAAGGTAGTTGTTGGGTAATTTCTATCTTAAGTTGTAAAGCTAATATATTATCAAGTGAATTTGTGATGTGGGATAAAAATATCGCTTTTTTGTGATGCTGTAAAATGATTTCAATCTATGAAATGGGTTGAAAAATCAGAGAATATTTTGGTCGTTTTTTGGGCCCTTATTTCATTTCTTTCCAAAATTCATGTCTCTGCCAATACATTTAAAAAATTCACATTATGACAAACTGCATCTTTTGTGTTTATAATGTGGCACACTGCATTGATAGGACATTTGTCAGCGTCATTTTTTGGATGTTATAAGAATATTCTGAAGAGATTGATATTGCATATCACATAGAAACACACTTTTACTAAAGTAATAAGAGGCCTCCTGACTTATGGGAATCTGCCAATGACAGTGCGCACTTCAGGCTCCATAACAAAATCTGTGATAGAAAGATGCTCTACTTTACTGTATATGTTCTTGGTCAAGCCTCTTTACAAACTGTTAAATCATGAAATGACCAAGCTTCATGTATTTGATGAGTAAAGAAGAAAACAAAATTTGGAATGAAATGGTTTGTATCAAAATTTCCACACAAATGCACTAATTTTTAAAATTCGGCAACCATTTTTATCAAGTTTCCAAACACAGAAGTCGTTCAATTTCAGGACTCTGTATGTCCCAGCAGTTGACAAAACATCTTAAGAAAATTGGAAGTTTATGCAAAGATAAACCTGACCAGTTTTTGAATCAAAATTGTCCCATGAAAAGTTTGAAATGTTAATATGCAGCACATACAGGGTTATGAAGAAAATCATAGAACAGAAACACTGGAGAGTCACACAATATCCCTCACTGGAAACTGCAAATTTAAGTATTTTAAAAATGGAACAACACAGCCTAAAAATTTCAATTAATTTAAAAAGGGTATAATGGATTTTAGAATCCGAGCACAAATCAAATAAAAGCAAATCAAATTTATTTATACTCAGTTTTACAAAAAAGAATACATTAGCCAGAAGCTATTTTCACCGAGTTCAAGTGATTACCATAACAAGTGGAAATATAAAAGCAGAAATGTAAATTGTAAATAAAATCATGTCCAGAGGAGCACATTTTCTATTAATCGTACAGGGCAATGACAAAATAGGAGAATTACTATATATGCATGCACAGGTGGACAATCATGACCTGAGTGATTTCTGCTTCAAGTGAGTTTTTAAATCACCAAAATATGTTGAGTAGGAAATATGCTTAGTAATGCGAATTCAGCATCTGTACTCATGTTCCACCAACTGATCTTGGGACTGATTAAAGATGTGTCTTAATTTAAATTGGTTAGAAAAGGTAATCATCAGTTATAAGTGGTGGTGTCACTACTTATTTTAACAGAAGATAACACACATTTAAGACAAAGCCAAGCAGACACAATCGTAAAAATGTCAAAATATTATGACTGAAACACCAAAAAAGTACACTAAAATCTTTGAAACATCGGTTGTTATGTCAGGTGCGGTATTTTGTGAGTATAAGTTCACTTGAAAATAGGTTTGATGACTACTAAACATAGGGACTGTGGCAAAGAACCATGTATCCAACTCAACTGGATCAAAATCTAGGCTAATGTGTCACATGGCAGCCATCTAAGACCCATCTTGGATATCTCAATACGTTAGATGTAAATAATATGGTTCTCATCAGATATGAATACAGCATCTTTAGATTGGCAAAAGGGAGCAATTTTTGGTCAAGTTAAGATGCATTTTAGAAATATTAGCATTCTAGACAAATTTGGGGTAGGGGTAGCTAAAAATAGTACTTCCGTGAATATCTATTGGGTTCATGTACCATAGGAGTCATAAAATCTTCCTTACTGAAAATGATTTTTGCACTGTTTTGAAGAAATAGTGGTCAAAATTCCATAGTTAGCTTTCAGTTATGGTCATGAAATGTTCAGGCATGCTAGTCCTATATATTAAGATGATGTATGAGAAATTTGAATGACCTAGCCTCAAAAATGTTTTCAAAAACGTGAAACATGTGGTTTTTTGGATTTTCCTGAAAACATGGTTGAAGTTTTGGAGGTTTTTGGGGGCTATAAGCCAAAGTCCCCCCGTAGGACACTTAAGACGATAGTTTCCTGATGCGCTGATGTATTCTACAACATAAAAATGACTTAAGACCGTTGCACTTTTTTTGCAAGCAAGACTTAGTGGCCAGAGCCACATGGCAGCCGTCTTGTACGCCATGTTGGATATCTCAATACCTCAGATGTAAATAATACGGTTCTCATCAGATGTGAGTTTAGTATTGTTAGATTGGCAAAAGGGAGCAATTACAGTGTAAAACTTGCATTTTTGGTCATGTTTAGATGCATTTTTGAAATATTGGCATTCTAGACAAATTTGGGGTAGGGGTAGCTAAAAATTGTACTGAGTCCACAATTCTGGCAGCATGAAGTTCACAAATGGCTCAAAATGTAGCTATTGATATCAGGCAATTTTCTAGATCCATTAGAAGTCCTTCAGTGAGTATCTATTGGGTTCATGTAAAATAGAATTCAGAAAATCTTCCTTACTGAAAATAATTTTTGCACTGTTTTGAAGAAATAGCAGTCAAAATTCCATAGTTAGCTTTAAGCTATGGTTATGAAAAGCTCAGGCATTTCAGTCCTACATATTAAGATGATGTATGAGAAATTTGAGTGACCTAGTCTCAAAAGTTTTTTCACAAATGTCAAAAATATGGTTTTCAGATTTCCCTGAAAACATAGTTGAGGTTTTAGAGGTTTTTTGGGGCTATAAGCCAAAGTCCCCCCGTGGGACACTTAAGACGATGGTTTTCTGATGCGTTGGTGTATCCTACAACATAAAAATCACTTAAGACCGTTGCACTTTTTTTGCGAGTAAGTGGCCAGAGCCCGGGGACTAACTGGGTAGTGCCCAAATTTTAATAAGTACCCATTTTTTAGAGAACTTCGAAGTAGAATTGTGTTTGTGTCAAATAACAGAAAAACGATAAGAGATAGAGGGATAGTTTCAATTGAAGTGAATATAAATATGGACATTCCGCACATTTTGCCCAATACCAAGTCTCTAGGCGAAGTGGTTCCTGAGATATCCAGAATTTTTGGGATACTCCGATTTTATACAAACGTGAGCCTGGAGGTCGCTGTTCCCATTAAAATTTTGAGCTGACATTTTTTTTCCATGTCTTTATTATCCGGCCTCCAAACATATCACATAGACATCAAAATCTGAATAGGTTAGGGGCAACTGATGCACCCTACTATAGTCCTTGTGACAAAGAACTTGATTCACAAATAGTTCTCAAATAGCCAATGAACTATTTGAAATGCCCATTTGTGCTTTTAAAATGTTAATAGTTCATGTGAACTATTTGAAAGGTCAATTGAACTATTTGTGATCATCACTGTATATTTGTCTTGGCCACATCCTCGACACAAATTCAAAACATGTGGCTCTCCCTATACTCAAACTCAAAAGAGAAAGTTAGGGGGAGGGGGAGAGAAATGTGGGGAGTGGGTGTTTGGTGAAAAAAGCTGGAATATTCAGGGAGGGAAATCAAAAAGCATCCTTTCTGAGGAGAGCCATTCTTCGTGAGTGAGTGCACCATATCCTTCATGAGTGTTTACACAATCAGGCGAGGAGCAGTGCAAGAGAGTGGTAAGTAAACCTTTTGCATCAACACAATTTGATTTGTTATGCCAATAAAGTTAGTTCATGGAGTAATGTACCAACTTTCCATAAATAGGATTACTTGTAACATGAATTAAAAATGTTCTTTAAATTATTAGGGCAGCACAACATGGTAATGTGTGCTTTCATAGGCGTATCGGACAGGGGGGCAGGGGGGGCAATCGCCCCCCCCAAAAGTTTGGAAAACAGTGGAAATTCGGGCAAGCAGGCTAAAATTTCGGGCACTTTCGGAGTGTATGGTGCTCTACAGTCCTGTTTTTAATCTGGTCTACTAGTTCAGCTTATCAGTCTGCTTTGGTATATATTCTGTGTAAATTGCAGATTACAAGCCATTAACTTAGTTACGGCTAGGAAACTGATCCATTACATTGCCTCGAGAAATGTAAATGATGCGGTACTCTACTCCCAAAACACTACTCTCACCAACTTTGTTCACTCCGAAAGGATGCGTCCAATTAACAAGAATCCGCGGATTCAAAACCGGCCTAGCGCAATGAAATTGAAGGTGCCATTGCTTAAACCACTCAGCAACTGATTTTGGAAGATAGGAGAAATAGTTGATTGGAAGATGCCAGACTATTAGTTTAGAATCAATGCAGTTTGAACAGATTTCTAAAAAAAGGAAAGATGGCTGTCAAAATGGCCGCCATTTTGGATTTCTCAACATGTTACTCATCCATACCCACAGGCCAATACCTGTACCAAATTTCTTAACTATAAGTGAAATATGAAGGTCACAATGGTCAGTTCAAGAATGAAGAAAGATGGCTGTTCAAGAATGAAGAAAGATGGCTGCCAAAATGGCTGCCACAAAGTGGCTACCATCTTGGATTTCTCAACATTTCCCTGATCCATACCCACAGGCCCATACCTGTAACAAATTTTATAACTCTAAGCAAAATATTGAGGTCACTATGAGCAGTTCAATAAATGAAAAAAGATAGCTGCCAACACGGCTACCACAAAATGGCATCCATCTTGGATTTCTCGACATGTTCCCAATCCATACCCAGAGTCCCATACCTGTACCAAATTTCATAACTGTAGGTGAAATATTAAGGTCACAATGGGCAGTTCAAGAATGAAGAAAGATTGCTGCCAAAATGGCTACCACAAAATGGCAGCCATCTTGGATTTCTCGACATGTTCCCAATCCATACCCAGAGTACCATACCTGTACCAAATTTCATAACTGTAAGTGAAATATTATGGTCACAATGGGCAGTTCAAGAATGAAGAAAGATGGCTGCCGAAATGGCCACCACAAATGGCCGCCATCTTGGATTTTTCAACATGTTCCCAATCCATACCCAGAGTCCCATACTTGTACCAAATTTCACAACTGTAAGTGAAATATTATGATCACAATGGGCAGTTCAAGAATGAAGAAAGATGGCTGCCAAAATGGCCAATTACAAAACGGCCGCCATCTTGGATTTCTCGACATGTTCCAAATCCATACCCAGAGTCCCATACCTGTACCAAATTTCATAACTGTAGGTGAAATATTAAGGTCACAATGGGCAGTTCAAGAATGAAGAAAGATGGCTGCCAAAATGGCCGCCACAAAACGGCAGCCATCTTGGGTTTCTCGACATGTTCCCAATCCATACCCAGAGTCCCATACCTGTACCAAATTTCATAACTGTAAGTGAAATATTAAGGTCACAATGGGGAAAAACCCACAAGTGGTTTACATCTGGTTTGTGGTTGCAGTTTATGCCTACTGTTTATGGTTTCACCTGATCCATTTACAGCTCCTGTATTAACCGGCCTCCGCTGTTAGGCCGGTTAAAAATGTGAATTCACATGTATTTTGCAAGTAAACCTGTTGCATAACCGTCAGATGACTGCCTTGTTGCTGGTGTAAAGTAACATTGCTTCCCAGAAATCAGAACCAAACTAGAAGGCAAATTGGAATTTGCATATCTGGACGGTGATAATCGACCTGACCATTGTAAAACAAGCAAGGGCTAGTCGTTTGGTATGCTGAATTATAGTAGCAGGGGTCCCATTTTATGAGGGCGTTAGCCCTAAGTGGCCTTGAGAGGGAGAAATGCATATTTTGCAAGACATGCTGCAACGCACAAAAGTGTTTTGATTGATACTTATGTTGAATTGGGAGAGATGAAAGTTTGTAGGGCTTGACAAGTTGTGTTAATACTGAGTTATGTAGAGCAATATCATGATGCTTTTTTTGCAATGGTATATATTATTGACAAAACAAGTCAAATATAGAGGTGACCCCCCCCCCCCCGGCGGAGACCCCCGAGGTGACCCTCCATAAACTGTATGTGGTTACACACAAATATCCTTTATATGATTTAATTGTTGTAATCACAACTCAAGACAACCATGGCAAACCCAACACCATCCCATGCACCATCCTAGCACAGCATACAAACCCACTAGTGCTGGCAACCTGCTCACAGGGGTCGCATGTGTCTGCCTCAAACCACCCCTGCAGTCACTGAATCATCCCTGAGTGGATCTCACTCATATAGTTCCTTATCACATTATTGCTTGAAATCTCCCCAATAGCAGCTCTTTCATAAGAGTAAATTTCTAAAAGTGCCAATCTAATCATAATAATACTCATAGCAGGTTCATCATCTCACTCATAAGGCTTTATCCTCTCAACTCGTAACACCTTAAATTCTACTCCTAAGCCCATCTACTCACCCGAAGTTACCAACTGGGCAAGTTTTACCCATCAAAATTCATTATTTCCACAGTTCCAGAAATTTATATGGAGATTTTGGGCAAAAAACACACATTTTTCCACATTAAAATAGGAGAGCTATATGGCAAGGTCTCTGGAGGTGCTCAGATTTGACCCAAAAAAATGTCTTTTTGCTTGAGCACGAATCACAAATTATTCTGAGGCCATTCAAAACTCAATGCTTAGGAAATGGCACAACCAGGACCGCGGCCTCAGTTTGTGCTCCAAGACATGCCTGAAATTTGCATTGTAGCAGTTCACCATCATCTTGAATAGGCCAAAGTCCTATAAAAGGACAGTAAAAAGTGCACACAATCTGACCACCCCAAATTGGAGGGATGGTCTCATTTTGGAAAATCAGTTTGAAACTTGCAAGACACATCTGCAACATTGCAAATTACCTGAACTTATTTATTTTGTGAGAGTGCACTCAATCCTCAGCACCTCCACAAGGTGTAACAGAAAATGTAGACAATTGAGGATGGTAACAATTTCAAAATTGTCCCGTTACCATCTGCATCCACCCACCAACTAAGCTGGTGGCACATCCGGAATGTTTAGCACTCAAATTTCTATCCAAAATATGGTTGGGTATAAATTTATAGTCAAAAATTTTGGAAGAAATGTATGATATTTTTCTGAATAGAGATTAAACAAATGTCCTACTTTTTTATGCGTTACCATTCTCAAAATTCCACCAGGTCTTTTAGGATGAAAAAACGTTAAAGGGTTGATTATTTCTGCGAAAATTAAATGCAGGGAGTGAGTTTGACCTTGATGTAAAATATCAATGTTACCAGAGGGCCGATTGGCCGGCAATGCTAAGTTGAATTTTCATTTGTCCTATGTGTCCTCAAGAAATTTGTGTTACTATGTTACCATTTTCATACCAATAAAGTGGTAGTAGGTAATATGGCCAATTTTTTAACTAAGAAAGTGCACACTACTTTGTGTTGACAATTAAAAATAAACTCATAGCCAGATTTTTGGAATTTAATGAAAAACTGTGGTTGAATAGCTCAAAGGATGTAACAGGACTTACATTGGAAAACTGAAAAACCTTCAATAATATTGACAGATTTTTTCCTGGCAGTGTTTTGTTGATTTGGTGTCCTTTTGTACACCCACATGCATATTTTCACATGTCATGACAATCTGGTGAGAAGATATTCTCTTCGAAGATGTCTTTAATGTACGTCAAACGTAACAGGACATTTAATCATTGTCCTGTTACTTATCCAACAAAAAAGCATAAATGTACAGTAACGCGGTCATATCATGATTACTTTCAATATTTTTTATTTGGATCTGTGCTATTGAATTTAAAAGTTGAAGGAAATTTATTAAAGTTTTCGATATTGGCCTGACCAACAGTGGTTGTTTAGTTGTGAGATAATTTTGGTATGGTAACAGGACATTACGATTTTGTCCAACTTATAATATTGAATAGTACTAGTAGTTAGGTTCCCTCTGTCTAACTGATCAATTGTATTCTAAACATTTCCCTGACCAGCATTTATTTAGTTGTTGTTTGGAGTGATTTGGGTAAAGGAATTTTTCCGTATTGTCCAAAGTTGAAAAAAGATCAAATGGTAACTAGGACATGTCTCAAATGTATAAATGCAGTTAAGTCCTTTTGGATCTATGACTAGGCAGTGAAATTATTTAAAAATGAACTGTCTGATCAATATACTTACAGATTTATCGAGCCTTTTATGTTTAATTGCCAAGAGCATTAATTTATTTTGTATTTTGAGACATTTAATAGCATCATAGTAACAGGACATTGCTAGTTTGCACTAAATAAATCGTCAATGGTATTATGTAAGTGAAGTGTCTTTTACTGACATGTTTTATTTGTATTTACCTTATATAGTAGCAACACATGTGCAGTTATTTTGCCATTTCTAGTCCATGAAAATTTGAAAGGTAACAGGACATGTCTTGGTTACATGCTGCGCTGTTTTATCCTGTTACGAAACACTTCCATTGAAATTAATAGTCCACTTTAATAGTTTTTTGGCATTCGATATGTTAGGATTATATAATCCAACAGTATTTAAGACCTATTACCAGCTTTCAAAAAGATCATTTGATCAGGAATAGCAGTAAATTTCCTGCTTGTCCACATTACCATTTTCAAGCAAGACCATTATTTTGTATATTTTTTTTTTGCAGACTTTAAAAACTTGAAAGTAAGTAAAAACCAAAACTTAAAATTAGCATTACCTTCAATTCATTAGTCCTGCCATTTCGTTTTAGTGAGAAATCCACTTTGATATGTCCTGTTACCATTCATGGTACATAATAAACAAAGTATTACTATTATCAATGACATCATCTCATCTTTATTGCAATTGGTCTGGTTCAGGTGACCACAGAGGGCGAAGATAATGTTGGTTTACAGCACTTACCACAGCCTTGCACAATTTAAAACTCTGATTATTGAAATTGTGTCCATGTTACCGTCCCTTGGGTGGTGTTTTCTTAGCTCCCCGTCACTTATCTGGCCATTATTCATATTCAGAAATCTTTCACTCATTCGGTTATCCCAGATTGTCAAAAAATTGACTTGTTTATGTACTATTTCGCTGAATTACAGAACTATACATCAGAATGTCCTGTTACCATTCAAAATTTCGCCATTTATTGATTATCTATTTTTAATGTGTCCTAAC
Organism: Platynereis dumerilii; assembly: GCA_026936325.1. NCBI lineage: Eukaryota > Metazoa > Annelida > Polychaeta > Phyllodocida > Nereididae > Platynereis > Platynereis dumerilii. The sequence goes on along the minus strand of JAPTHN010000093.1, from coordinate 130,126 downwards.
TATGATCAAACCTTTCAAAGGTGGTCCCAGGTGACATGATGTTCCTCTTGTATAGTTTGTTTCATTACAAACAGTTCGGTTTATTTTAAGAAAAGGAAAAAGAAATGTGTTACCATCTACAGGGGGTACAATTATCTCGATTTTTTAATTTAATATAATTATGAGATAACCCCAAAGCACTATACTATGGGATAGGACTAGGTTTCATGTGTTTGAGAAAAAGCAAAATATTGGTGATGACAGCAAGTTTATTATTGACAGGCAGAAACAACCAAGTCCTAGCACCTCCAGAGACCTTGCCATATATTTATCTGCTACAACAGGGCCAGTAATGCATTTCACATTGAAGGCCATTGAATTCCCCATCTTTTCATATGCTGATTGACCCTCTATGGCTAATTTAACTACCCAGTTCCAAGAAATTCATCTTGGGAATTTGGCAAAAACCACATTTTCCGCATACAAATCTGGGAGCTATATATTTATCTGGGACATCAACACCAGTAATGCATATCACATTGCAGGCCATTAAATTCCGCATCTTTTCGTATGCTGATTGAACTTCTATTACCAATATAACTACCACATTCCCAGATATTCAGTAGCGGCATTTCAATTTCTTTTAAAAATCACATTTTGCCACAGAAATCTGAGTTCTTGGCATTTTTAGTCCTGCACACCACGCTCCATCACTGTACACTTGGGTCCTGTCTCTGTAGACTGCCACCAGTTCTGTTCAATCCAGATTCCAGTTCATCTGACTGGAAGCTGAACCGACGCTGGAAATGGGACATTGGTTGACATAACAAAGCTGGAAAGAAGATCGTACTGCGTGCATTTTTGTAAACCATCAAACCCTAACGGGTCAACAGCTAGTATGTAATATTCTGAAAGGATAGCCTCAGATGTTGAAGCATACAAAATATATCATAATAAATTATCATTAAGACACTGCTGGAGCATTGATATATACTGAGTGAAGTGTCAAGTTGACCTTTGTACCCTGCACTCAAACTGGGTGATTCACGGGCACCCCCCTCCAGTGATTGGCCCAGGCTACTGCAACGGTTGGGCCATGTGCAAGTTGTTTACAAATCAACAAAATGTTTTTGCCGACATATGAGCATAAAGTACTTTGCATTTCATGTATAGTCTTCTGCATATCACTCCTTTAACGCTAACCTGCTGTTGCAATGCCAATCCAGTCTATGTCATTGGATATTTGACAATTTTGGAAGTTTGACAGCTCTCACCACATGGCTCATATGCAAATTAGTGAAAATATTCGGTTGGGCTACAGCGATGGATTGACGGTAGGAGAGGAGGCGCTGTTAGCAGCGTGTTGCGCTGGTACGCATTTTGCATTTTAAATGGCTACGGAGAGTGTCCCCCTAGCGGGAAATCTAATAACTACTTGTTCACAGCAGCAAAGACGGCGGGAACCAGCCAGACGACATCAACCAATCACATCGCTTCATTCCAATGGCAACCAGCTACGTTATGTATCGACCAATCAAATCTCAGCATTCCAATGGACTGGTCCCCCCTAAGCTAGAGATAAGTGGGCCAGATAGCAGTCAAACGCATCAGATTTCGTGATATCTGCCTATTCTCGGCACCTTATGCATCTATCTACGGTTGTTACAGATAGATCTAGCCCTTATCTATCTGCTGCATCACTCTGACGCTTTAGGAGGGCGTGTGTGAAGAGGTGGAGGGTGAAATAGGAGCTGAGTGGAGTAAACCACAATATTTCATGTTTAAGGCTGGCATAGCTGACAGAAAGTCAAGACTGACAGAAGTAGTAGTGTAGCTGAAATAGTGCATGTTTGAACAAAATTAATCCATGCTGCAACAACCCTCCAACACTGTGTAAGCCTAATCTTTTAAAATACCAAAGAAACCAGTCAGAAATCATTACATCAGTTTACCTAGAATTGTGTATTACTCCATGCAACCCTTAAACAATCCTTACCAGTAACATTAGTCATTTTTATCTCCCTACTTCTAGGAGTGTTGACATGTTTTCCTCAGGAAGAATGTGGTGCAAAACTCAGGAAGAATGACTCTCCTCAGAAAGGATGCGTTTTGAATTCCCACCCTGATATTGGAGAAAATAATTTTTGCGGAAAACTAGATGCAGCATAGGATGGGGGATCATTCGGCACACAAAATGCTGTCCAACAGGGACTAAATGTTGCCGGCCTTTCATTTATACAGAAGCCACAACCCCAAAAGCTAAATTTGGAAGAAGTTAATAAGAACATACTGAATCAGTTATTCAATAATCCTGTTTCGGCAAGCCATGTGACAGATAGGGCATCTCACTCTGCCAGAATATCAAATTTAATACCACTAGTCCTATTAGTATCATGAAGAAAATGAAATTCAAGTGCAAGTATTGTTTCCGCCCAAAATTAAAGTCACATATTTCCAGATTTTTAAAAGTAAGTCCTCACAAATGCCAAATGCATGTGAGCTTGATGTGAAAATACAATTTTAAAATAAGATTTTTCATCACAAAAGCATAGGCCGATCCAGGGGGTGCGCACAAGGGGCGAGCCCCCCCCTTTTGTCAGATAAATCCTTCATATTGCTATTTGAAAAAAAAAAATTTTTGAGACCCCAATGTTGTAGGTATTGCCGCGCCCCCCCTTTAGAAAAATCCTGGATCCGCCCCTGAAAAGTTTGTTCCAGGGTACTTACTCGATGTCAGATATCCATATATTTACGGGGCAAACCCCCCTTTCCTAGTTTCTGGCTACGCCCCTGATTGCCATTGACCATTGATTGCCATTGTTGATCAATGATTGCCATTGCCATCATCGATTGCCATCATCGATTGCCATCATCGACTGCCATCACCGATTGCCATCATCGATTGCCATCATCGATTGCCATCATCGATTGCCATCATCGATTGCCATCATCGATTGCCATCATCGATTGCCATCATCGATTGCCATCATCGATTGCCATCATCGATTGCCATCATTGATCACAGCCAGGCTTTCCCAAGGAAGCAGCAGAAGTTGTATTCTGCGACATGATTCTATTCTTCAACTTGATTCATTCAACGATCTACGAGGTGGACAATTTCAAAACATAGTAGTCTGGTAGATTTGTCTACCCAGCGACAAAAATGGGAAAAATAATTTTAAGGAAAAAACAGGAAAACAAACAAGAATCCGCGGATTCAAAACCGACCTAGAGCAAAATTGAAGGTGCCATTGCTTAAACCACTGAGCAACTGATATTGGAAGATAGGAGAAATAGTTGATTGGAAGATGCTAGACTATTAGTATAAAAATCAATGCAGTTTGAACAGATTTATAAAAAAAAATTAAAGAGGCTGCCAAAATGGCCCCCATCTTGGATTTCTCGACATGTTCCTCATCCATACCCACAGGCCAATACCTGTACCAAATTTCATAACTGTAAGTGAAATATTAAGGTCACAATGGTCAGTTCAAGAATGACGAAAGATGGCTGCCACAAAGTGGCTGCCATCTTGGATTTCTCAACATGTTCCCGTCTGATACCCACAGCCCCATACCTGCACCAAATTTCATAACTGTAAGTGAAATATTAAGGTCACAATGGTCAGTTCAAGAATGACGATAGATGGCTGCCACAAAGTGACTGCCATCTTGGATTTCTCAACAGGTCCCCGACTGATACCCACAGCTGCTCCATACCTGTTCAAAATTTCATAACTCTAAGCGAAATATTGAGGTCACAATGGGCAGTTCAAGAAATGAAGAAAAATGGCTGCCTAAATGGCTGCAATCTTGGATTTCTCAACATGTTCCTGATCCATACCCACAGGCATACCTGTACCACATTTCATAACTTTAAGTGAAATATTGAGGTCACAATGAGCAGTTCAATAAATAAAAAAAGATGGCTGCCAAAATGGCCACCACAAAAAGGCTGCCATATTCAGCTGATATTGGATTTCTGGACATGCTCCCAATCCATACCCAGGGTCCCATACCTGCACCAAATTTACTAAATGTAAATGAAATATTAAGGTCACAATGGGCAGTTCAAGAATGAAGAAAGATGGCTGCCAAAATGGCCACCACAAAATGGCCGCCATCTTGGATTTCTTGACATGTTCCTAATCCATGCCAAGAGTCCCATACCTGTACCAAATTTCAAAACTCTAAGTGAAACATTAAGGTCACTATGGGCAGTTCAAGAATGAAGAAAGATGGTTGCCAAAATGGCCACCACAAAATGGCAGCCATCTTGGATTTCTCGCGATGCTCTGATCCATGCCCATAGTATTATACCTGTACCAAATTTCATTACTCTAAGTTGAAAACTAAGGTCACAACTGGACTTTTACACATGTTGACAAGAAATGTGGACACATCACATGGATATGGTTTACATGAGTCCTCTTTCACTACCCAATCCCCTCTAATAACCGACATTAGGTCGGTTAAAAATGGAGAAAAAAAATTGTAAGACCTTCAATGAGTTTCAACAAGAATGACCTTCAACCCATTTCTGTGACCTTGGTGGCCATATGGGAAAGATTTCCTCAAATCACAAGATTGGGAAACACTAAGAGGCAAAAAGGCAAACAATTCAGGTAGATATTAAATATACATAATTAAAACCAATGGTTTTCACAAGATTTCTCATGAAATAGTATTAAATCTTGATCTTGAAAATTAAGGAAAACGTTGCAAGGCCGCCCTAAAAACTTCAGAAGCAGTTATGCCTACAGTTCTGCCCAAAAGTTTACATACCCTGACGCAAAATGACCAATTTATCCATTGCCAGGGCAATTTTAAGAACAATAGGCAAATTATACATGAAATACAATGCACTGAATGCAGCTGCACACTTCTGAACCATTGAAAATTCAATAGCAATGAGATTTTATGATATTATTGGTCAATTGCATTTTATGACATTTTCAAAAGTTTACATACCCTTTTATAATATCATATATTTTCCCCCTTGGAATTATGAATAGATTGCAGGATTTCACTACATTATTTCAAAAGTCCTCAGACGACATAAGCAGTGATTTTAATCCATTCTGCTTCAAAGAATTTCTGTAACTCCACGTTCATTGTTGGTCTCCGCCGGGGCAGTCTATCTCAGATCATACCATAATTTATCAATAACATTCCAGTCTGGAGGGTGTCAAACCACTCAAGGACCTTTTCCCAACAGTCCTGTAAATATTTTTGGGCGGAATTAGTGGAAGGTATTGGATTGTTGTCCTGATGCAGCGACTTGTTTCACTCCATTCCTAACTTTCACACTGAATCATGTCGGTTTTTGTTCCAAAATTTTATGGAAATCAGTGGCATTACAACTTTCAATAGTTTTGACCAATATTCCAGTGCTGTTTGCACTGAAATAGCCACTATTTATCAAAAATGCACCACCTTGGTTTACTTTGTGAATGGTACTATTTTGCTTACATACCTGATAGACATGCCTCCAACAGGGAGGGGGTGATTATGGGACAAACTTTGCTGCAGTACACCTAAAGCAGTTTGGTAAGTCCCAATCCATCTGCCAAAACGTTTTTGGATAGACGCGACTTAGCTGAGGTGTTATATCATTAAAATCCTTTGCACTGTGCTTGCAAGGAGTTTATTCAGATTTACGATAAAAAGAAGACCATTGCTAAATTGAACCAGGGTGGTGCACCTTCAATAATTTGCAGCTGCTTCAGTTCGAATATCACCAGAGAAATTGTCAAGACTAAAGAAATGTTTAATATCACTGATTTTCCATAAAATTTTGAAAGAGAACCAACATGATACATTGTGAAAGTTAGGAACGGGATGAAACAAGTCGCTGTGACAGGACAACAATCCAGAACCTTCCACTAATTCTGCCCAAAAATATTTCTCGCACAGTTGGGAAAAGGTCCTTGAGTGATTTGACACCCTCCAGACTGGAATGTTATTAAAAATTATGGTATGATCTGAGACAAGCCGTGCCCCGGCGGAGACCAACAATGAACGGGGAGTTACAGAAATTCTGTGAAGCAGAATGGATTAAAATCACTGCTTATGTCATCTGAGGACTTTTGAAATAATGTAGTAAAATCCTGCAATCTATTCATTATCCCAAGGGGGAAAATATATGATATTACAAAAGGGTATGTAAACTTTTGAAAATGTCATAAAATGCAATTGACCAATAATATCATAAAATCTCATTGCTATTGAATTTTCAATGGTTCAGAAGTGTGCAGCAGCATGCAGTGCATTGTATTTCATGTATAATTTGCCCATTGTTGTTAAAATTGCCCTGGAAATAGAGAAATTGGTCATTTTGCATCGGGGTATGTAAACTTTTGGGCAGAACTGTATTGCTGGATATTTTCAAAGAATATAAAAAATTGTCAAATGCCGTAGAACTTTTCAAAGGGCAACCTTTTCAAATTTCTCAAATCTGAAATGGGGGGCAGTGGGGGGGGCACTAATTAATTTTGGGAGGGGGCGTTGCCCCCCCCCATAGCTACACCACTGGACTCGTTCCTTCTAGATCTCACCTATTTGGGAGAGAGCCAGCTCTCTCCCTTAGGGATTGGTATGATTGTCAGAAATTTTTGGATCGCTTGTGAGAGACAAGGGAACACTTTCCAAAGTGTTTTTTTGATTCTATGGACTAATATGATGCATAAAAGAGGCGTGGTAATGACTTTTGCTTCTTGTGATTCTGGTTTATTTAATATTAAGGTTTTAGTTTTCAACCAAATGGGTGTTTATTCACGCGGGAGCAGCCAGTAATTCATATTGACATGGAAAATTAAAGTTTTAAAATTTCTTTCTTACATGTTAAATTTATTTTGTTATGTCTTTAAGGTTGTACCTGACAAAGTTAAGTGGTAATTTGGTAAATATTTCGAGGAAAAGGACAAATTCCAGTGTTTTATCAACATTCATAAATTCAGTTACATTCACTGACTGCTCCCTCAGTGCTACACACAGACTCAGCCATGGTGTAAATGTAAAAGGGATTCTGATTGGTCAAGATCCTAGGTTCATGCTACCTGGTTCATGATTGGTTCATGTCTTTCTGATAGCTTTTTGGACACTTCTGTTAGGGCTAAAATTAAAATTTTAGGCTCTTTAGAATCCTCAATTCATAGACTATATTATTTCGTTTTTTCATGGAGATATATTTATTCACTAGCTGTTCACCCGTTAGGGTTTCTTGCTTTTCAAAAATGCACCGAGACGCAGGTTCTTCCAGGTTCGCGTAATGTGAAGCCATCTGTTATTTGCAGGTGCCAGTGAACTTGCAATTAGATGAAGTAATGTGGATTGTTTGGAACTACTACAACGGGTTCTACAGCACTACAAACACTGAAAGAGTGGAGTTGTTGGAAAATAAAATGTTTTCGAAATGCATGACGCAACTTAATTTGTGGGAGCTGGGTAGTTATATTGGACATAGAAGTTGAATGAGTGTGGCAAAAGATGCGTAATTTAGTGGCCTGCAATATGATATGCATTACTGGCCTTGATGTGGTAGAGAAATCTAACGCTTCCAGATTTGTATGTGGAAAATGTGGTTTTTGTGAAACTCCCAATAGGAATATGTGGTAACTGGGTAGTTATATTGGCTATAGAAGGTCAGTCAGCATATTGAAAGATGGGGAACTGAATGGCCTATAATATTAAATGCATTACAGCCCTTGCTGTGGCAGATAAATATACAGGTGGGATATATTCAAGTGAAAAAACGTGTTTTTTGGCCAAATTCTCAAGAAAAATTTGTGTAACTATGGAAATAATGAATGTTGATAGGTAAAAGTTGCCCTATCGGGAACTTCAGATGAATTGACAGGCTTAGGAATGTAATTGAAGGTCTTATGGGTTGAGAGAAAAAAGCCTTATGAGTGAGATGAGATTCCTGCTATGAGTATTATTATGATTAGATTGCTGAGAATTCGTTGAAAATGCATATATCAGTCATGGTGTAAATGTAAAAGGGATTCTGATTGGTCAAGATCCTAGGTTCATGCTACCTGGTCCATGATTGGCTCATCTCTTTCCAATAGTTTTTCGGACACTTCTGTTAGGGCTAAAATTAAAATTTTAGGCTCTTTAGAATTCCCATATCTTAGACTGTATTATTTCGTTTTTTCATGGAGATATATTTATTCATTGCTGAGAATTCGTTGAAAATGCATTGGCCTATATTTTTTTGTGCATTGTTGATGCTAAATGATGTTAAATAGCACAGTTTCACAATAAGACGATTTGTTGTATTCTTCTTTATTAAGTACAATCACACTAATTCAGTTTCATTCTATCTTTGTGATAAAATAAATATTTTTTTATTGTCAGGACAATTGATCTCTTCAAAAGCCATGAATTGGAAGTGTAGGCTGTAATCTGGATGTGCCATCCAATTGAATGTGTATTTTCAATTGCATTTGATCCAAGCCAAAGAATGGCACTCTCTGTAATCCAATTGATTGCAAGACCCACTTCTGATTGCCAGATTTGAATATAATTGCACTTTAAGTCATGTCTTTTGAATAACTGCCCTTTCATTTCTTGATCAAAGTATATTTGCTGCAAGGTGTGACAGTTCTTTTAGACTTTTAGTCTGAATATTAATATTTAAAGAAGATCCTCTCCTATTGGTTGAAACTCAATCTGTTTTTATTGGCTGTTGGAAGTACCTGAACTAATAGACTAATTTCAGGGACGGTTCTCTCAGTAAACACTAGGGGAAAAGTGGTGCTTGGTGTCAGTACTCTTAAAATTTCATTGGCTGATAGATTTCCCGCCCTTGCCTATGATTGGTCGACCCAAGGTGTCTCCAAGCTGGAGTATTTTTAATGCCTTTTAATATATATATATACACCATTTATTCGTGCTTATCACACTATTTTACGTATTTTGAAAATAATACAATCAATAGATGCAATTAAATTAATAATTATATTCGGGAACCAAATGACAATTTAAGGATAAATAGAGGATGCAGTCCTTCATCTCCTCTGCACCGCAAGTGAAAGTTCCCTTATGGCAGTTGCTGAGCCTTCCAAGCCTGAGTCCAAAATTAATCATAGCATTGTTTGTCCCCATGCCAATTCAAATTACGTGCTTTAATGCTGCCTTTGGATGAGCTCACAACCTTAATAATTGCTGCAACTCTCCTGTTGTTCCCTGAGATCATAGTATTATACAACCTCAAGAAACGTGAACGCAGGGCACTTTCCATGGGTATTGTTTCATGTAACTTTGAGCACTGTTGAGGCTTTATAACTTCCTAATTCTTTCAGATTAAATTTTGGAAGTAGTGTTTTTAGGTTTAATGGGCATACATCTTCCATGTGCGGAAAGCAAATTAAGAATCATGGAACCAGCCAACTTGCCAAACAAACTAACCTGCTTGTGTTGCCAATAAGTAGCACTTGCAAACCAGCCAACCTGCCAAACAGACTAACTTGAACCAGCCAACTTGCCTAACAAACTAACCTGCTTGTGTTGCCCATAAGTAGCACTTGCAAACCAGCCAACTTGCCAAACCGACTAACTTGAACCAGCCAACTTGCCTAACAAACTTACCTGCTTGTGTTGCCCACAAGTAGCACTTGCAAACCAGCCAACTTGCCAAACGGAGTAACCTGAACCTGCCAACTTGCCTAACAAACTAACCAGAGTGTGTTGCCAATAAGTAGCACTTGCAAACCAGCCAACTTGCCAAACAGACTAACTCGAACCAGCCAACTCGCCTAACAAACTAACCTGCTTGTGTTGCCAATAAGTAGCACTTGCAAACCAGCCAACTTGCCAAACAGACTAACTTGAACCAGCCAACTTGCCTAACAAACTAACCTGCTTGTGTTGCCAATAAGTAGCACTTGCAAACCAGCCAACTTGCCAAACCGACTAACTTGAACCAGCCAACTTGCCTAACAAACTAACCTGCTTGTGTTGCCCATAAGTAGCACTTGCAAACCAGCCAACCTGCCAAACAGACTAACTTGAACCAGCCAACTTGCCTAACAAACTAACCTGCTTGTGTTGCCCATAAGTAGCACTTGCAAACCAGCCAACTTGACAAACTGACTAACTTGAACCAGCCAACTTGCCAAACAAACTAACCTGCTTGTGTTGCCCATAAGTAGCACTTGCAAACCAGCCAACTTGCCAAACTGACTAACTTGAACCAGTCAACTTGCCAAACAAACTAACCTGCTTGTGTTGCCCATAATTAGCACTTGCAAACCAGCCAACTAGCCAAACAGACTAACCTGAACCAGCCAACTTGCCTAACAAACTAACCTGCTTGTGTTGCCAATAAGTAGCACTTGCAAACCAGCCAACTTGCCAACCTGCCAACAAACCTGAACCAGCCAAATTGCCTAATAAACTAACCTGTGCTTGTGTTGCCAATAAGTAGCACTTGCAAACCAGCCAACTTGCCAAACCGACTAACTTAACTAGCCAACTTGCCTAACAAACTAACCTGCTTGTGTTGCCCATAATTAGCACTTGCTGACCAGCCAACTAGCCAAACAGACTAACCTGAACCAGCCAACTTGCCTAACAAACTAACCTGCTTGTGTTGCCAATAAGTAGCACTTGCAAACCAGCCAACTTGCCAACCTGCCAACAAACCTGAACCAGCCAAATTGCCTAATAAACTAACCTGTGCTTGTGTTGCCAATAAGTAGCACTTGCAAACCAGCCAACTTGCCAAACCGACTAACTTGAACCAGCCAACTTGCCTTACAAACGAACCTGCTTGTGTTACCAATAAGTAGCACTTGCAAACCAGCCAACTTGCTGAATCGAATAACTTGAACCAGACAACTTGCCTAACAAACTAACCTGTTGTGTTGCCTTTACATAGCACTTGCAATCCAGCCAAATTGCCATACAGACTAACTTAACCAGCCAACTTACCTAACAAACTATCTCAATACTCAAGCCGCCTTCCTTCAACACAGCCGCACACATCTGTGCATCTCATTCAATACTCAAGCCACCTTCCTGAAATACTGTCACAAATTGCTTGATCCTCGAACCTGACCAACTTAAGTGGCAAATTACTCTGATCATAAGTAATTTCTTACTTTAGACAAATAGTTACGATGCACAAATACAGAAAGCTTTACTCTGATGTTTTGCGGACTGGTCTCAACAAACATATCAATACGTTGCCAACCTCAACTCCATTACCTCTACCAAATAGCAACTTGGGATCAATTAAACTCTCAAACAGGTTTCAGATTTTAGCACAATCAGACTTCATGTCAGCTAGTACAAAAAATGCCAGAAATCCCTCAAAGACTAATCTCAAATGTAACACTCTAAGAACCTGTGTATGGAACGCTCAAAGTTTGAGGCAGAAAACGCAATCAGTTAATGACTACAATGATGAGCATGATCTAGACATCTTTCTTTTCACTGAGACATGGCTTAAAGACGACGATAAAGTTGAAATTGGCGAGATGGAGCAAAATGGTGAATATTTCTTCCTAAGTTCACCCCGGTTAGGAAGACCAGGTGGTGGAGTAGGTTGCCTTGTCAGATCTGGCATTCAAGCAATCAAAAAAGATCGCATGAAGACCAAGACCTTTGAACACATGGAGATCCAAGTCCAACTAGATGGAAAAATTGTTACAATTCTTCTGGTTTACCGCCCAGAACCATCCAATAAAAATAAATACAGTCTTGTAGAATTTTTTACAGAATTCACAAAATTTCTGGGACACTATCAAACTTTAAACAATGAAATCATAATTACTGGTGATTTCAACTTCCATGTGAACAAACCAGGTGACAACAAGGTCATTCAGTTTAACAACATCCTTGAAATGTTTGATCTTGTGCAACATGTATCGGCGACAACACACAAAGATGGCAACACGCTAGACCTTGTCATCACAAGAGAAAAATCGATATTGAACAACTGTATGGTCAGTGACCTGCTCTCTGATCATAATTGCATTCTGTTTGACATTCCAATAAAAAAAGCAAAAAAACCCAAGAAGAAAGTCAGTTTCAGAAAAACTAGTAAAATCATTGTCCAAGATTTTAAAAAAGACATTGGGAGACATCTGTCTGTAGATGGGCTTGAACAAAAAGATCTCAATGAACTCGTTCAACTCTACAATTCCACCGAAGTTGTTCTGGACAAACATGCTCCCATGAAAACTAGAGAAGTAACTCTGCGCACACCCAATCCGTTCAGCAATGCTGATATTAAGATTCTAAAATTATCAAAAAGGAAAGCAGAGAGATTATGGAGGAGAACCAGACTTGAAAATGACTGGGATTCATTCAAAGAAAAACGAAATGCATTGAATTTGCAGCTGAATCACCTCAAATCAGAAGACCTGCGAGTGAAGATTAAAGATTCTAATGGTGATGCTAAGAAGTTGTTCAAGTTACTGAACTCAAGTTTGAACAGAAAACAGGAACTACCTCTGCCACCATATACAAATGAAATTGACCTGGTAAATGATTTTAATAAGTTCTTTGACGAAAAGATTAAAACACTTAGGTCTAAGTTGGACTCTACACAAAATGAGACTGTTAATGATACTAAAACTGCCCCTCACACACTGCGACACTTTCGAAGTTTGTCTCAAAGGGACATTAAGAAACTGATCAGGGAAATGCCTGTTAAACACTGCCAACTTGATCCTATTCCCACATGGCTTTTGCTCGAGTGCATTGATGAATACCTCCCAATTATAACCAAGATTGTCAATGAGTCACTCTCACTGGGAGAAATGCCTCTTGAGTTGAAACATGCCTTAGTGAAACCTCTGCTAAAAAAAGGTGGATTGGATCTTATCTATAAGAATTATAGACCAGTATCAAATCTGCCTTTCCTGGGCAAACTGATTGAAAGTGCTATTATTAAACAATATACAGACCACCTTACTACAAACAACCTGGATGATGAGAAACAATCAGCTTACAGAAAATTCTACAGCACTGAAACCCTCCTAACGAAGATCCATGACGATATCATGTTGAATATGAGCAAAGGTGAGGTAACAATGCTCGTACTACTGGACCTTTCAGCCGCTTTTGATACAATTGATCATAAGATTCTACTGAACCGTTTGGAAAGCAGATATGGTATTCATGATTCTGCATTATGCTGGTTTAAATCCTACATTTCTGATAGGTCACAGTCAGTGATAATTAATGACAAAACATCAACCAAACTGCCACTGAAATTTGGGGTTCCTCAAGGTTCAAAATTAGGACCAATCTTATTTAATTCATATATCGCTCCATTAAGCAATGTGGCTGCAAAAAATCAAGTTAAAGACCAAAAGTATGCCGATGATGAGCAACTTATTCTCTCTTTCAAGCCAACATTCTTAGATCAGAGAAATGCAGTTGTAAAGATGGAAAAGTGCATAGCTGAAATCAGGAAATTTCTCCATGAAAATAAGCTTTGCAACAACGGAGAAAAAACTGAATTACTGCTCATAGGCAGTCCGCACCAGCTTAATAAACTCCAAGTATCATCAATCCGTGTTGACAATGTCGAAATCAGAGCAGCCGATCATGTTAGAAATCTAGGCATAATCTTTGACAAAAATATGACCATGGAAAAACAAGTCAACAAAATGTGCAGGAATGCCTACTTCAATTTAAGAAATATTTCAAAAATTAGGAAGTCTCTGGACAAGGAAACTTGCAAAACAGTAGTCAATGCGCTTGTCACTCCTCACCTAGACTACGGAAATGGTCTTCTGTATGGAGCATCGAGTCGCTTAATAAATAAACTTCAAGTAGCCCAAAACTCGGCAGTTCGACTTATTGAAAAATTGAAAAAGCATGACAGTGTAAGCCAGCATAGGAAGCAACTGCATTGGCTGCCAATCCCAGCCAGAATACAATTCAAACTCATGTTAACAACTTGGAAAGCATTAAACGGACAAGCTCCCTTGTATGTTCAAAATATGATTCAGCAAAAATCGGAAAGAAATTGTAATCTGAGGAGCAATAACAAATTACTCCTAAATGTACCAACTTCCTACAACAAAAACAAATACGAAGACAGAGCCTTTTCACATGCCGCTCCAAAACTGTGGAACCAACTCCCAGAGAATGTCAAGGCCTCCAAGACACTTGATGGTTTCAAAAGAAATCTTAAAACTCACCTGTTTAAGAGTTTCTACAAATAGATCCATCATGCACAAGTGCTAGTGAGCAGTTTACTGGAATTAGCGCTATACAAATGCCTATTATTATTATTATTTATTACCTAGAAGTTATTTGGGGCAAATGTTCAGCACATTCAGTGAAATAGGTCTACATGGTCTATTGGCGAATAAAAAAAAGAATATGTTGTCTCTGTCACACATAACTACATTCAACTTTCAGACTATATATATACCAAACAATTTTTAAAAAGTGGATTATTATTACTTCTAAATAAGTAATATTAAAGCCTATTTCTGAACTTTAGTAAGCAAGTTGATAAACAGGCATTCCAAGTATACTAAGTATGTGGACCAAAAAAACGGTGCGGAAATAGGCAAGCCTATTCACGGCGCTTTAGTCAGTGCTAGTTGAGTGCCATTGCTTAAAAAATATAGGCCTATTTTGTCTTCAATCTGTCTGGTCCGCATTAATCTGCGTCTGCAGCTACTTGGTCCGCATCCTTTACTCCTAAGTGTTGTACCAGAGTGACAGACTGTAGCTTCCCTGGAAGATGCCTGCAGATTTGCAGTATTTAAACCAATTCAAGCCATTTGAAACACAAAAACTTATCAGGAAAAATCTGTATTTTGTCTACAGGTTTGGCAATAGGCTCAAATTAAAGCTTATTTCAAGTAGAAGAAATCCAGGGTCCAATTTTAAAATCCAATGTCGGATTTTTACAACTGCTTGCAGCCTGTATTGCAGGAGGAATTTTCAGTCAGCCTCCGACCATATAGGAAGTCGCACTATTTCACCTATCACCTTGAAACTGAGCATACAGTCTCAATATAATTTTATCTTGCTGCCATCAACTTTTGGTAAACTTCTGTGACATTAAAATTTTTATTTACGAAACTAAAATGTTCATTTTTTTGCGCGAATTTCAAATGACCATGCAGCTCCATGAAACCAGCACCAACAGCAGCAGTCAGATTCAATAGAAAGAATGAAGGAAGGGATGACAGAAGGATCATATGAAGGAAGGCAGGAAGGAATGAAGGAAGGGATGAAGGAACGAATGAAGGAACAAAAAAAGAAAGGAAAGTAGGAAGGAAAAAAGGGAGGGGAGGGAGAGAGGATAAACATGTGGATAGAATCGATAGATAGATAGATAGATAGATAGATAGATACTAAGTCTATCTACAAGCAGCTGTTAAAGTGCTTGCACGTTATTTCGAAGTTATCTTATTTTCAGACCTATAAATGGCATAAAAACGATCTGTATTGTGATCCATGAAATGTGAAAGAAACACAGCACTAGGATGACATAAATTTTATTGCCTGCCTCGAGTCTGTAACTCAATCTATATTGCAAAACAAGGCACTGAGTTTCCCACCGACTTGTCCTGCGAATATGAAGGACTTGTTTAAGGTCTCACAAATCTGCTGAAATCCTGCAGATCTAAAGGAATGTTGG
Source organism: Platynereis dumerilii (assembly GCA_026936325.1). Taxonomy (NCBI): domain Eukaryota; kingdom Metazoa; phylum Annelida; class Polychaeta; order Phyllodocida; family Nereididae; genus Platynereis; species Platynereis dumerilii. The sequence goes on along the minus strand of JAPTHN010000093.1, from coordinate 114,523 downwards.
ATTTCACTCTTTTCCCAATCATGCATTGACAGCAGAATTTCTTGTTTTCCTCGAGATCTGCGTGAGTCTCGCTGCGACACTCTCTCGAGTCTTTTACATCGATATCTACCTGCGTGCGGCGAACTCCCGTACGTTCCGCTTGCGACACGAATTCTAGTTCTAACATAGATTTCATCTGTTGCAATATTAGTGCAATTAATTGTAGCTTCGGCCCTACAGGCCTCGCCAAGATCATCTTGAACAAACCCCCTCCCCCCTTTCATGGTTTCTGGCTACGCCCCTGAGCAATAAACATCCCAATTTTACGAACAGTGATGAACATGACATTGCGCATGCAAAGATTGCTAAACCCATCCATGGCTAAACCCAGTGTCTGAATCGTCAGATTCTTGTATATTAAATATTTTAAAAATGGTTGCCTCAAAAAATATTCATTTGGGCCCTTGTCCTTTTAAAAATAGTTTGGCATGGACTGTGTCAGTAACAAAATAACAAAATGATGCAGCCACTTGTTACATGACAGGTGAACAGTTAAAATGAAAGTGGGTCAAACCCCAGGGACCAAACACGTTTTTCTTTTAACACAATTGTGAACAGCCTGAACAACAAGGCATGTCAGCATGGTCTATTTACTGCAACTTGTCAAAAATAATACCTTTGCAAGTTCATGCGATAGACTATAATGAACACTGATGAATAGATATACTCACCATGATGTCTTGGTAAACAATTTCAATAGACAGCATTCGAATGATTCGGCAGACATGGGTCACATGGCTGACTGAACACAGTCTGCTCTAGCGCTAGAGGCAGCAGAACGCAGTGCTCACACTCGCAACTGATATGAAGCAGGCTACTGACTGTAGCCTGCAGACATGGCAGAGTGTCTCTCAAGCACAACATGATATCTAGGTCACAAGACAGTGCCGCCATATTGTGGAGCATAAGGGGGGCACTCCCAATTTTATACCTGGGTGTAAAACCATGATCAATCAGGGTCCATTGGTGGATGCAGGCAGGGCCGGGGGGGGGGGGAGGGATAAAACAAGAAAATCTTTCCTTTTTTAAGGTAAGCTGGCTGGAGCAAATATACGTAGTGGATAATTATTATGAAACTTATGAAAGGAAGGACGGGCTAAAATCTTTGTAATGGTCGTGAAAGGCCTTTCACGTTTAAAGGTGCTGAATTGTGGAAATATATACTAGAATTGACCCATTAGTAGAGGGGAATATACAAAGACATTAAAATTAAGATAGGGGAAGACATGGGCTGTCCATTGAGTTAGTGCAGTGGTCAATAAGGGTGGGTCAAAGGGATTTTGACCCCACCAAATGCTCTTGTGCCCTCAAATACATTTTTCAGAAGGACCCAGAGGGGGTCCTTTAAAAATGTCCAGAGGAAAAGCGTAAAGCCTTCTCAGTAGGGCTCTCACGATTAACCGATTAATCGCCGCCGATTAGATTTTAGTCAAAAATCGATTAATTCCAGTTTGCAAAATCGATTAATCTTTTATTTGTATATTTGTACATGTAAGACACTGTATGGCATTCAAATTCCAAGTGTCAAGAGTGAATTGCAACTGGATTGGTCAAGTGGATTGGGTAATTGGATTGGTATTACCTGATTGAAGCAGATTGGAGTGAATGAAGTGTGAAGTCCTAATTGCAATTAATATTTTCAATGGAATATCAAAGTTCCTTGGCTCTGCTTCAGGACAATTATATAGAAAGACACAGATCTTCACTTGCTCCCTAGAATGGCGGGAAAACGGCAATTAATCGATTACGATTCAATTTTAGGCTATAGATTAATCGATTTTGAAATTCTGTAATCGTGATAGCCCTACTTAGGGACCGTTCAGAATTTATGACTGGGGGGGGGTGGGAGTTTTGCTGGACTTCCCGTCAAAAATTGATACCCCCCCCCATGAGTTTCATGCGGATTTTTAGTACCCCACCCTTAGGTTTCACGCATATTTTTAGTACCCCTACCCCCTTGACATACAAAGCAATGCACACAGATATACTGTTATACATGCCTACGTGTACAGATTCGCGTCATTTCGCAGACTTTTGCGCGTAAATAAAATGAGTTAATGCCTGTTTTTTAACATTTTTTCTTTTTTTAAATTTCTTACCCCCCCTTGGACAGGTTGTCAAAAATTAATACCGCCCCCGCTTGAAACACGTGTGAAAAGTTAGTACTCGGCCAAAACTCCCACCCCCCCAGTCATAAATTCTGAACGGTCCCTTCTCAGCATACAAGAACCTCTTGTGATTTGTATGCAACATCAAGGGTTTTCAAAACTAGTTTTCTGAAATAAAACATGGCCTTAAGATGTCCAGAACATCTTAAAGTCTTCAGCTTCAGGGCGCACCTATGGACTTGAACCTGTGCGTAAGGGGGTGACGACTTGTAAAGAAAGACCCTTGTAAGAAATTATTTGTTTGAAGACTGGGCAAAAAAAAAGCATTTGATTGAGAAAAATAAATCAAGAAATTTGTGATTTCAAAGAAACTCCCAAGAGTCACGGACATTTTAAAAATGGTGTCCTCCTAATGACTTTGAGATGCATGCAGTGGAACTATTGCATTTATTGTAATGGCATTACAGCACTGGGTTTGATGGGTAGAGGGTAGGGTAAAAGTGAATGAACTGATGTTGATTGTTGACCTTTTGGCATGGAAATAATAAGGTAGCCTATAGGGGAGGGCGGGGCTTGATGGGCCCGGGGGCATGATGGGTTTGGGCTTTAACTCTGGAGGAAGCTGACAATAGACAATAGACAAACATTTATTTATAGTCTAGACCGAAAAACGCTGTCGTGATTCAAGCTTTGTTTTGAGTCAGATTTTGTTGGACTATTTATAGTCGACATATTAAACAAGTATAACTTTAGCTCACAGAGCTATTTTCCGACTAGACAAAACAATTGGTGAAACAGAAACAGTAAAAACAGAGGAATAAAAATTTAAAACATAAGGTAAATGAGGGTAAAATTATTAGAAGCTAAAAAATTTAATAAAAGCTAAAAATTAGGTTTAAAATTATAGAATGGGGCAATGGGCGCTCGGAGAGCACATAGCTTCGCTGTCCATTTAAAATTGAACTTTGACTACTGCAAGATGCCGCACATAAGGGGCCGACCAGTCGATAGTTAGCTGCAGGTGGAAACAAACTTTTTTTTCATGTTGTGCTGAACAATTTTTTTTTTCAGTGTCAAGTGGGAAACAAACTTTTTTGTTCACCAAAAAGCCATAGCCCCCCCCCCCCCCCCCAAGACAAAGATCATCTGGTCGGCCCCTAATAATTTGATTAAGACTTCAACATATATATGAAGGCTTGAATGTTATTGCAGCATCATTCGTTGGATTATCTACAATTGAATGCTAATTTCAGCAATTCTGGTCAGGTTTTTATGAAATAAACATTGAAATGTTGCTAATTTAGTGCTTTGGCACCTTCTACGGATGTTTAACATGTTTAATGGCCGTTTTGCAGAGAAAATGTAGAAATAAGTACTCTCTTGGCTGCTAGTGCTGCAGCATAAAGTGATAGTGCATGCAGCAATGTAGAGGCATTTTTCAGATTTCTTTAATTGTGGGCCCAAAAAAGCTCCGATTATCACCAAAATTTAATCAGGTCTTGTGTAGTACAAATGAATACATCATGCCGAAGAAAATCTAAATCCATCCAGTAGTTTTTACAGGAGGCAACTCACATACACACTAACCATACTAATGCACATGCTGAAGTGCCAGGGACCACAATAGCTTCTCAGCGAAGCTAATTACTAAATAAGTTTATGTACATTGTGCGCAGCGGCAGGAATTGCCCTTATGCCACTCATCTGAATGTCTTTATCGAGACTATTCCAGAGTCTTGGGCCGAGGGTCCTGAGTGAGTGCGACCCATTTTTTAAAGTTCGAGCTCTCGGCTGTTGGAGAATTGGGCCCTGTCTTGAATTTGCACGATGTAAAACATAAATTTCATTGAAATATTCTGGGCTAGTGCCATTTATACAATTGTAAATATTAGTAATGATAGTCTTTTCCCATAACAGTTCCAGTGAGCACATACCAGCTCTATCCGGTAGTTCAGAGTACGAGGAGCAATAGTCATTATGTATACAATTTAAGTCCTCTATACAAAATTTCCTCCATCTTATCTCTGTAATATTTACTGCTGAATTGCAGCAGTGCTGCACAGTACAGAAAGTGAATAATAAACCTTCTCAACACAGCCAACTTACAATTTTCAGAGAGATAGCCTGCGAGGCGACTAAGTGCTTGGAGTTTTGCATATGCCTTAAGGCATTTTTGTTTTATATGATGGTCAAAACTAAGACCTTTCGCTAGCCTTTATTGAAGAGAAAATTGCATGGTTCAGATACCAATACTTTAGCAGATATTGCCCTTTCTAGGATTTTGAAGCCCTGACAACTTTTTTTCCTGATTTTCCAAGTGCGTTGTGATTATGCGTAAGTGGTATTTTAACAGCTGTCTTGTTTTACTTTCACAAAGAGATATCTCAACATTTTGCATGAAAACTCTTTGATTTGACTTTATTCTTGGAAACTGGTGTCTGAGGGCATTTATGAAAAATACCGTGCAAGCACTTTAAGAGATGCTTGCAGATAGACTGCCCAAGACAGACTTTGCGAAGATCGCCGGTCCGCCGGACCTGTCCGACAGTCTATAGAAAGGTCCGGTAAACTTTCCTGAAGCCTCGGTCCGCATGTCCGACAGATGGCAATGCCAAATAAAAGAAATATCAAGCAGAAATCGTTTTATTTAACGATGTACAAGTCCACGCTTCAACAGCGTCGGCCATTACGTCGTATCTAAAGTGCGGGGCAGCATTTGCGGGCTAGCCGCCGCGGGAAAAGTGCGTAAAATCCGGGTTCAAAATCGGTTTTGGCTGCAGATTCCTCAATTATTAAGATATTCCAAAGATCTAAACATCTAGATGCATCAGAAAAAAACGAGGATTTCAAAGGAACCAACCTCATGGTTCCTCTGCTCATAATATAGCCAGCAGGCCTTGTCAACTACCAATACACATGGATGCTTTTTTAAGAAGAATGATTAAACAATTCTTGATAAGCATGGTTTAATAATTATGGCTCTGAATAAGTCACCAAAAAATTACAACTCCATTGGAGATATATGTATACATTCAGGCTGTATTATTTAATATGAATTAAATTATTGATGAATTTGAAGCTATTTTATGGGTAGTGGTTTGAAAACACTGAAATTTAAAATATCACGCCGCAAACGGATTTTTTCGGTCCGGCAGAATTCCTTTCGGTCCTGCCAAAGTAACCAACTTGCAGGACCAGATGTCAGGCATGGCATTTTGGATCTTCGCAAAGACTGGCCCAAGATAGTATCTACCCCTTTGCCTGTCACCTGTACAAGGGTATCTGGCATGTGTGACCTGCAGAGGGTATTTGTCACTGAGACCTGCTGGAGGGTATCTGGCCTGTGACCTACTTTTGGTGATTGACCTTTGACCTGCAGAAAGTCAGCCTGTTTGTTTTCTTTATTAATTTCTTCATCTCAGAAAGACACCAAATGTTTATCAACGCAAGATAAAATTCTATTGAGACTGTATGCAAAGTTTTAATGACAGAGATGAAACAGCATGACCAAGGCAGTTGTCATAAGTTTCAGAGCCATCCTCCCACAATAGAGATGCTGCTTGCAAGCAAGCAAGCATCTCTAAAAATGAATTTTGGAGTATGATGGGTCTCTTGATTGGGGCATGATGAAACTAATCATATGTATTTCTTGCAATATAATAGTTGAAGATTGGCGAGAATGAACAATATTGCCCATTTCAATATCTATGATGTAAAAGATATACAAGTCAAAATTGAATTTCAGGCTTGTGCAAAAATATCATCAATTAGAGCTTGATAAGCTGATCAAAATGAATCAAGTAAGGGGCCCTTTGCCCAGTTTAATCTCAAGATAAGGTGGACTGGGAAGGACCCAGATGTGATTTGAAATTTCTGGGCCCTCCGGCCTCCGCGCAGTACTTATATTTTGCTTCAAAACATCACTTTTTCTTTCGGGGACCTACACCCCCTGCCGAATCCACCGATATCTGCCTCTACAATTAACTATAAAAAGCAGGAATGTTGAGTGTTTCTCTAGCTTTTCAATTTTTTGCATCGATTGATAATTTTCAAATTAGTGGTATCAGATCACCCAGAGAATCTGAAGTGTATCAGATAAGCATGAGTCCAAAGCGCCCCCTCCTGATTTTCGTGCTTGACGCTTTTGTCTAAATTTTTATGTTATACTATTCGTGATTTCATACAATATCATGCAGATAAAAAATTCCACAATTACTGTGATTTTTGATGCAGGTATCGAGGTACAAATTAATTCAAAATGCTAGATGAAAGACGACGCTATTGTGATGATAGGGGCCCACCAATGACTTTGCTCAGAGCCAGTCCGCCCCTGGGGGTGCATTAGAAACAGTTTGCCCCGGGCTCAAAAATGTGCTGATTCGGCCCCTGGACACATGTTGCTGATGATGACACCTTACTGTAACAAGCTTTGATTTGCCTAAAACAATGCTGGGGAGCCAACAATCATTTGTTGAGAATGTTTAGAGACATCATGACTGTGAACACAGTAAAATGTATAAAATTAATTTGATCAATATGATCACTTGGTGATTTGATTCTTATCTAACAATTACTGTTTGTTTGTTTGTTTGTGTTTTACGCCTCTGCAGCACCTTAGTGGGCTATATTGAGGCAGTCGATCGCCGTATGATGATGAGATGAGAAGACTGTGAGTCTGGTACATACCCTATTAATTCAGGGATGCCCAGGGTCTTTCAGTTGCCCCAGCATAGAACATTGGATACAACCCGCCTCCATTTAATGTCCCATGGGCTCGGACTAAATTGAGTTCCGGGGTGGGATTCGAACCCACGCCCTCAGAGCCAGATCTAACAATTACTAACTATCTATCTATTAATAACCATCTATCAATCTATTACTGACTAACTGTCACAATATTTTTGCAGTTGTTATGTTCATATGATTTTTACTTGTCCTTCCAAAATTAAAGCAGCATTAATTCAGCTACCAGGCCCAGACTGCACGTACAATGTTTAGATGTGGGCGTTAATCAAGTAAGTATAGGTTATACACTGAGTTTTCTTTGTATGCATAACTAACAATTTCGGTGTTTATACACCAAGGGCATATTTTCTGTGGGCACAACGAAAATTTCCTTATCATTCATGGTAAAATTTGATCCATTATCACCCATAAGTGAGTTACATAACGTTCACTGATCAGACCTACACTACAAATTTCCTTACAAAATTAAGATTAATATGAGCCTTGTCTGATGAGGGAACCCCATGTAGCTTGTAGTGAAAACTGGCCTTAGAAGTTTGAATCAGGGAAATTTCAGATTATAAATCTGAGGTAAATTCAAAGCAATCTGGAGCTTGAATGTTTCGCATTACATTCTACTGGTATATAAAGGCACTAAGGGGCCGACCAGATGATCTTTGGGGGGGGGGGGGCTATGGATATTTGGTGAAAAAAAATAGATTCCCACTTGACACTGAAAAAAAAAAGTTTGTTCAGCACATGGAAATAAAAAAAAAGTTTGTTTCTACCTGTAGCTAGGGTACCGTATTGTTAAAATTCCGATAAAAAAGTTTGTCGCGAGAGCGAATGCGAAAAAATTGAACGAAAAAAAAAGTTCGTCCCGGGGGTAAAGTCCATAGCCCCCCCCCCAACTATCGTCTGGTCAGCCCCTAATAATTCTCAACTCCAGGTATTTGTAATTTGAACATCCAGGGGGTTGGATCATATATGATTATGAGTATATGATTATCACCACCCCCTGCTCATCCTAGGGGCGGGGGTGCATCAGCAACACCTGGAATGCACCACTAAATGATTAATGAAAATTATCTCTAAAAACTTAATTTTAAAAAGGTCAAGCAAAGCGTTTTTACACAGATGTCCAGTGATGGAAATGGGGGGGGGGGGAGCTGAGTTCTTTCAATTAAAACAAAAACGGGAGAACCGTGCCCTGCTAGCTACAGTTCCCCCAATGATCAGTGGTGAAATTAGGATTATCACGTCACTTTCTCATTCCTTCAGGTATTTTTAACCAAAATTATGCTCTGTTAATAATAATAAAAGACAAAATTGTTTATCTTTTTGAAATTTGAAATGGGGCTTCGCAGCTGCACCAGCTAAGAGCACCCCCAATGAACATTTTCCATTTCCATTACCGCAGATGTCATATTTATTCAATTCAACAATACACCTCTGATGTGTGACTTACCTATCCAGTGTTTATGTTTTCACATGACTGTAACTTGTTAATAAGATGTCATGAAAATCATTCAGACAACCAGTCACTGAAAAACAATTTTCAATTTCATGCTCCCTGAAGAACATAATGGATAAACAATTGAATAAAAACAATTATTAAACATTACGGTACTGTAGCATTTCCGTATGAAAATTATCATTTAAATATAAAATGGTTAAAAGGTACATGTTAGTCTTAAAGTTAGAAGCGACTGAAATAGTTCGCAGACGACTTAAAGTCATGGGACTAAGGAAGAAATTCATGCTTTTCGTGGCAATTTGTGTGTATGTTTTCCTCATCAATGCAGAACTAGTCAATGCTAATGCTGGTAAGAATGTTTCTCCACAAATTTTCATTTCAGCATATTTCCAACTTGTTTGCTCTGACCTTTTTTAAAAATAGATCTATCATTCTGTGTTCATTTCAGTATCGCAGAAAACTGGAAGAAATTGCAAGGGTAAATATATTAAATGATATTCTTCTTCTTCTTCTAAATATAAAACAATATTCTTCTTCTTCTAAATATAAAACAGTAATTTTGCATACATATAACCTACTTCAATTGAAATTGCAAAGAAGGCATATATGCTACTTTCTGGCATACAACCTATACTAAAAATTTGCTACTGAGATTTTATGGACTTGTTACAGACAGTTACTAACAAACTTAGTTTCTGTGTATATCCAAATAAGGAACTACAGTTCCTTTACTAAGTATTTATTGAACAGTAAATTTAAAAGTTCTAGCTTTAATTTAATAGGAATTACAACTGAATGATTTACTATTTCCTTATTTAAAGCTTTCCACATTGTCACAACTCATACTATTTAAGACAAATTTTTCCTCCTTTTACCTTTATTTCTACGATCGACTATGCAGCTTATGCAACTGAGGGAAAAGTGTGTTCGATCCCGTTTGTCTACAAAGGAGTGAATTACACCAAATGCACAGATGTGGACAGTGCTCCTGGAAGGTTCTGGTGCAGTCTGACGCCAGATTACGACTCTGATGAGAAATGGGCACCTTGCGCAGGAGTCAACTGCGATGGTAATAATAACTATTGTCTTTAGTGTCTTATAGTAAGCTTTCCAATTTCCAGGGTTTTTAGTCCCTAAATCTCAAGTATGTTTTATTCTCACAAGTCTAGTCTGTCACTTGGAGCTGCACAGCAGCCCTGAAGCAGCATGAGAGGCTCTTGACATTGTGAGATAATGTGTGCCTTTTACTCCTGTAGAATAATTATATTGACATAAGAGCAATTCTAATAATTCCTACTAATTAAAAGAGTTTAGCCAAGTGGAGTGTCATTGATATATATGCACATTTAATTTTCTTTCGTCCTTTTTTGTACAGACTGCAAGGGTAAGTTTTTTCCATTTTACTTCAATTATTTGCCACTTTTGCTTCATTTATTTTTATTGATATGGCAATTTTCATATAAAACCTCAATTACTGTTTCTTCACCAAAGTTTCTTATCAAGGATGTAAAAATCAGGATGTCTTTATGCTATTCATATCTTACTTGACCTTTTTGGCAGTTTACACGACAGAAGGACAGCAATGCCAGTTCCCGTTTTCCTACAAAGGAGAGACGTACAACTACTGCACAGACATAGACTCCCCCAATGATCTCCTGTGGTGTTCCTACAACCCTGTGTTTGATGGACAGTGGGGCCAGTGTATGGACACCCTCTGTGGAAGTATGTCCTACAAAATGTTTCTTCATTTTTTAAAAGCAAATAAAGCAGTTTTTGTATAAATTTGTATGACAGACTGAGTCTTGTAAAAGAGTAATTTTGTGTTATTTTATCCCATTTTCTTCCAAGCAGACTGCACAGGTACGAGACTAAAATATATATGTAGATCTATATAATCTTATCTTTCTCCAGTTGAGGTTGTGGTTGATAAAGACAACTTTCTCTCTGTTATAATTTTTTTGTTTTACATCGAATAAACAAACTGAGTGGTACCACCATAATAAGAAATGTAACTCTTACAATGTTGTCAATTATGGTTGTGAACTTATAATACATAGATGCTCGTATAGACCTATTCAAACATGTCAAACATCAGCAGGAGGTAATACCAGATCATGATCTTATGAATATTCTAAATGTCATCATTCAGTGTATTGGCTTGCTAAGTGTGATTTTCAATAAATTACGGATTCATACAGTGTATACTCTGAACATAGGCCTATAAATTGTTCGCTACACAACAGAATCATACTATTCTTAAATATATTCCCATCTTGTGATATACAAGAGCGATTAAAATCTTCCAGTTCCCACCCAATGGGGGAAAACCTGCCAGTTCCCATTCCACTACTGTGGAGCAGAGCGACACCATTGCATCATGGGGGAGGATGGAAGACCATGGTGCAGTCTCAATGGATACACCACATACCAAGGGGTGGACTGGGACTATTGCATGCACAGCCAATGTTCTGGTAAGTTGTTTTGCAAATAAGTTATCAAGTTTTGTTATGGGAACAAAGTTTCTAAACCTGAAAAAATTCTACCTGCCTCACTGGTACGAGGGCACTGAATTTGATTGAATAATAAGTTTGGGCTCTATATTTTCAGGAAAAGCGGAAATAGAAACTTCACCACTACAAATTGAGGTTGATGAGAGGTGTAAAGGTGAGGAATTAGCTTTGTTGGTTGAACCTTTGATACTCATTACACAAAAATTTGCTTCAACATGTTTTTGGTGCTGTAACCAGTGAAAAGAAAATTTATTTCTGTGGCTTCAAGCAGAACCAGAGTAATTTTCCGGATAAAAGTAAAAACAAAATCTATAAAAAACCTTGAAACTGTCACGTTTATATATAATAGTATGCAACTTACTCAAAATGGCTACATTAGCGTTTAAGATATATCCAAAATCTGGCTGGAATGTGTTAGATACCTAAAATATGTCAATACTGATTGCTCGGAGTTTGATAGATAAGCAAAAAAAGAAAGAAGGATTTCGACTTTTGTTAATTTCTCAGTTTCAATTTTTAAGCATTCACCATCACTGGACGTGAGTGTTCCACCCCATTCACTTACAAGGGAACACTTTACCCCAATGCAACTGACGTGGACAACCAGGGTGTCAAGTGGTGCAGTCTGACGGCTGACTTCGATGCTGATCAACAGTGGCAGAATTATGCTGGGACTATTTGCGACCGTACAAAATAACTTAATTTGCTGTAGATTTAAATCTTACTAACATTTTGATGTTAGATTAACTATATTTACTTACAATTAATAGAGATTCTTTTCACAATGTCCAGATAATATGTATCAAACAATCCTATTATCCAAATTTCCTTGTCACTTTTTGCTGCCCCAATTCAAATGAAATGCTCTTACTCATTGACCTTTGCATTTATTCTATTACTGCTAACAGGATGTACAGGTAAATGATTTATTAATAGATATATATCGCAAGTGCAGGCAAAAAATGTGGTCTTTGGAAGTTACTACCAAAACTTAGTATGAAAAAAAAAATGCTGTGAGAATTGCACAAATTCTGACTTTGTACTTTTTTTAATTTCGCTTACAACCTTGTTTTGCACTTGAACCCTTTCATCAATCTGAACGTCATGTGATTCTTCTAATTCATCATTAAATTTCTGTTATCCGTAAATGTGTACATGGTACTAATTATAGGCATAGTTATGCGTCACTGGTATTCATAAAAAATAAATCTTGGGCTTCTACAACTTGCCCTGAGCAACTGATATGGCATTCTGATTCTAATAGAACATAATTATCAATTTTAATAAATTGTGTGCTATTTCATATTAGGCCTAATATCATTCTTTGTTTTTCCAGTCCTGACAACTGTAGGCGCCACCTGCCACTTTCCCTTTGAGTACAAGGGCAGGACTTTCAACTACTGCACGACCGTGGATGAAGAGCGTCTTTGGTGCAGCACCGACCCTGTCTTCAATGGCACCTGGGGATTCTGCAGAACAGACCAAACCGTCTGTGGAGGTTTGTTAATTTTATTATAGCAAGCAAGCATAATTTCAGTGTATCATGCCTAATCACTTTGTTTTAGCTCAATATACCTATTTAGGCCTACATGCATACATTGTATTTGTGCAGTTCACAATTTATTGGGATCACAGGCCAATCTTGGAAACACCAAATTTTATATTCATGACGTGTCACATAATCTTCCAAGTTCCGCATAACTGCCAGTTTCTTTCTTTTTTATTTCCAGTGTCAAACCAAGTGTGTCTTCAAGCTGAAACTGAAGCTGTTGATGGTATAGTATATCCAAAAATTCTGATCAGGAATGGTTTAGGGAATAGCTGGATGGATGTATAGATGATTGGGGCTTTATGTCCTGTATTTATGCACTAGGCAAGCAAATTAGGACTGAAGGAGGACACAGCAATGAGGCAAAGGATGACTGAAACAGCTGTCCAACATAGGCCCAGGTGACCCGGCAAGAGCTGGATTCGAACCCTGGACCCAGTGATTGGCAGCCCAGCACACTACGGGCAAGAGTGACGGCTAGAGCTAGACTAGTGTTTCCAATGAGTCTCGATCATGCACTCTCGAGAATGGTCATGGTCTAGTGCACGAGACTCAAGAATTTCTCGAGAAATCTATAACACTGTCCTTCAAAAGGTACAAGAAAATGCGATAAATGTGACACAGGTGAAGTAGAGGATGAAATCCATTGCCTCCTAACTTGCTATAATAACGCTGTCCCTAGGCATGAGCTTTTACATAAAGTTAGCAGTCTGATCCCAAACTATAATAATCTTGATAAAACCCAGCAATTCATATCAATTCTTTCAGACAAAAGGCCCGAAATCATACAAGCCTTAGGGACCTACCTAAATGATGTAATGAAGTAACAAGAATATCTCGGGAATAATTATGATAAATAAAAATAGTACTTTGTAGCTGAAAGCCTCTCTGTCCACCAAGCCAACAATTGTCTTGTGGCATTTTGTGAAACTATTGTGTGATAACTGCGATTTTTGACTCAGCAATGTTTGCCTGAGCTGACTGACTCAGCCTATAGCATGAATGTAATCGAGCGGTTGCCGCTGTTCATGCTTGCCTGCTTTTGTAAAAACCAAAATGATCATGAACAACTCCTTGAGACATTTTCTTGTGACATGGACATGACTTATATTTGAATGACATTGGACACTTGTATTTTGATATATTTGCATTTTTAATTCGATGAACTGGGACCATTATTGTAAACTACCTAAGATTTGACTTTCATTGTTTAAATTTCTTATAGATGTAGAATAGTTTTTGATTTCTTTTATTGATGTATTTTTTCCTATTTTAACGGACACATGTATCTTCTTGATATTCAGATGTCTAATAAAACTTTATATATAATGATACACTGAAAAAAAATTTTGAAGTTCTGGTGGCTCAATAATTGTCAAATTTGGCACAGACCTCAAGTATGACCTTAAAAGCAATTTTGTAAAAAATTGTGAAAAAGGGTTGACTTTTCGCTACACACAAGTGACACGACTCATTTTAGTGAGCTCTGTTTAAACATCAGTTCATGGACTGTGCTTTAATTATGGTTGGATCAAATATCACTTTTTGCCATCTCATCAAGCAGGGAAAATGGTGAACTATCCTGACTAATTAAAAAATATTGTGGAAAGAACAGCAAACTTATTGAAATTATTCATCACAGGATCTTGAAATTTTGTGACTTGCATTTTAAACAATAGCCACGGAGATTTAAATTGACACAAAAGTTTTGCTCTCAAAAATCTGTAAATGTTTATGAATATACCTAACATTTCATTGTAATATTTTGAGAGAAAGTACCATTTTAAGCCATTTTGCAATGTTGCATTTTAACTGCACCCAGTGTATAAAAAGATAGGTTTAATTATGCAATGGATCATGTTTTTTTGCTAGAATGACATCTTTTGTAGTTTTAATGCTAATCTGTGTGTTTTGTTTCTGGGCAATTCCGTAAACTCAGATTTACAGATTTGACACTTTAGCAGCTTGTGTAGCCCTACCACCATACCTTAGCTATTTCATTGTTATCGTGTGATGTACGTCCGAAACGCTATATATTTTGATGTAGCTCAGCTCCTGTTGCACTAAGAGCTTTGGTTGGTGGCTTGTCTGATACCCCTATTACCTGGCCTCATCCCAATATAACAATGAAATAGCTGAGATATAATGGTAAGGCTATACAAGCTGCTAGTGTGCCAAATCTGTAAATCGGACTTTACGGAATTGTTAACCAGTGGGAGATTTGCCTCTTCTCAAATAATTTCAAATGGTGAAGATTGCCCCCCAGAAAATCACGTGGTTAACTGGTGAAGATATTTACCAGAAAATCACGTGGTTGAGCATTTGCAATAACCTATCAGTTTTGCACGTGATAACTGAGGGGCAATTTCACGTGATAACTCTCAGTTAAACACCAGTTGTTGTCAGCTGGTTGTGCCCCGGTTTCCCCTACAACTGTTTCACTTATTCTTTTAAATCCTCAGAATGCTCTGACGCTTACCAATTCGTACCAAACGTGCACACGGAGCCAATGGACGGAATGTTTGCGGAGAACGTCAGTACTTGCATGGAAGAATGTGACAAAATGCCTGGATGCAAATCCTTTGCTTTCAGACCGCTTAAAGTACTTGATCAAAATGTTAATTGTCATCTAAAAATGAAGAAAGATAACCCCAAACATTCTGACGAGTTTGACATGTACTGGAAGCCTGAGCGATGTCCTGTTGGTACGTACGTAACTTGCACAAGAAGTGATGGTTTTGAAATCCATTAAGGGACCTTTCAGAATGAATGACTTTGGGTTGGGAGTTTAGCCTTACTTAGTACTTACTTTTCACATACATGTGTTCCCAGGGCGAGTGGTAATTTTTGACAACATGTCCAAAGGGGGTAAGGAATATTTAACAAAACAAAAATGTTATAAAACACACATAGGGGAGAGTGGGGCCAGTTGAACCGGCAGGCCAGTTGAACCACCCTTGATTTTTCACCGGCTGGAGCAGGCATGGAAACATACATACAACCTTCCTATAGGCCTTATTAGGCTAATCTTTCCATCTATCTTTTGGCTCTGAGACACATGGCAATGAAACCATCACACTTTTTTTGTTTTTCGCATAAAAATTGCAGTTTGTCAAATTGAGATTGGAGCTTTCATAGCATTTAAATTACCTGGTCTGCAGAGATGTCATATTATCATAAGATAATGGGTTATGTGTAGATGGAAACCCAGCCCCTTAAAATGGTTTCCCACAACAAGGGTGCAGCCAGGCTATTATATAGATACATTGAGATCCAGGCAGGGCCAGTTGAACCAGGGGAATTTAAGGCAATTTATTAATTATTTTTTTAATCAAATTTTTAACAAAACACACTTACAATGAGAGGTACTATTCAGTAAAACAGTTTTTTTTAATAGACCCATTACAATGGATTAAAATAGATATACTTATTATTAATGTTTAACCGTCGACTGGTTCAACTGGCCCCAGGATATTCTTTGAAGAGAAAGAAATGTGTGAGACATGTCAAATTGAGCCAAAACCTACTGTGATCCAGGCTGAACTTGTTAGCAAAAATAAAGGACTGCAGCCCCACACTTCACTCATCATCCTTCCAATGGTTCAACTGGCCCCAATGGATGGTTCAACTGGCCCCAATTTTTTTTATTTTTTTGGAGGCTCATGTGTCGGCTGTGGTAAGATATATGCAAAAACCTAAAGCTGGGATGTTTAGACATCTTTTCAAACTAAATTTTCCATTTTTGCTCTACTTGAAAGCTGTAAAGGTATGCGCACAGGAGAACAATTTCTGAAATTTGGTTCAACTGGCCCCGCTCTCCCCTATACTGTCTGAACATGCAGTTTTTACGCAAAAGTCTGCAAACCTAATTGTTCGATGTACAAGGGGCACATGTATAACAATATATGTATGTATTGCCTTGGGGGTACTAAAAATATATGAAACCTAAGGCTGGGTACTATAATTCCGAATGGAACTCAAGGGGGGTATCAAATTTTGACGGGAAGTTCTGGCAAACTACCACCACCCCTCCCCACCCAGTCAGAAATTCTGAACTGTCCCTATCATGAAGAAATTAATAGAACCATGAAGTAGAATAACTCAATTATTACTTTGTGGCTTCTTACA
The DNA here is from genome assembly GCA_026936325.1 of Platynereis dumerilii. Classification (NCBI taxonomy): domain Eukaryota; kingdom Metazoa; phylum Annelida; class Polychaeta; order Phyllodocida; family Nereididae; genus Platynereis; species Platynereis dumerilii. Next base: position 97,987 of record JAPTHN010000093.1, on the reverse strand, counting down.
CATATGCTTCTGCAAGTGTAAATAGAACCCCCATTAATCTTTAAAAAATGAGCACTGCATCAATGTTTAAATTTCATTCCAGACACCGATCTCCGACTCATACCTCAAGATGGTAAGCAATTTTACTTTATTACTGCTGGTCGAGCTTCTGTCGCTTCAAAAATGTTACTTCCTCATTTGGCGAACATTTATTCTTAATTTCCAAATATAACCAACAGTGATTTCTTGAGTTAAGCACTAGGGAGAAAAAGACCAGTTTAGCATTGCACAGGGCAGTAATGCAGGGCTCTGATGCCATGAAGCAACATACCAGACCTCCTAAGCTATCATATAAGTACAATTTAGCTGTGGCAAGTCCTCTCCCTGTGGCAAGAAACACCTTGAAAAAAAAACTGACTTGATTCGTCCTCTTACATTGACTTTCTCTTTCACTCAAAAATTACGTAAGGATACCTCGTTCGATATTACCTACCTGTCCAGGAGGGAGGACCTTTTATATTTTGCTGTATATGAAATATTCCCGTGATAAGTATTTTGAATTGTATTTTACTTCAGCTTACGCACTTTCACGATTGGAGATCTTTCATAATGGCAAATGGCACTCTATTTGTTATGACGAATGGGATAGAATTGCATCCAAGACTGCTTGCAATCAAATGGGCTACACTTACGAAGATAAGAGACTTGGTAAAACATCTTCGTTGCATTTTACTATTCCATCAATACTACTGTTTAGGCAATTCAAGGCAATTCGTAGCTTAGGTCCTATCCTATTGCACTTGGAGCTTTGGTTGATGGCTTGTTTGACAACTGTATTACCTAGCCTTGTACCTGTATAACAATGAAATAGCTAAGTGAAGGTGTAATGGTAGAGCTACACAAGCTGCTAAAGTGTCAAATCTATAAATCAGACTTTACGGAATTGCCCTGTTTTGACGCCCAATAATTATCATTTCAACAATCTGTTGAAGTTTTCATCGGCGGGAAGTTATTTATTTCACGGTAACGGCGGCAGTATTTATATTTACATCAAGTGCAAAGTTCACGAATATTCATTCCTTAATGAAGCAAATTCTTATTAAGAAATACCCCTAGCAGATATCATTTATTTCAAGAATGCCACAAAAGAATTTATTTATTTCACCAAAACTGAGCAGGCAATTATTATTTTTTTTTTAAATCCAAAATGGTCTCCCCCTAAAATGTTCCGTCTGTGCCAAACAACCCCCATCTTCTCTCAGTAGGGCAGTTTTACAGTATCTGTCTCATTGGGGGGACAACCTAAAAGGCGTGACGGAGGCACGGGACGGGACGTGACGGGCGGAACGAACTGAATGGCGTGACAACATGACGGGACAGCTTCTTGTGACTTTAAATGATTACAGAAGGACACCTATTTGATGTACAAAAATGGCAGACCCCTTTTTGGAATTCTCAGAAGATTTTCTATCACTTTGGATGTTAAAATTACCAATCACTGTCTTTTTCCCTTGAAAATATGACATTTTTTCGCAAACTTTCATCAAAATCATTTTTAAAAAATAGAAAAGACATGACACCTTAGATATCAAATTTGACCAATTTCCCTTCTTTTGGCATTGATAAAACCACAAATTTTATCTTGTCTGAATGTCATCTTCAGTAACCTATAAATTTTATTTGGTTCCAAAGTGTTCCAATGACCTAAAAATGCAGTTAAAATTATCTATTTTTGGCGCAAATTTCATTCTGCAATGTGTTACTTATATTTTTTGTGAAAGGACAATGACAGAGTCTGCAGCTCATAATGAAAATCATAAATTTTCATGTATTTCTTGCATTAATTGTCCATGCTTATTATATAGGGTACTCCAAGTCTTCAACAGAAATGTGACATTACTTTCAAACTATCTTAAAGTTTTAAAAACTCACCTTAAATAACCATAAGTGCATTAGGCCTATTCTTTCTTGAAATTAACAGTTGTTGTTCTCTATTGGCAGCAATAGTTGAAATAGCTGAGAAAATGTCAATTTTTTTTTTTGTATACATGTGTGTTACACTATCAATGCTATCAAGCAGCTAATAAATATTTTCTGACCGTCAGTATTTCCATTCATATTTTAGTAGTAGGGGTGACATAGCAATCAAGACTTTCAAAAATTCACTCTTTGTGCTGAAAATCAGAAAATCTGAAATGGAGCTCACACCTCCCCTTCAATGCTCATTTCAGCTATGGTCCTACAAGCCCCGAGGTCCAACATACAACTGTCTCTCCTACATAAAGAGTTTCAATATCTAGGTCTAACCATAAGCCTAATGAAGATAATGGGCCTGGAGGGAGTGTTATAACCTATTTCTTTTAAGAAAATAATTATATAATCCATCTCAACTGAAAAGCTAAAAGTGTAAATTTTTGAAGAAAAAAAAGAAAAAAATTTGTGAGACCAGAAGGAATTTCTCTTGAAATACCACATTTGGCCTTGAGCTAGCTGTAATTTTTTCAGAAAACTAACTTACTAATGAGCTGGGCTTTCTAAAATGTGGTCTGCCATTTCTGTGGCACCAGTGGTTGCTTAACTGTGGTCATATTCCTTGATTTATTGCTGTCCCGTAATGCTGTCACGCCATTTAGTCCGTCCCGCCCGTCACGTGCCGTCCCGTGCCTCCGTCACGTCTTTTAGGTACCCCCCTCATTGGGGGTCAAAATGAAGGTTTGTAAATGAGAATTTCCTTCATGCTATCACGAAATGAACGTACAATGTATAAAAGATTCGTAAATCAACAAGGACACATGTGATTTGTTGGTTTAATACCAAATTGCCACTCCATAAAGTAGGCAAGATTTAAATTTTTGAAAAAACTGTTTATCAGAAAAAATGTCCATGTGAATACAAATTTAACCAATTTTTCAATGAAAATCCAGCCATCTTGTTGCATAGAACCGTCAAAACCAATACAAGACTTAAATTTCGATGAAATATGGCAGAACTTTGTACCAAACAATTTTCACAACGAAAGTAAAGAAATTAGACATTCCTTACTCTGAAAGTTTATGTTTTAGAGTGTTTAGTAAGATTCTAGTCTCAATAGACACACGATTCGATTGCCAAGATATATAATGCTTAGGTATTCTTCTAACCCAAAGTCAAGTTTTGTTGCTGTACGATTGGAACTCTTCATGTTTCCTTTGGGTCAAAGATAATGTTCTAGAGAGAAAAATCACCAAAAATGACCCAAAATCACAGACTCAGAAAAAAATAAGCTTGAATTGCTCCAAAAACAAGATATTTACATATTATCTTGTTAAGTCATTCTGTTATTTGCGAAAAATTTCAGTTACCATATTGAAAAATTGCATAAAATAATTGCCTTTTACTCTCAAGTTTGATATTCGCACAATAGTGCAATTTGATGATCTAAAAACCCATATTGTAATTTTCAATAATTATAAATACCATTTTTTGGTATCCAGATTAAATAATTTAGTTCAGCCAAGTTCTTTTCCTTAATGATCCAGTGTTAAAAGACTTGAATCAAAGTGAAACTTCTGATGAACTGGAGAGGACATTTTGTGACATTGTAAATTTTAATTTCTAAGAAAATGCATGTGCATGGCCTGGATATTTTTTCAACTTGCATTTGTCACATCGATGTAGAGGCACACAATCGAGCAAAGAAAATGCACATAGCTTGTTTTTTCCTTCAGAATCCTGAGTATTTTTTTCCTTGTACTGGAGAGGACACATTTTTTTGACATCATATTCAAGCCTCAAATTCTGAAGACGAAGTACAGATTCTGAAATGAATCTTTTTGATTTACCTTGAGACATGTCCCCAGCTACAAAATTGACACAAACAGTAGACACACTCTTTAATACTGATTCATAACAGCATATCGATGGTGAAAGTGCAAAACCTCGTATGTCATAATAGCCATTTTTCAGAAATTGGAAAAAACTATCACCGATCTTTTTTTATGGTCATGTTTATCAATATGTGAGTTAGGCTCAACTTGATTTATAGAAAGTGACACCCTGTTTTAGCATAATTTTTTGTCAGAGGTCGTTGACCCCTAGCATTGATGTCACCATCAGATATGATTGAAAATGTTGACTTACAAGGTTTTGCACTTTCACTTTCTTAGGTGCAAAACCTTGTAACTCGACCATTTATCACATTTTAAAGCAACTTGCAGCATAGAATGTACCTGTAATCTATAGGTAAACAGTAAAAAATATAATTTTACCATGATAAATAACAACAGCTAATTTTAATTAGTGGCTACAATGGCAAGAATGAGGAAAATGACACTTTTTTCAAATTTTTGTGCACGCTCTTTTTCAATAGCCTATATCACCACAATAAATATAGGGAGGTAAAAAATTTTTAAAAAGGAAATTTCCTGTGAGCCATAAAAAACGTACCACAATCATAATTTTTCAAAAAAGGTTGAAATATCCTAAATATGTGCTTCAAAGTTCTGATTTGAGTAACGAGGTTTTGCACTTTCACTTTTTGGAACAAATCGACATACAAGGTTTGGTGAAATTTCTGTTACAGCTTCCAAAAATAGCAAAGAGGCAAGGTGACCAATTGAGAACATGTATTGGATACTGAATTAGTCATTCCACTCAAAATCTAAAAATAGCAAAATTTTGACATACGAGGTTTTGCACTTTCACCATCAATATACTGTATATGGTCTATCGAAGACAAACTTTTTGACACATGCCATTTTCTACATTTTGGGAGACAGCTCCTTTCGTATATAAGTTATTCACTTGAAACCTGTTGTATTTTATGCCCAAGACATAGGTCCAGACAGGCATCATTAACATGAATCACAACTGCCTGCATTTGCTTTTCTGTGTTGCCATAAAAATATGTGAAACTGCCCGTGAGACACAAAAAAGTGCAAAAATTGGTCACAAATCGTCTGTTGCTTCAAAATTAAGCATTGTAGCAAAGCAAAATTTGGTACACATATACTTCAATGTAGTACAAGACTGCTACCATGACAAATTTCTGTGTACCTGTCATACTTTTCTCATAGTAATTGCTTAAAGACGAACAATCGGCCGAGGGAAAATACTGTAAAACTGCCAAGTAGCGGATGCGGCAGGGGGGGGGGGGGTTGGGGTTTAGGGGCTTCAACACCCCCACACTTGCGCCTGTAGATTTTATTGTAGAAAAATTATTAATTAAAATTCCGATACTTTTAGTACATTTCCGTTTTCAGGGAAGTCAGTTTCATTTTAAAGTGGCGGGCAATTGAGCTGAAATCGTCATAGAATGGTGTCTCAGGAAATTTCAAATTTTTTCCGCGCATACCAATCATTCTTTGGTCAAAAAGGCCACCTACACTGATGCCACAGTCCATTTGTAAATCACCCGTGCGACATTTTCTGGATCCGCCCCTGTCCCTCACTTGCTGAGCTGACCACCCTCCCAAGTGACTGCCTCTGACTGTGATGGATTACTTTGAGGTGTCAATGTGTGTATCCAAACAATGTGGCTTTTTAATTTTTTTTTTAAACCCACCCGAATGAAATGCCATTTAAGTTGCAAAGGTAAACCATTGCTGTGTTTTTCAATATAAAAATTTATTACCTGCAGTATCAAGTGCGCTGCAAGTATCCAAGTCTTCAAAAAGATGTTAAAGACTTGGGAAGGTCTCAATTGTAACCACACCGCCTGCTGCATCGCAGTCTAGGCCGTGCCGTCACAATTGTGTGCAATTTCAATATTATTTTTTGCACTTTATAATTCTTAAATTCAAAGTCAAGGTATATTTTGAAGTTGTGTTTGAGTAATGCATTCTATAAATATATGTCAATTGCAAAGTGAGTTACATGTATTTTAGAGACCTGACGTGTATGTTAATTTTTAAATCTAAAATTTTAATTTGTAAATATTGCTTAAAACTCTATATATACATTCTATCACTTGTACAAATATTTTTCTCTGTCGGTTATTGGCATGCTTGCTACGCCATTTTCCCGAGTATAAAATATTTGAATTTTGCATTTAGTTTTCAAAGACCGTCCTATGACTCGTTGGGCAGATATGTCTGTTGCTCATCTCGGACCAAGAACCAGCGACATAGAACTGAGTAATGTGGACTGTGGCGGCGAACCCCGTAAGTTCATACAACAATGTAAATTACATTGGAATAACACATGCCCTCGTGATGAAGAAACCCTGATCGCCTGTGATGGAGACTTCGTGAGTATTATTACCACCGAGGGATAATGTTTTTTAATTAATTGTTCAAGTGTCTTTTATGAAAACTATTTTTTTCTTATAAACCCAGGGTGTCTGCCAAAAATAAAGGAAAAGCCTGGAAAAGCCTGGAATTTCGTTTCCCAATTTCCAGGCCTTGAAAAGCCTGGAAAATCCAGCATTTTGAAAAAAAAGGCCTGGAATTTAGTAGGTATGGAAATAGAAATAGTCCACTGCTAAATTTTTTGCAATTTTTAGAGATGATAGGAGCAAAGGACGAATGTCGTGTTCAGAAAAAAAAGTGTGTATTGTGTCGTTAATTGGTCAGTTCATCAACAAATTGACCTGGAATTTTAGAAAACTTGGCCTGGAAAAAGCCTGGAATTTGGTTTCAAAAAAACTGCAGACACCCTGAAACCCTCGTTTACATCAATTTCCATCATACTGACCCTGTTAATTTTTTATTTCATTATTTTTATCATCCCTGATTTTCCAACTAAATGAGTTTAAGATGCAGAAGTCATCGATGGGCACGATTCAGCTCTGTTCAATTCAATTCAATTTAGCGTCAGTGCAAATTTAATTCAATTCACTTTACTTTATTATTTTGCAATGAGATCAATTCAATCAATTCACTTCACAGGGATGTAAATTCAAATGACACTTGCATTTTAATGTAGATGAATGAAAGACCTTGTTTGTTATATTTTTTCCAGCAATATTCTGGAGAACTGCCAACAACAGCCACACATCAAAGTGAAACTCACCAGGTAGGCCTAAATCAAGTTTACCCTAGAGAGTAAAGTGGCTGTCACACCTTGATGATTGAGGGGACGTGTGTGTAACTTACCAACAACGTTTGCATGGGCTCAAGAAGGGCTATTCCAGTTGTATAGAAAACGTACACATAAAACGAGTGCAAAACTAGTTAAAAACGAATTCAAAACGTGTATAGAATGAACACAAACCGTGAACATAATGTGGGCCCAGCTAAGGAAAATTTATTGAATATTTCTTTAAATCTTCTTGGCCAGATATCCACGAATGAGGGACGTAATGAGTGTGGGAGAAATATTTAAAACGTGTGAAGAACGAGTGGAAAACGACTGTATTTTTATATAACGAGCTTCTAACGTGCCTCTAACTTATCAATTCCTTACTTCCCACACATTGATGAACGTCAATGCGTTTTGAACATACTTTAAAGTTCTCCGTTCTGTGGACATATGACAATGCATTTCAACATTGTATCCATGTGTTTCTAACGTGTGAGTAACTTATCTATAACTTATTCAACTTACAAGAAACGTTCACCAGCGTGTTAAGCACGTACGTTATACACACGCAATCTAAAACGTCCAGGTGTGACAGGGGCTTAATGCTAAGATCTCACGGCACGTTACGGAGAACTTTAGGCGTCGGCGGGATGGTATTTCCTGGAAATTGGATGAATTTGGGTGATCCGCCGTCGACTTTTCACATCCCCCAGGGGTAGTTTTTGTTCCCCTCAGGGGTTCCTAGAAATGGAAAAACTGCGCCATGGATGTCAAAAAAGATTCAACAGGTTCAAACTTTTTTTTTCATGACGGCGGAACAGAGCCCAAAATTTTCTTAATTTTTGTATGTCCGGCGGGGATTTTTTCAGTGAGAACGTCTCAAAAACATCTCCGGCGGGATATTAGGACATCCCCTGCCCTGAGGGGACCTCTCCTGCCCCTGCGGAACCTCTCCTGCCCCTGGATGGACATTTGCAGCCTCGCCGGCAGTTTTTGACATCCCGCCGACGGTCTTTTGACATCCCACCGACGATCTTTGACATCCCAAAGGCATTTAGATCTTGCCCCCCAGGCATTTAGATCTTTCCCACAGGGATATGATGTTATCCCGCCGATTTACGATCTTATCCCGCCGTGATATGCTTTTAATTAATTATATAATAGTTTTATAAACATTGTATGTCGCCGGGATGGTAATTTTTTTCCTAGAATTCAACTGAAGCTACCCCTCAGTGTAAAAAAGTTCTCCGTAACGTGCCGTGAGATCTTAGCATTAGCATTCAATCTCCGAAGTTTTTTTTAAATTAATAATTTTTTTGTTCAGCTCAGTTTTGGTGAAATGAGAAATAAATCAATTTTTTCTTGGCAGTCTTGAAATGGAAAATCCCTGGCGTGGACTATGGGGTATTTCTAAACGGTTGTTGCTTGATTTAGAAATAAATATTTTTGAATGTTGCGCACTCTTAGTGAACAATTGCCCTTACTGGGGAATAAATCTAGTGGTCACCCCCTAAACATTTTAGGAAATATTAAATTCAAATTGAACAGAGTTTAGTCATAAATTAAACAATTAAAATGAAGATGAATGAATTATAATTATATTATAATCCCGGTATATAACGAAACCTCTTTAAAAGTGTTTTTTTATAGATATTTCCTGAGAGATATTCCTCCTGCACTAAGTGATACTTCCAGTGCAATTTTTATCCCAAGGAATGATTACACCCCCACCACAGTCCAGTGAAAATGAGAACTGCATGCTGCTGCCACCTGGCACAAAAGTTGATTTTATATGCTACAGCATTGCTGTCCCAAGAAATAGTTCCAATTTCATTGCTCATTCACAAAATTTCTATTCAACATTGATGTAAACCAGAGTCAGACTTGGCAATCACATTCTCTAAGGAAGTAGACAAGGCCATCAGCACACTCAGAAACAGCCCCGGTGTCTTCCAGACAAAATTGTGTGTGTTCCTCTGGTTGAAAGTATGTTGACGCTCGCAGGAGCTCGCGGAATAGCACACTAGTCACTAGGTGGCAACACAAGACAGCATATGTTCTGATCTGTGGCAATGCAAGAGCAGTCCACTTGTAGACAGCCCCCACCAGAAGCTGTTTCTCAATTGCAGAAGGTCTTCACAGAGCACAGGGCAAAGTCCAGTATGGCCTGTGCACTTACTTAAAAACCCTTGTAATATCGAAAAAAGTATTTTCATTTTAGCAAACCACTGATCGAGCGTTAACAACAACGGAACAAAAACCAACCTTTATCCCTCAGGTGAGCGTTTTCTTTTTTCACAATTTTTTGGGACTCGATGAGCTGCGATTTTACTGCAAAAATGTGTATATATATGCTTTTCTACAAGGGAGTGTACACATATTTGGATTTGCATTAAGGGTGTATAAATGAAGCGTAATTTAAATAATTTGAGTGCTTCAAATGTATACTCTTTTTTGTGCTGGGTAGATATTAATCAATAAACGTAATGAGCTTTGCACAAAGTAAGGTCCTATCCTATATACATCATTGGATATCAAATCCATGCATATAGGGAGTATAAATGAAGCATGATAATAATGAATTTAATTTAAGAGGCTTTGCCTGTAAAAATCATTCAGAAGCCCTATGTAGCTGAAACGTGGTCCACGGTGGATCAAAATGATATTGGCATGGATCATAGTATCAGCAAAGTTAGAAAACCGAGCGTCAAAATTTCGGGTCAAAAACCTTTATTTTGGGAATTATATTAAAATTATTAAAATGATAGTAAAAACACACCTGGTTTGGACCCGCACAGCTCCGCTTCTGCGGCAAGTGGCAAAACAGTGATTACAGATTTGTTTCGTTATCTTTAAATTTGAAAAAATATGAAATTAACTTTGGGACCTCACACCCCCATGTATATAAGCTAGTTCGTATATGCATAAAATGCCACTTTTTGGGTCACTTTTGAGGTCTTTTTCAGAAATGGCATTATGTACCAATAGCATCCCAAGCATGGGTTAAACTTGTCAAATGAAAAATTAGGTGTGTTTTTACTATCATTTTAATATGATATACTCCTATTTGGGCCGACGGGGGTAAATCTTTGAAGGCCTATAATTCCCTTAGTAAAGGTTTATGACCCGACGCTATGTTTTCTAACTTTGTTGATACTATGATCCATGCCAATATCATTTTGATCCGCCACAGACCACATTGCCACCCCCACATGATTTTTACAGGCACAGTCTCTTACATAACTTGAGGACTTCAAAAGTGCTCCTTAATTTTTGCTCTGGGGATCATATGACTCACAAAGTATATCTTTCAAGAATAGTGACATATGCTTTTCTTGCCCTTAAGTAATAAAACTTATTTAAGAATTTTTGATATCATTTCAGCCTGATGACGTGATTGCAGCACCTCCGGCACTGGATGAGATGGTAGAATGACATTTATATCATTTAGTTGTTTTTAGTTATTTCAAAACTTGATAAATGTCTATTTAAAAAAACACTGGCACTGATCAATGCTGATCGACTGTGTTTGCAGCACTGATTCACTTACCTGTACGGGTGTGGTGATTCTGGTGAATCAGACTTTTTTAAAAATCTTTTGCCGACTCTATCTTGGAAATCCCAAGAAGTGTTGTCATTTTGTGGCATCTTGGACATTATGGTCCTGTCATGTAGAAATTATAATAGTTTGAAATGAGAAACCAGGACAAAAATGCTGGTCCAACCTGCCTCGTCCCAACCTCTTATGAAAATGTGCATGCCTCGCTGACAAGGTCGAGTTTGAACTGAGGAAACTTATATCAAACTTAACTAAAGCGGTGATGGTTTCAATTGATGAGACTTGTCTGACTGGATCCTTCAATGCTCATAGAATATTTTGGCTAAAAGGCATAGGGGAGAGCGGGGCACGTTGGACCTCGGGGCACGTTGGACCTCGGGGCACGTTGGACCATTGCCAATATTTTTTTTATAAAACATGTGCAGTTATCCAAATCCCCGATGAAGAGACCTTTAGTGGTGTGCCTTTTAGCCAAAAAATTTCATGAGCATTGAAGGAAAAGTGTGAGTTCTATTTCAGATTTCTTGATTTTCGGCGTAAAAAGTGACTTTTTCCAAGTCTTGATGGCTAGTTTACCCTTCTTAAAATATGGGGGATCTAGTCGGACAAGTCTCATAAATTGAAACTATCACCACTTAAGTAAAGTTTGATATAAGTTTCCCGAGTTCACATTCAACCTTGTCAGCGAGACATGCACATTTTCATAAGAGGTTGGGACGGGGCAGGTTGGACCAGCATGGCCGGGGCACATTGGACCATTATAAACTGGATTGACTGACAAAAAGTTATCGGCAAAATGTCAGCTGTGTAATTTTTAACATTAATAGAGCATCTAAGTCATTCCTGTACAATATGAGGGTAAAATCAATTCAGTTGGCTAATTTGCCGGCCCTTCTAGTTGAAACAAGACTTATTAAAATGATCTGGGTAAATATTCCGATATAATCATTCTGCAACAACACAAAAGTGTGTGTTGTGATCTGTGAGAATAAAATGTGGTGTTTGCTCACTTTCTTCTACTTTCCTAGACTTTTATTCGGTGTTCCAACGTGCCCAACATGGCGGTCAAACATACCCCGGGTCCGGGACACGTTGGACCAGAAAAAAAAAAAGTTCAATCTTATTTTTCTTCACAACTATAGAAGGTAGGTCAACTTGGTTTGGCATATAGGTATTGTAGATGTTTAGAAATCAGTCAGTAAAAAGATTTTTCAAATATTTAGAAACGTTTTTGATTGAGAGCCAAAAATAAAAAAGCGGACCAAAGTGCCCCACTCTCCGCTACCAGTCAAGGTCTCTTCATTGGGGATTTAGCTAACTCTGCATGTTTTATTAAAAAATATTGGGGATGGTCCAATGCGCCCTGAGGTCCAACGCGTACCAGTAAAGGCCTCTTCATTGGGGATTTAGATAACTGTGCATGTTTTATAACAAAATATTGGGGATGGTCCAACGTGCCCCGAGGTCCAACGTGCCCCGGTTTCCCCTACTCGTATTATAGTACAGTTACTGAATAAAAAGGAAGGCAAGTGAGGGCTTTATGTTCTGTATGTTTGTACCAGTAGGACTGTAAGAGTATCAACATGTAAGCCAGTTGGAGGCCAGTTGGAGGCCAGTTGGAGGCCAGTTGGAGGCCAGTTGGAGGCCAGTTGGAGGCCAGTTGGAGGCCAGTTGGAGGCCAGTTGGAGGCCAGTTGGAGGCCAGTATTTCTTTTCGCAGCTTGCAATTATCCTGCTGAAGTGTATGTCTGAAGAGTGTATTTTTTTGCTTGCAGAAACAGTCAGCACCAATGGCTGCACCAAAGGGAAATGTCAGAGAAAAATCAAAGATGTATAAGGCACCTGCGTCTCTCAAGGTAGGCCTATAATAAGTCTAATAAGGTCTAAATATTATCAAGTCTCCAGTAAGTATTTTTAAAGCTACACTCCTGGGCAAAAAAATGGACCTCCCTAGAATTTGACTTCATTCTCTCATGCTTTGATTTTTACGGGATATACACATTGAAATAGATTTATTTTCTGTCAGTTAATAAACAGAAGCATTGTCCTGTTTTTTTCCCCGGATTTTTTAACAGAACAGTTTTTTGGTCGCACTTCTTGACGACTTAGCACTTAGTGCAGGGGGAACCAGGGCACATTGGGACGCGGGGCACTATGGGACAGTCATTTTTACAACTTACATTTTGCTCTCTAGCTGCAAAAGGGTAGGTGCTGAGTTCTTCAGTGCTTTCAGGATTGAGCAAAATTAGTAGACATTAAAAGCATCCCAATGTGCTCCGGTTCCCCCTACTGCAAAATGAGCATATTTTCCCATTCCATTTCACGGCCTTCCAAAGCTCCTCAGTGTTTTCCGCTTAGTTTACTCTAGAAAACCATGTATTGGGCCATACCCCCCAGGCCCAAAATGAACATGGAAGAGATAGGAAAATCTGTGGTATGCCTCATATTCACATGTACTGCTCCACCCCCCTTGTGCCATTTCTGGATAAACCACTGCAGACCACCTTTAAAATTGTTTTTTATTGCATTACAGGCTAATCAAATGGAGGAGGCACCCTCGCAATGGGCCGTTAAATGGTTGAGAAGTCAGACAACTTCACGCGCAAATGACATCAAAATATTCAAATCTCCATGGACGACTTTGTTGTTCCTTCCATATGACGTATACATCAAAATAGTCTAGTATTGGTAACAAAATTTCTGGCGATCATCAATAATTAATCAATTTAAAACAATTTAAGACAAAATTTAAGTTAGGCAAAATTCATAAATAAAAAAGATGTAACAGTTTCATTAAAGCATGGCAAACAATTTTACCTGTCTTGTTATCAATAATTAATAAAATAGAGCCATCAGTAGCTGCTTCATTCTTCTAACACCCAGAGAATCTACCCTGGACAAATCGCTCTGTGATTGAGCATATTCATAATAAATTCAAGAATAACAAGCCACACTGCGCCCTGCCCTTCGGAGCTTCTCAGCCGATTCTGACACACTACACTCTAAAAAATTTCAGACAAAATTGGTTTTTTAGATTCAAAATGGTTTTTTGAAAAACCAAATTTCAATGCGAAAAACCAACCTGGATTTTTTTAATAATCCAATGTGGTTTTGCATTGAAATTTGGTTTTTCAAAAACCATTCTGAATCTAAAAAACCAATTTTGTCCCGGCATTTTTTAGAGTAGCTTCTACTCAACCTACAGCCATTCCGAAAACCGTGTTTCTGAAATGTTCTTCTTTCAGAAACAAATACTCGAGCTACGACGGCCGTTCACCTCGGAATGCATTTTAAACAAACATCGCTACTTGGACTAACACGCATGCGCATAACAGCGGCCTCCTCATTTGCATCTCATGCTTCTGGATGGTCATTGGCCAAGTTTGTTTGGGCGGGAAACTTATTAGCTGAAGGCTCTGCTGAAGTGTCTTCTAAAGGCCTCCATGCAAGACTGACAGACTTATATCATGTATAGGCAGTGGCACAAGGATGAGTATTTTCAACAAAAAGAGTTTGGGCCTGTGATGTCTGGAGTATGAACAAGAGTCTGTATGTTCGCCATCTTGAAAGATTCGTTTAGAAATTTTATTGTGCTGATTATAGCTTATGTGAGACTTGACCAACCTGAAAAAAAAATTATTATATTTATCAAACATGCTCACGTTTCACAAATGTATGCTCTCTTATTGTGGTATTAACCTCAAATCTTCACAACTGTTGACACGTATTGTTGAGCATCTGCACATGTAGGTATATTATATATATCACAAACACTGCCTTTTTTAAATTATTATCACTGCAGTTCAGCTTGCTGAAGCAGTGATATAGTTTTCCTTGGAAAGAAAACTTACACACTTTGGAAATTTCTTGACAGTGCTGCTTCACCCTACAGTCACTTACAAGGTTCCCCTTTCAATATGTTTCCCAAGATGCGCCCTTTCAATGTGTAGGCTTGCAAAATACATTGTCACTAACTTCACTTTTCCATAAATGGGTAAAATAATTGTGATTTTCCCTGAATATTTCTCCACTGTCATTTCTTCCATGGTCCTAATTCCGCCCCTCCTTTTTCATACACCCCCTCTTACCTCAATCATGAATATAAGGCCCGCCCCTTCTCCAGGACTGCCCAATCAGGGCTGCAAATGGCTCATTACCATAAAGCCTGTCACATGGTTTTGTTTACATCAGCACAGGTGGCATGCAGTAGGACTTTATACCGAACTCCACCTGGTGGAAAACTTTGTAAACAGGTTTGGGACAAAATCTTTGCTGAGAAAAAAAATCTCCAATGTCAATCTATTTCATTACGTTTTCAGCTTTTACATTTTACTTCTTTAGACTTAACTGGCACTAAGTTTTTTTATCTAGTGTGGCAATAAATGGCAAACTAGGAATTTACTAATTTTGGCTATTTTAGCAATACTTTTTCAAAAAATCTGTCTTTTGAGTCAATGACATATCACATAGACCCCTTTTATATAAGTGAATTATAAAATATATTGTATAAATATACTTCAGTAGATCACTATAGATAATAAAACACAAATTTAATTATTTTTATTTCAATCATGCATTTCATTCTCAGTACACTTTTTTAATTTTAAAAACTAGCATAAAACCCATGAAGTCATGAACTCTACTATTAATAGTATCAAGCCATATTTTGTAAAAATTAATAAATGAAAGTTTTATTGTTGGTTACCTGATCACATAAGGGGGAGATCATTTAATAACCGCGGGGGGGGGGGGACGCTTGGACTTGGAGTTTCTTTGAAATAAATAATTTCTTGCTCAATTTTGGTGAAATAAATAAATAAGTTTTGGCCCTCCACAATCAAAACATGGCAATGCAGTGTGACACCAACTGAAGAATGCAAGTCAAAACACCAAAGAATTAACTTATAGATATATTCTCTCTTGAATTTTTCACATTTCACTACTTTTCTTGATAAACCATTGATTGTATTTCCACTTCCTGGGGGATTCATTATTTTGTTCAGTCAGACTAAGTTCTTAGTTCAATTTATCAATTAGGCTTCCACAGCTCTGTGTGTCAATTTTGAAACACACACAACTGTCAGTATATTTTAAGCTACCCTTGATACAAGGCTGAATGACAAGAAGCAGCAGTACTTCATTGGCTCCGTCCAAAAAGGCAGGTAAAATAACTGCAGTGAATCACACACTGCAAGCAGTTTGTATGAGAGGCACTGCACCTAATTGCTGCAGTGTATCCCGTACCCATTAGTGTTACGTACGCTTTTCCTATGCCCCTATCATGTTGACCTCTAGTTTTTTTAAAGCTACCCAATGCTCAACTTGCAGTCCTGACATCTTTTATAGATTAAAAGCAGCACCTTTATGGCTTGACCCATAGTTGCCCAGGATTGCCCTCAAATTTACAAAGGATCACCTTACCCTGGGATCAACTTGCCCCGGTCCCCTATGATGATGAGTGTAACTACAAAAATCTGATTTGTTCTCTTGGAATCGCATAATACTTCATTAAAGATTCTATAATATTTGAGTTTAAAGCAACGTAATAAAGTCAACAAACACATTCATTTAGCAATCCCGCAGAAAACATTTTATTTAATTAGCAGTCCTGCAGAAAAAGACATTCGGCGTCCTGCAGAAAAAGTCATTTGGCAGTCGAGTAGAAAAATTCTAGGGGGACAGCTGTCCCCCCCTCCCGCTGCCCCCCCCCTGCAGGCTATGGCCCTGCTCTGCTGGTCCCCCTAAGCGTACAATGTAGGTTATGGGCCTGTTCAAGGTGATACAGAAGAAGTACTTCAGTCACAAATTCCACCCCACAAAACTTGCAGTCGAAGCTGCGTTGGTGAAATACAAAATGAGCCGTCATAGTCAAGAGGCCAGCGTAGCGGACATTGCAGAGGTTGCAAGAATATGGTTTTTTAGCGCCTACTTTCACTCTCACGTGATCCTTGAAGTAACTATGAGATTCCCCGCGGAGTCCATGGCACCATTTTGTGTGTCCTCTTAAATCTTGCTCATGCGTGAAACGCGCCTCACAGAACCGATATTTACGCACACCATCGTGAGCGTGAGTTTCGAAATGTTTCTTTAAGTTTTCTGGCTTCAAAAAGCCGCGATCGCAAATGTCACAGGTGTGGACTTTGCCGTAATGTTTCTCCATATGTTCGTCTCGGCCCGCCTGTGTCACAAATTCTATAGCACACAAATCGCAAGAGTAGAGATCCTTGGCCTGTTGTTGGTGAATCGTTCCCATGTGATTTTTTAACAATCCATGTTCTATAAATCTCGAATCACATAATTCACAAATGAAAACTTGATGTTTATATTGCTGTTCATGATTCTCCAAAGCTTCACTACATCCAGGTAATGCTTTTCCAGGGGTTTCCTCTTTACTGTATCCAGGTATCATCTCTTCAGCAGTCCCAGGCGATGTGTGTCGACTGCCTCCAGGGATTGTTTGTAAACTGCTCCCTGGAGCTTCCTTATTATTAGAGCTTCCAGGGACTATCTCTATAGCATCTTTTGCACATGTGTGCTCACTGGGTCCATCAGAGATAGCATGTACATTACTCATAATAGGTCGAGGTAATCGCTGATTTCCCGGACTCATAAGCCTTGAGGGACGTGAATAGCATCTTCTATTAGCTTGGTGAAGCATTAGGAACTTCAATGCTCTAAACTTTTTGTTGCAATTTGGACAAGGATAACTCTCCTCTTTAGTTGGACCAGGCTTTTTGTTCACAATGCAAAATGTTTTCTTTTGCTTTCCCTTCATTCCTTTCAAACAGTCATTCAAAACAACCACCGGATTCCTATGGTCAGGCTTAATATTGTCCGCTATGCTTTGATTCAAACTTGGCAAAACATTGCTGACTGAACCTTTGTTTGTCAGAATGTTCTTCCACATTGAAGGATTTGGCAGAGAATCATCCTTTTTGCTATGCCTATACGGTTCACAAACATTTCTAAACTCTTGGTGCACAAAGAGATCATGCATAGTCTTAAAATGCAATCCACACTTCTGACATGTGTAGACATTCAGGCTGCCTTCCATCGATCCGCCTTTGTCTTGAGAGACATATTTGTATTTGCGACAAGTTACTTGATGCTTGTCAAGATCGTTTGGGCTTTTGAAGCGGAATCCACACACACAAAACAAGAGCCTACCATCAAGAAGCCCTCCTTGCTGCTTAATGATATACTTGCTGCAATACATTTGATGGTTTTCAAGATGGCCTTGGACCTCGAAGCGCTTGCCACATATGCACCATAAATGCACATCATCCATTGATCCAATGTGCGTTTGCTCTTTGTGTGATTTAGTTTTGCATGATTGCTCTTTGTGTGACTGCTCTTTATAGGATGGCTCTTTGTGAGATTGCTGTTTGCGTGATTGATTTTTGCATAATTGCTCTTTGTGTGACTGTTCTTTGCATGATTGCTTTTTGTATGACTGCTCTTTGTGTGATTGATCTTTAATGTTCAATGTGGGACAAGCCATTTGATGCTGTCTGAGATGGCTCTGGTACTTGTAGCGCCCTCCACATACACACCACAAATGCATCACACCAATCGCTCCCCCACGCCTTTGCTCTTCAATTATATACGTGGGACATGAAAGCTGATGTTTTTCAAGATAGTTCTTGGTCTTGAATTGCAATCCGCATTCACACAACCAATGTGTACCATTCCAATCACGATCTAGACGCCAGGCTGTTCCAAGCACTTTATCATCACGTGTTCGTTCTCTATTTACTGTCATCAACCATCCTTCTTCTTTTTCTTCTTCCTGCATCAAATGCTGTTCTTCCTTCTTCCATGATTTTTCTTCCTCTTCAGGCCTCATATCATTCACTTCATCTCTGAATCGATACTCAGCATTCTCAAGTTGATGCTCATTTTTACCAAACTGATGTTCAGTATTCCTAAGCTGATGCTCAATATTCCTGAAAAGATACTCAGTATTCCCAAGCTCATGCTCACTAATTCCAAATGTATGCTCAGTATTTCCAAGCTGATGTTCAATATTCCCAAGCTGATGCTCAGTATTCTCCAGCTGATGCTCAGTATTCCCTGGTCGACTCTCACTATTCCTAAATTGATGCTCACTTTTCTTGAAATTAGGTTCATGACTCTCAAACTGATGCTCAGTGCCCCTTAATTGATGTTCACTGCTATCAATCTGGTGCTCACTTCTCATAAATGCATGCTCACTTGTCTGATTCATTGTCTTGTTTACATTCTGTTTAACTTCCAAAGTCTGACTATTCAGTTCCTCAGAGTGTTTTTGAGCAACATGTTTCGAAAGGAAATCACCACTTGCAAAAATTTTCATACAAATTCTGCAACGATGCAGCTTGGAAGGTCTTTTTGGTGGGTTGGTGACAGCTTCAGTTGCAGATACTTCAACGGGCTCTTTTGCAGGAGCAATAGATATCCTTCGGTGAGTGACTAATCCACTTGAGACATTTAAAACAGATTTTCCGTTTAAAAACTCCTTTACTTCCGCATTTGTTGACTGAACAGAGCGTGAAACGTTATTACCAACAGCACCAGCAGCATCTTCGGTGAGACCTTCAGAATTGCCACATGTATTCCGCAAAGCAGTCTTGTCATTGGAGATTGACACAGAACTTTGATCAGCATAACCACTTGTAGGAGAGTCGTATCTCGCATATTTACAAGACGTGTCTTCGTCAATAGGTTCTTCTTTTATCTTCCGCTTAAGATCAGCAACAATCCCGGGTTTTCTGTGCTGGAATCGCAATTCATGGTCACTGAGATTTCGTTCCAATTATTGGATCCCATATCGCCAGTCATTAACGAACAATCTTCGATAACATCCGTGCTTCAGTGTTTCATCATAAAATTTACTCCGACTGCAGTCTCTCTTGAGGTGGATACTCAAATCTGAAATGACAAAAATACAGATACGTTAGGCTTATAATTAGCTGGTAGCAATAGAAGATGAACAGACTGGTGGGTGTTCGGGCTTTTCTTCCTGTAAAATGACCAATTTGAAAGGCTAAAATTCATGGAAATGAGGCGAAAATTCCGCAAAACGCTACTATTTGCACACAATGAAACATCAATTGAACAAGTGTTGACCAGCCTGGAATTCAAATATTACTCCTGGAGTTGGCAGTGGCTTCCACTAAGCCTGTGTAATATGCCTAGGCCCTACAGAAATAGATAAGAGAGTGCAACTGCAGTTACACTCCCAACATGGCTGCCATTGGACCCCCTCTACATGCTCTATGAAGAGACACTTTACCAATTTCAAAGTAATTTACATGCAAAAACCTGCTGAGAAACGGTGTGACAAAACTAGGCTCAATTTCATCCTTCAAAATATTATTGCCTTTATATTGAAGCTGAGCCCTTCAGGCCTGTAGATAGTTGGCAATGCATTATGCAGCCACAGTGGCGTATTTAGGGGGGGGGGGGGTTTGGGCCATACCCCCCAGGCCAAAAATTAACATGGAAGATAGGAAAAGCCTAGGAGCGCCCCGTATTCACCCCATGTAATGCCCCCCACCCCCAGGCCATTCTAGATACGCAAAGTGGCAAATCTTGATGCACAGTAACCAGTGGCGTCCCTATGGGGGGCAAAGGGGGGTATTGGACCTGTGCCCCCCAGGTGCCCCCCCCCATATGAACTCAACTCTGGCTAAAATATACAGTTAGTATAGAGGGTGCCCCCCCCCAGAGAATCGCGTGCCCCCCCCAGGTGCCCCCTCGTTCGAGACCGCCCAGTTACGCCACTGACAGTAACACATACATGTGTGAATCAATCATTATGTAGCATTGAAATACTGATAGCTCCATGCACATGATTGTGTAGTGTAATCCTATTACATCAATTTACATGTCCCAATTGTTATGGTTTATGATTAAAGTTTATGTAGAAAAACAATACCAGGAAACTGGTTAGCTTCACCTCTGAGTGAATCAAAATACAAATATATAGTACAATAGAGCATCAAAGATCATCAAAGTTCGATATTCACCAGTAAATCCATGTGAATTAGCAACAGAACATGTCCTTTGCTTGAAATGTTGCAGATCAGCTGAATAGAGGATCCATTTGTTGTTTGCCCTAGTTCTTACAAACTGGGTCAGAAATGTTGTCCCTCACAAATCTTTAGTGCAGAGGGCACCACTGTTGTTCTCAATCCCCCTAGCGTCCTCTTACTGTACTAAAATCATTTTACTTAAAGCTTGTAGTTAAGCTAGCTACCATCACTGTGTTTCCAGATTAAGAAATAACAATGCTTGTAAAAATGATTAGTCATATTTAACTAAATTCTAAATGAAAAATTGTTGTAATTGTCACTCTAAGCCCAATATATAAATATAATATATATAATAAATTCCTTTAAAAAATGTAAACAGTTGGGTTTTTAACCCGGGTTTTTAACGGCGTAATCACTACATTATCATCTGGTATCAGATGTGATAGCTCCAATTAATGACACCTCCTGTTGTGACTGCAAAGTTGAACTTATACCTTTTCAAATATGTACATATGGTACATTTTTATTTCCAATATATTTATATATATATATATATGTTAAAGTAATTAGGCCTACATAGATTATTTCTTGTGACAAAAATCCACATGCTGTGCAAAGCAGTGTGCACGTTAAAGCTAATTAAGATATTGAATAATTTAATGCCGATATATAGATCTCCGGCCGAATTTGTTCCGGCCCTTCAGATCTCGCCTGGTAGGTAAACGCTTTTCAAAGATTTCAACTCTCTGAAATTTTTTCAGACAAGATAACAACTTATTAGACAAACATTGACACAAGCTGCATGAAACAACAAATATTTGTTTATTTTTCTCTGGAAATTTCAAATACTTCTTAAAACATCCAATTTATTTTTTAGCTCAAAGCAACATCATCAATTCAACAAAACATTCAATTAGCAGTCCCATAAAAAGCCCACATGATATTTAGCAGTCCAGCAGAAAGAGTCATTTATCGGTTGTGCAGTAAAAGTCATTCAGCAGTCCTGCAGAAAAATAGCAGTCCTGCAGAGCCTGGGAGTTCTGTGGATTCCCCATCACAAGTAGACTGACAAAATCCAGGCAGTGCTTGTTCAGGACCTTGCTCTTTACTGTATCCAGGGATCGTCTAGCGGTTTAGCAGTCCCAGGCAATGTGTACTGACTGCCTCCAGGGATTGCTTGTAAACTACTCCCTGGGGCACCCTTATCACTAGAGCTTCCAGGGAATACCTTGTACTGTCTTCTATGACGGCGTATAGGGGACATCGTAGTTCTGAATTCTATGTTCGCATTATCCAATTAAGTTCGCACTTCTGAGTTCCAGGTTCGCCCTTCCCAATCCAAGTTCGCCCTTCCCAATTCCAGGTTCGCCCTTTTGAAGTCTGGTTCGCCCTTATGAAAGTTTGGTTCGCCCTTTTGAAGTTTGGTTCGCGTAAATGAATTGACGATCGCATTGTTCAATGCTTGTTTTTCAATTATGGCCTTTAGGCCTATTATGATATTATCAATGTTATGAATTTAGTAGTTTTGTTATGTTGACTTTCATAGAATAAATTGTTACATTTTGTTACATAATTAATTAACTTAACAACAAATTATCGCAAGTTATAACGCAACGTTAAATTTATACTGCCTTCAAACAATGCAGCTATATAGGCCTATATAGCTATAATTGAAAGGAGGGATTTTCAATAGCAATTCTGATAGATGGATATATAGAGACAGATAGATAGATAGAGCTCTTTTAATTAATTGCTATACCTGGTCATTTAAAAAAATTCTGTGTCATGGTATTGGGCCTGTGATCACGATTGCAACTGAGTCCATTGGGTGTCAACGGAGGCCTTTTGAACCATAAAATTTGCAATTCACTAAGGTCGAGATTGATATACTTGAAACAACTGTAAATTTCCATCAATACTATTAATTCATGAACCCCTCCATCTTTCTCAGCCAAAGTATAACTTGCCCATACACAAAAACTTGCAAGCAACTTTTTCTCACCCACTAGACAGTTTTAGGCTGGGTTTTATGTTCAATATATATGGATGGATGATTGGGGCATTACGTCTTGTATTTATGCACTTCAGTTGGTCTAACTTGGTAGGCTAATTAGGAGTCCTAATTTAGGACAGTGGGAGTCAAAAATGCTAGGGCATACCTACATCTCCCCAATATTGCTGGTTAATTGATGAAAGATCATAAAAGTTTTCCCAAAAAAAAGGAAATTTACCTGCCTATCTATCTATATAAATATCTCTATGCATTTGCAAAGGGGCCTTATAATTGCTTACTTCAAATAAAGAAACAAATTAGAAGGATAGATATTTTCTGAGAGAAATGCAGCACACATTTCTTTTGCTATTTGCCTCAACAAGGCTGCATTAATCAAGCAAATGTGGTAGGTGCCAGTCTGTCTGCTGTTATGCAATGACCATTTAGACATGTCTCAGTTGACTCTTGTAGCTCCAAACTTGTTGTATTGGCTGTCTGTTTTAACTGTCCCCCCCTTGTCTCTTACCTGATTTTCTTAAAACTTTCTTAAACTCAGTGACCTCTTAATTAAGATTTACCTGTGTCATTAGAAAATGAGGAATTACTACATCTCTGGCTGTGTTCGTCATAGAAGGTTGCCGTTTTCTTCTAACCATACAATTCTCCTCTAAATGTGAACTATTTGACTGAGAATGTTGATGGATCATTGCAAAATACTGTACCAAAAAATTTAATTTTTAAATGAAGGGTTAAATAAAATAGCGCATTACAATATTTGCTCACAAAGGGTATAAAAGTGCCTGAACAAATAAGTTCATTAATTGTAAAATCATTTAGGCCTATAGTTTTGAATTTTTGTTAAGGGGAAGAAATCCGCAGATATATTTTTAGAAAATCGAAGTTTTACACTGAACCAGCAACTTTGACAGATAGTAGTCTGAGAAAGAAAGATAGATAGATAGATAGATAACAGGTTTCTCCAATTTATGTCAATGTGATATAAATTTAGATTTTTTTAAATTATGATTTATTACATTTAGATGATTTGTTTTATTTGAATCTGATTTATTTCAGACAATTTTTTATATCTAGATATTTTAACACAAAAACTGATAAAGATAGCAACCCTGGCTGAAAGATAGGCTTATAGATACACAGGTAGAAAGGAAGATAGATAGACAGGAACATGCACAGATTGACAGATTGATATATCTTCAAAGAAATACATAGAAAAATCGAGAAATATATAAATTGGTAGATGCAGAAGGTAAGATTGATAGGCCTAGGTGTTAAGTAGATGGAGGGAGGTATAACCTGCACACAAGTACCTGTGCAGGTGTGAAATTAGAGGCCCCTTGGATCAGTGTCTGTGCTGGGCAAATAATAGATCCCTTACATGGGGTAAGTGTGCTGAGCTGAAGTGTGACCCCATTCAAAATGTGTTCAATAAATAAGTAATAAGAGTCACACAATTATCAATCAATCAACCAATCTATCTATCTATCTATCTATCTATCTATCTATCTATCTATCTATCTATCTATCTATCCATCTATATATCTATCTATCTATCTATCTATCTATCTATCTATCTATCTATCTATCTATCTCTCTCTCAGCCTTCAGATTCAGATATCTTCAAGGCCCAGGACTTGTTGTCTGATTTTCGGCGGCTTTTAATAGGGTTTTACTATGTTTTTACCCTTACTTGGGGTGCTCCTAATAAAGGAGGAAGTTCCTTTTAGAAGAAAAAGGAGAAGAAGAAGAAGGCGATTTTGGGGGGGGCGCACGCCGGGTCCGCCCCCCCCCCTCTGTATCCGCCCTGAAGTCTGTCTCTAGTTCCAGGCCTATCTACCTACCAGCAGATCGACTGGTTTGCTTGTCTATTGTATTTTGCTTTTGGCCTGCAGGCCTAGATTCATTTGGAAAGCATGGTATTGGTAAGTTACACAACTTTGTTAACAAAATTATTTAGATGGTTTATTATAAACCATAAAATATGGGTATGGCTACACGGGAATGTAGGCCCAAATGTATTTATTTTTTATATTGGAAGTTTTCTAACTTAGGCCCATCAATTAATAGGCCTAGGCCAAAAACATTTCAAGACATATAGTAGGCAGTCATTTGTTTATATTCTACAACTAATTAAAGTTCCTGAAATCAAATTCAATGGACTCAGCCGAAAACTGCATATTGACAGCTGTCCTAGAAGTTGAGATGTCATAATTCATGATTTTCTTATGAAATCAGGTGATTTCTTTAATCAGGGGTCAAAGAAAGACAGGTAAGAGACGAGATGAATAGCAAAAACAGTGTATGTCATTGTTGCTGTCTAGGGCAACATAATGTTAACTTGAAAATAGTGCAACAAAAGATTCAGACGTTTGGCACCGTATTGTCTGTCACAACAATGCAGATTAGTCTTGTTATTGAAACACTATATTAACACACTGATTAACTAAATATAAACATTTCTGAAAAAGCTAATTATTTTATCTAATTCCTTTCACCAAAGTCAAAACAAAATTCAATAAAACGCACATTGAATTCAACAACGCGAACATGAACTTCAATAACGCGAACGAAACTTCAAAGACACGAACATAACTTCAACAACGCGAACATAACTTCAACAACGCGAACATGGAACTCAACAACGCGAACATAGAATTCAACAGCGCGAACATAGAACTCAACAACGCAAACATAGAATTCAACAATGCAATGTCCCCTATACGCCGTCATAGTCTTCAGTGTGTGTGCTCATTGGCTCCATAGCTCTCCATGCAGGTGTAGCCTGAACACCACTCAGACTGGGCCCAGATAATCTTCAACTTCCCTAACTTAGAAGCCCAACAGGAGCAGGATGACATCTTCTGTTAGTTTGATGAAGCAACAGGAACTTCAAAGCTCTAAATCGTTTGTGGCAATTTGGACATGGGTAACTCTGCGTCTCCTCTTTAGTTGGATCAGGCTTCTTGTTCACAATATGAAATGTCTTGCTTTGTTTTCCCTTCATTCTTTTCATACAATCGTACAGAACAACCACCGGACTCCTATGCTCAGGCTTGATGTGATATGCTATGCTTTGCCTTAACCATGTTAAACCATTGTTTGCAGAGGCATTGCTTTGTCCGACCCGATTCTTGAACTTCAATCTCTTATCAGACATATGCTTGACAGTTTTGCGTAATGAATTATTCCTGAACAACGGCTTACTTGGCATATTAACAACTAACTTGGTTGGCAAACTCTTGCAGACTTGAAAATCCTTGCCTGGCGGTCTTTTGTTCGCCAATTTGACGATTTCCAGTGACACCTGTGGTGATTCCTTGTTTTTCAAGTCTTCATCAGACCAACCGTTACTTGAAGGTATCTTGCTTGGTAAAGTTTTGATTGGCAAATTGGTGTTTGACAAAGTCTTTGGTAGAAAATCCTTACTCTTACTTGGAAAATCATCACTCCCAGAATCTTTACTTGACAAATTGTCGTTTGCAATGGAGAGGTTCGTTTGTAAATTGTAGTTTTTGCCAATCCTATAAAGATCGCAAACCTTCCTCATCTGCTGGTGAACTAACAGATCGTGTGCGGTCTTAAAGTGCAATCCACAATTCTCACATGTGCGGAATTTCAGGCAGCCGCCCACAGATCCGCCTTTATCAAGACAGATATATTTGCGACAAGCAGTCTGATGTAGGTCAAGATCGCTGTGGTACTTGAAGTTCATTCCGCAAACACACCATAAATTCAAAGGAGCCGCCGTTGTTCCTCTTCCTCCTTTAACGAAATACTCGCGGCAAGTATTTTGATGCTGTTCAAGATCGTATTGGAGCTTAAAGTGTAATCCGCATATGCACCATAAATCCATAACATTATACTGATAACAAGTTGCTTGATGTCCTTCAAGAGAGCTTCGTGCTCTGAAAAATCTACCACACACACACCAAAAATGCACACCATCCATAGATTCACCTTGCTGTTTAACGGTACAATGGCCGCAAGAAGCTTGATGTTGTTTACGTTGGAATCGTTGCTTGAAGCGCAATCCACATATACACAAATAAGGCATTTCATCCACCGTTCCTATACTTGTTTGCTCTTTGCCTTTCGCCGTGTTAGTATGATGCATACCATTCCTATCATTCCCTGGACGCAAGGCTGTTCTACGCACCTTATCGACATCTCTTTCTTCTTCCTTTTCTGTTTTTATCAACTCTTCTTCATTCAGAGATTTTACTTTGTTGATCCTTATAGGTCCTTTCACCATCTGTGTTGATTGTTCTTCCTTCCACCAATGTTGCTCTTCTGCATTTAATTGCTCTTCTTCTTCCCTGTCCAATTGATGTCCTTCTCTCTTCCCAAATTCTTCTTCCTCCACCAAGGAGCTCTGTTCTCCTAAAATTATTCTTTTCTCTTTCGAATTCTCCACTTCTGGCACACCAATGTTAAATTTATCCTGGAATTGGCGCCCCTTCTCAAGATGATACTCTGTATTCCCAAGCTCATTCTCACTAATCCCAAATGGATGCTCAGTATTCTCAAGAAGATGCTCAAAATTCCGTGGTTGATGCTCACTATTCCTAAACTGATGCTCACTTTTCTTGAAATTACGCTCATGACTCTTACACTGGTGCTCGGTGCCCCGAAATTGACGCTCACTATTATCAATTTGATGCTCATTTCTTTCAAATGCATGCTCACTTTTCTTATTCATGGTCTCATTGACATCCTGCTTAACTTTCAAAGTTCGCTTATCCAGTTCATCAGAATGTTTTTGAGCGACATGTTTCGAGAGGAAATCAGCACTTGCATAAATTTTCAAGCAAATTCTGCAACGATGCAGTTTGGAAGGTCTTTTTGGTGGGTTAGTGACAGCGGGAGAATCAGATACGTTATTGGGCTCTTTTGAAGGAGTACTAGAAATCCTTTCGGGAGGGACTAGTCCATTTGAGACTCTTAAAACGGATTTGCCATTTAAAAGTTCTTTGTTCCATGTAACAGGTTTGGCCCCTTGTTTGTACGCAACAGTAAATACATTGTAAACTGTCTTTCTTGATAGATTACTTTCCGATTGAATATTTCCGGATTGAGCAACAGAAATATTTGAATCTCCTGATAATCCGGCATTGTACATTGTACCACTGGATAGATTTCTTCCTTTTTGCAATTTTCCAGATTGAATACCAGACAGAACTTTGGCATTTGTTGACAGAACAGACTGTAAACCATCATTACCAACAGCACCAGCAGCACCTTCGGTGAGACCACCCCCAGAATTTTCTAATGTATTCCATGGAACAGTCTTGTCATTGGAGATTGACTCAGAACTTGGATTAGCGCCACCACTTGCAGAAGAGTCGCACCTTGCGTATTTATAAGATGCATATTCATCAATAGGTTCGTCCTTCATCTTCCGTTTAACATATTTAAGATCAGCAAAACTCCCAGGGAGTTCTGTGCTGGAATCAGTATACATGGTCACAGAGTTTTCGTCATAACTATTGGACCCAATATCCTCAGCCATAATTAATAATCCTCAATTAAATCTGTGCTTCAGCATTTACCATTTCAAAGTTTCAAACATGTACTCTGAAAATACAAAAAAGTTTGAATACATTAGGCTTTAATACATAACTATTAACTAGTATATACATGCAACTAGCCGGTGTGTAATAGGACTTTTCTTCCTGTATTTATGAACTGACTAACATTAGTATGTGGCCAAATGCACTATTTCAATCCATTTGCACAGATGGACGGATGGACAATTGATGCCTTACGTCCTGCATTTACACCCTTGGTATAGGACAGGACGACGACACGGCAATGAGGCGAAGGACGATTGAAGCAGCCGTAACAGGTGACCCAATCTATATGCACACAACGAAGCATCAATTAGACGCACTGGAGTGCAAAGTGCAAACATAGCTCCCGGAGTTAGCATTGGCTACCAAGATATAATTTCCAGATCTGTTCCCTCACCAGGACTCTTACCAGCATACCAAAAACCTGAAACAGCATGACAAACTAGTCTCTTATAAATAGCAAATGTTACAACTTGACAATTTTCATCATGTACTTACGTGTACTGGACAAACTTTTTGGGCAAGCAACATTCATCTGATTTTCATGAACTCGATTTTACACATTTCAGATGGGGCATTGATTATCAGTCACATTATGTAAAAATTTGGGCAGTTCATCCAATATAATTATGTCATAATTATATTGGATGAACTGCCAAAATTTTTAACCTCCTGAGTCCTGTGCCCCAAGGGCAATTCTGTTAAGTCCAGTTTACAGATTTGACACTTTAGTTGCCTGTATAGCCCTACCTCTACACCTCAGCTACTTCATTGTTAAAGAGGGGTGAGGCCAGGTAAAAGGGGTATCAGACAAGCCATCAACCAAAGTTCCATGTGGAACATGAGCTCAGCTATGTCAAAATGTCATTGTGTTGGACGTACAAAGCGTGAGTACGTCAGAGTCGTCAGACACGAAGACATATATATTGTAATCAATATACACGTATGGTCAATCGTGTAGCATGCATATGAACTTACAACCTACATTGACCAAAACATGGGCAGTAGGTTGGTCTGCTTCATCCAGTGGCGTCCCTATGGGGGGCACAGGGGGCATGTGCCCCCCATATTGGAACCCCCAAGGTGCGGCGCCCCCCCATATGAACTTCCTGACTTAGGCTAAAATATACAGTTAGTATAATGGGTGCCCCCCCCAGAGAATCGCGTGCCCCCGGGTGACGCCCCCCAGAGAATCGCGTGACGCCCCCCAGAGAATCGCGTGCCCCCCCCAGCTCGAGACCCCCTAGTTACGCCACTGGCTTCATCTCCTACTGGGCCTAGTAGAGCAGGCCTAGTAGCTGAGTAGTAGTAGCATGAGTAGTGGATACACAAATTATACATGTATGCAATTAAAACAATAACAATTATATATTGGGACTATCCAAGATCAATATTCACCTGCAAATCAGTGTACACTCATCATAGAACTGTTAGAACATGTCCTTTTCTTTGCAAGTTTGTGGAATAGACCTAGAACACAGAAGATCCATTTGTTGTTTGACCTAGTTCTAATGAACTGGGTCAGAAAGATTGTCCCTTCTTCTTCTTCTTCTTCTTCTTCTTCTTCTGTTGAGTTTCCGTCTTTCACAATCAGACGAACCTCCTTATAGGAGTAGTAGTTCTGTAATTATGTATAATGTAAAAAATCCATTCTGCTGTAATATGCGTACGCAGATGTTATTAATAAAAACCACTAAAAACCACTAGGACCTCTAAAAGCTATTAAAAGCTACTAAAAACAAGCAGTGGTTAAAAGTCAGTAAAAACCCATGTCAATTATGACACTTCGTCCGGCTCTTCATGACTATCCATCTGCATTTCATTGAGGCACATCTCTCTCTCCTTGGCGAGCTTTGCACATAGTAGATTACACTGTAGATTCACCAGTACCCAGGTTTGTGGGTCTTCGATTCTTATGGTGGTTGCTCCTTGTATCTGTCCCAGAAGTACCGTTCTGATGTACCTGTCTCCGTTCAGTATAGCAGAACACAATTCTTCATCCGTCCTTGGGGGAACTTTTTCCTCTTGTCTGTAGAAATTTTGAATAGTGAGGATCTTGCTGTTCCTATGATCTTCCAAGACTGGGCATCTCATCATCATGTGAGATATGTCCTCTTCCTCTATATCGCATAACTTGCAGATCCTGCTCTCATCAGGCTTGTATTTTGCCAGTTGTAATTGGGTTGCATATCTTCCTACCAGCATCCTCGCTCTAGCGCCGGCTGCTTCTACCTTTCTTGGGTCTCCAACACATGGTGACCATAGGTGATGGGGCTTGTCTATCTCGCTAGTAGGGATCATCCATTGCAGTGTGGTCTTCTTTGCTGCATCTTGTACTAACTTGCTTCTCCAGTAACTTTTGACTGCCGTGCTTACTTCCTGTTTCCAGCTACTTTTGTCTTTGGGGCACCTGGTGTTTGATATTGAATCTATCCCGTACAGGTCACTAACCTTGCTTATCATGGTGAACCAGCTGTACTTATTGTTGCCCATGGCTAGTTGTCTCAGTGCCATTTGCTTGATATTGTTTGTCTCCGGGAGTCTGCACACGCTGCCGAAAAGCGTTAAAGCTCTTTGATGTATCAGGCCCTCAACCGGGATACTTCCTGACAGGATGTATATGGCTTCATTCGCAGTGTTGTCCGGGAGAGCTTGGATTTGACGCAGGATTTTTTTGTAGAAGGCATCTAGCCTAGTTATATCGTCTCTCGAGAGGACGGTGGCTTCTAGTCCATGGAGTAGAGATGGCGTGACGTATGTTCTAATGATCTTCAGGGCTGCAGGGGGGTCTATTCCGTTTGTTCCATGTAGACCCACTCTAAGTAGCGCGTAGGCTGATCTTCTTGCCTTCTGGATGTTGACTCCAATATCTGGTCTGCTTTTACCTTCAACCCAAGTGAGACCAAGATGGGTGAACTTGTCAGCGCTTGTTACATATTTTTCTCCAAGGACCCATGTCTTCTCCGGCTGTTTGCTGCTCCTTGATGGCTTGATCAGTGTAGTGATGGTAGTTTTGCTTGGATGGAGTTGGTAGCAATGCGAGTCAGCGTAGGCCTTTGCAGCGTCCAGTAGGGGCTGGACCTGTTGTATCTCGTTAGTAATTAGAGTTACGTCGTCAGCGCAGGTGGGGCATCTCGCGAAGATGCTTCCCACCTGTGCACCCATGCCACTTCTTTGTATACTGATGAGGAAGTCGTTAATGTATAACTTGTACAGATGTGGGGAGATCAGGCTTCCTTGCTTCACCCCCTGTCCAACCTGATATTGTCTGGAAAGCTCTCCGTTCCATCTGACACATTCAGTTGATCCCACATACAGATCATCAATTACTCTCCACCAGGATGGTTTTATACCTGCCCCATGGAGTTTGAGCTTAAGTTTGAAATGGTTGACTACGTCGAATGCCTTTCTGGCATCAAGGGACGTAACATAGAGAGGGACCTTGTTGAGCTTAGATTCCGCTGCCGTCTCAGTTATGACCAGACTTGCTAGGGCAGGTGATCTGTTATTAGTGAATCCCACCTGCATATCTGAGAGTTGGCTGTCAATCGCTTGTTTCAAGTCGCTTTCCATGCAGATATGTTCTAAGGTCTTTAATAGAATCGACGCAATTGTGATGCCCCTATAGTTGTCCATCACTCTGGCGTCTTTTGCTGGTTTTGGGATCATCAGCTTGTAGGCGTCCTTGAGCGTTCGAGGCACCATTCCTTCGTTGATGATATGTTGGAAGATGTTGGAAATGGCGTTTATAGCACTTTCTGGCAGATGTTTCAAATGTTCAGCACACAGGTTACTTGAGTCCATGGCCTTCCCTGTTTTGAGATGCTTGATCGCCTGGGTGACCTTATCCGTTGTAATTTTTACATCATCTCTATCCGCCGTAGTCAAGGCTCTTAGGTGCTGGAGTATCTGCTCATCCTCTGCGACTGTCTCAGTGCCTGCTAGTTGTTCACAGTAGTTAGCCCATTCTTCTCTGATTGCTGACTCATCTGTAATCAACTCCCCGTTGATCCAAACTGCTGGAGTTCTTTCCTCTTGGCCTCTTTGTTTTCTGATCAACTTATGGGCTAGCATCTGGTCCCGTTCAGTGGCTTGACTGATCTCCTGGATGAGCGAATTCCTATCCTCTGCCTTCTGTCGACGAAGTATCGTTCTCACTGCCTTTGCTGCCTTCTTTTTTTCATGGTAAAGAGGGTGTTCTCCATCAGGTCTTCCTGCTTCCTTCCACTTGTGGTGTTGACTTTTTGACAGTTTAACAGCTTCTGACAGCTCAGGAGTCCATCTTTTGGTTCTACTTCTTCCAATCTTAACATCCTTGTATGGAGTGGCAATTTTTGCAGCCTCGTTAATCGCCGTTTGAATGGCTATCACAGCATCCTCCAATGGCATTGCATCTGGGTTTATGGGCTTGACAAGTTCATCCACCATGGTCTTGAACTGGTCACAGTCCATCTCCTTCCGCTGATATATTCTTCTTGTGGAAGCCATGCTTGCTTTTCGGGGTTGCATTTGAGTGCTACACTCCAGGGTGGTAGACATTGGTAGATGGTATGAAATATTGTTGCCATCCATGTCTTCTAAAAGGGTGGTCTTTTTGAAGGTTAGCTGTGAGTGCTTGTTTGTAGCCTGGCAGGAGAACAGGTGGTCTATTCTGGATTGATGCTTGAGGTGAGGGTTAATATATGATGAATGGTCTGCAGTCGCTGCTCCAAGGTCCTCCAGGTTATTCTCTGCAATGAGCCCTCTCAGGAGTAGTTCTTTGGCTCCATTCCTGTGGTAGTGATCTGCGTTGAAATCGCCTGCCAACAGGAGGTGGTGGGTGGGCTTGTACTTCTGGATCAGCTCATGGAGGGTATCAATATTTTCGCTGAAGGAGTCTATTGCTTCCTTACTGTTCCCTGACGGTAAGTAGCAGTTTATGATACACAGGGGAGTAGGCAAGCTACATTCTGTCACCAGTATCCTTTTGTTCCCATCACACTCAATAGGCTTCATTTCTTCCCTCAGAAATGTTTAGTGCAGAGGGCACTACTGTCCTGTTCAGGTCCCCTAGTGTTTTCTTACTCCAATCTCACTCCAATCCAGAGTAAAAGTTGGGTGGTTTAATCTGGTACTTCGAATCGAGGGGTTTTTATGAGATCAACATTCACAAACAAAATCCTCTTTCCCTGGCCTAAACAGGCATGGAAGAAACACATAAAGGAAGTCATCCTCGGACAAGATAGGAGAAATCTGCAGGAGCCTGCGAAATCCAAATCGAGTTTAAAATGGCAAATTCACAATGAACTCCAGACTGGGACCCATCCATTATGGAGTTGTATCGACGGCAGTAAACGTATTCTGGAGCTAGGCATCCAGTATAAGAGCCAGAATGGTGACCGGACGTTACAAGACAGAAGCACTACTGAGTAAATACAATCAGAACAACGATGGCGTCTGTAGGCTATGTAAAAATGCAGAGGAAGACACGCCCCACATGATAGCCAAATGCGAAGGAACAATGAAGATAAGGGAGCATGCAATGGATAGTCTTCGAGGGATCTACCACCAAGAAGATATCTCGCCCCCAGGGAAGCCAGAGGACTGGTGCTATGCACTACTCAATGGAGGAGATTTCTGGAGAGACTCAAGGAGAATCTCGATCGCCGGCCCAGCAAGTGTCAGAGCGAACCAGATCACCAGTCTTTTCTGCTTCAAAGTAGACGTTGCTAGGAACTGTTTCAGCTCTAGTTTTTAGAAATAGTTTTATAGTGATGTTTTTAACCTGGATTTTAATATGCAACACAACTCCCTAAACAGGAGGTTCGTCTAACATAAAGACGGAATATAATCCTTTTATTTGAAACTACTGTGTCTCCAGATTAAAAATAAGCTTAAAGTCAGTATCACATGTACATTTTCAGATTAAATTGATGTCCAAAAGAAGGATTTGTGTCATATTAAACCTATACAAACTGCCAAATTTAGTAAACTGTCATTCTAACCCTAGTATATATATATATATATATATATATATTTATACCATACTCGCTGATAAATCCTTCAATATTTACCATGATATATATCACCATATATCACATATATTTAGTGGTCACGTGACAAGCGGTGATGTCACAATGCACAAACACTGAATCAGCCAATCAGAAGCCAGCATTTGAATCATGACGTCATGACAGATGCCATTGAGCCTCACTCTGGAGTTTACAAGATATTTTTAGTAAATCGGTCTTCATCTCCAAACACATGATAACAAAATAATCCTCTGAAACAGCGAATAATGGTATAAATCAGTTATACCAAAGGCATATTAGTGGTATACGGGATATATACAGCCTCGGTGGTAAATATAACCCTCGGGCTATGCCCTCGGGTTATATTTACCACCTCGGCTGTATATATCTCCGTATACCACATATGCCCATGGTATAACTACTATATATATATATGAAGATAAATTCCTTTAAATATGTAAAAAAAACAACTTTTTCATGCAGTGGAAAGCCCTTGTTCACAAATAAAGCACTACAGGGCTTTCCTCCAGTAATTTTAAGTTATAACAATAAATTAAACTCACTTTTAAATTATTGAAAACATGCAATTCTGTTGCTTGCAAGTGTACACTATAATCGCAACATTTAAAATCTAATGGTTTATGGTCTGTATAGTGTATACCACAAGTTGAATTTGAGAATTTGTGGACTAACTAGATTGTATCATTAAATGAAAGATTAGTAATATTTTAATTTATTAGGCCCTACAACATGTACAACTGATAAATTTGTTTAGGCCAAGTGTCATTCTAATTTATATATATAGGGGAAGTGTACCTATATCGGACCACCTAACTTCAGTGCTCCATTTGTCACACACAGTTCTTCCTAAGAGATCACTTAGTGGACCAATATATGATGCAGGCCAAGGTATCTGTGTGAGCCCAGATTGAGGCTACGACATTTGCTAGTTTTGTGTGAAATGCAAAAACAAGATTTTGTCCAGGCGCCTTCAATAAGACCAGCGGACCTTATATTGGACCATCTGACTATTCTCATTACTGACATTGGGTCATTGGACCAATATAGGCACTACTCATCCAATATGATAGATGGATACATACATTCAAACATATGGTAAGTGCAGCCCTCTTGGAACAGTTCTTAGCACTCATGATGGTATTAGGGAACCAGGTGGTCCAATATCGGGCACCACCTGGTCCAATTTAGGTCCACACATCCTCATCTGGCATTGAAATAAAGTAAAGTTGAAGTTCAACCTTTCCATTTTCCTATAAAAAGTAGAATAGCTTCCACACAATACATCTATAATGGATCAATCATTACCTTCCCCTTATTAGACCACTTGACCCAATATTGGACCAGAATGTGCTGCATATAGGCCCACTGGTCCAATATGCAGCTCCGTGAGTGGTCAAATTAAAGGCCCTCATCATTTTATGGTCATTGCACATATTAAAAAAAGAGAAACACTATTCTATCAGCATGACATAAGTTTGTGCAACAGAGAACACCTACTCTATGTATCTCCGGTTGTTTTAATCATTGCTGTATATTTGACCACCTGGTGTGCCACCAAATTTTATTGATTTTTAGAAGGAATATGGTAAAAATTAAATAATTCTCATAATTTTCCATGTTTGTTACCTAGAAACTTCCCATGCCAACTATGGAAGTTTGTATTCAAGAAGTGTCCACTAAGTATCTCACCTGCTCAGATGCATCATCCGGCTGGGAGATATGGTGGTGGTCCAATTTAAGGACCGGTCCAAATTAGGTACACTTCCCCTATGTTTCCTGTCAATACCAACAATCAGAAACTGGTGCAGTCAGTTAATTGACCACGGCTAGCTTTAAATAATATTTGACTACTTTAAGCAGAAATACAAAATAACACAAAGATATAAATTATCAGAAAAATACTTACATAATTATATATAAATATATTGTTGTAAAGCTTTTTATTTCTTGCTATCTTGAAATTTCATAATACTTCTCAAAAGTTCCTATAAATTCTCAAGTTCAAAGCAACAAAAAAAAATCAACAAAAACATTCATTAAGCAATTCCGCAGAAGGATAAATTTAACAGTCGTGCAGAAAGAGTCATTTTAACAATCCTGCAGAAAAAGTCATTTAGCAATCCCGCAGAAAAATTCATTTAGCAATCTTACAGAAAAAGTCATTTAGCAGTCCTTCAGAAAATATCCTTTGGCGGTCACACAGAAAACAGCAACCCTGTAGTTGACAGTCTGATCATTAGCAGCACAACCGGGATTGCAACAAAAGCCAAGCATAAAACTGGCAAACAAATTAATATAAATCGATCGTGCCATGCGCATTGGCCCCATAGGAAGATAGCGGCCAATATTAAAACATGATATTATGATTAGCCTGAGACAACCCGCTACCCCCTAGTTACAATACTGTTTTTCACTTGCCATCCCCCCCCCCTAAATCTTACAATCAAAGCTATATTTTTTTGCGAAATTCTACAAGATATCACAATTTGCCTGAGACACCCTACTTCCCACTCTAGCTATTATTCTGCTTATGGGTCTGCTTCAGGTGACATAATAGTTGCTGCTCACTCGCCATTTCTGCCCCACAAAACGTACAGTCAAAGCTATTTTGGTGAAATTCGAAATGAGCAGTCATAGCAGAGAGCCAAGCAAAACTGTAATGGCAGAGATTGCAGGAATATGGCTTTCTGCAGCCTTTCCTCCTCATCCTGACGTGGTCCTTCAGGTAGCCATGGTATTCCCCATCCAGTCCATGGCATGCTTTTGTGTGGTCTTTCAGATTCTGCGCACAGGTAAACCGCACTTTGCAGAAGCGACATTTATGCCGACGATCGCGAGCATGAGTTTCCAAGTGTTTCTGCAGATTTCCTGGTTTCAAAAATCCACGGTCACAAACACCACAGGTGTGTACCTTGCCATAATGTTGTTCCATGTGTATGTCTTGGTCCTTCTCATTCGCAAATTCTATCTTACACAAAGCGCAACAGTAAAAGACGTTAGTCTGATGCGGGTGAGCGCTTTTCACATGGTAATCCAGCAATGTATGTTCCATGAATCTCATATCACATACATGACAAAGGAAATATTGGCAATGACTAGAATCACGTCTATGTTTTTGCAAAGCTTCACTTGAAGAGAAGGTCCTCCCGCAAAAGGTGCAAGGAAAGGAACAGTACCTATGTTTGGTGTGATCCATCAACAAAATTTCACTAAAAAACTTCCTATCACACAAATTGCATTTATAAGATTCAGGCGATGACATCCCAGAGGCATGCCTTCGGATTTTAGACTTTTCACTCTCATGGTCACTAGCCTCTTTTCCAGATTCAGCTTCCTCACCATCAGATTCAGCCTCATTCTCAATTTTCACATTAGCGGCCATCTTGATTTCT
The DNA here is from genome assembly GCA_026936325.1 of Platynereis dumerilii. Taxonomy (NCBI): domain Eukaryota; kingdom Metazoa; phylum Annelida; class Polychaeta; order Phyllodocida; family Nereididae; genus Platynereis; species Platynereis dumerilii. Next base: position 60,430 of record JAPTHN010000093.1, on the reverse strand, counting down.
ATTCCAACATCAGTTAGTTGACCCATAATTTCTTTGTTTCTATTCTGACTCTTCTTGGTGAGTGGAAGTTCCTTAAAAACCCCTTTACTACATCCAGGTAACGCTTGTCCTGGAGCTTCGTCCTTACTGTATCCAGGAATCATCTGTTTGACTGTCCCCGGCAATGTGTCCCGACTGCTTCCACGGAAAGCTTGTTTACTTTTCCCTGAGGCTTGTTTACTATTAAAGCTTCCAGGGACTACCTCTATGCTACCTTTCGCAATTGCGTGATCACAGGCTCCATTACTCCTTATGGGTCCAGGTAACCTTTGATTTCCCACACTTAGGAGACTACTGGGGCGAGCGTAACATCCTCCATTAGTTTGGTGAAGCGACAGGAACTTCAATGATCTAAACCGTTTGTGGCAATTTGGACAAGGATAACTCTCCTCTTCAGTTGGACAAAGTTTGTTGTTTACAATGCAAAATGTTGCAAGAGGCTTCTTGTTCACAATGTGAAACGTCGTCTTTTGCTTTTCCTTCACTCCTTTCATGCAATCATACAGAACAACAACTGGATTTCTTTTCTCCGGCTTAATATTGTCCACTATGCTTTGATTAAAGCTTGGAAAATGATTGCCACGCCTATATGGTTTAAGAACATTTCTGAACTTCTGCTTCTGGTGCACTAAGAGATCGAGTGCAGCCTCCTGACTTGTGCGGATTTTCAAACTGGCCACCACTGATCCGCCTTGTTCTCGAGAGATATATTTGCGACAAGCAGTTTGATGCTCTTCGAGATTCTTCTGGATCTTGAAGCGGAATCCACATATATACAAAACAAAAGCATTCTATCCAATGACCCTCCTTGCTGTTTAACAAGATGCTGGCAGCAAGTAGTTTGATGATACTCAAGATGGCTTTGGACCTTGAAACGCATGCCGCATATGCACCATAATTGCACAACATCCATTAATCCTGAGGGACTTGGATCTTTGCGTGTTTTCTCCTTCATGTTATACGAGGGACAAGTCTTTTGATGTTGTTTCAGATAACTTTTGTACTTGTAGCGCCCTCCGCACATACACCAAAAATGTAGTCCACCTATCGATCCTCCGTGCCTTTGCTCTTGAATTATATACGTTGGACACGAAAGCTGATGTTTATCAAGATGGCTCTTGACTTTGAATTGCAATCCGCATATACAAAACCAATGTGAACCATTCCAATCACGCCAGGCTGCTCTGGCCCTAAGTGCTTCATCAACACCTATTTGTTCTTCTTTTACTGTCATTAACGATCTGTCTTCCTCTTCTTCTTTTTCTTTTTCTATCCACTCCCCTTCTTTCAAAGATTTCAGTTTGTTCTTTGATTGTTGTTCCGCATTCTTCCACCGTTCTTCTTCTTCCTGCCATTGTTCTTCTTCCTGCTTCAATTGCTGTTCTTCCTTCATCCCGAATTCTTCTTCCTCTTTTATGGAGGTTCGTTCTCCTAAAATGATATATTTCACTTTTGGATTCTGATTTCCAACTTTAGGGATCACAACATTCACTTCATCCTTGAGTTGATGCTCAGTATTCTCAAGATGATGCTCAGTATTCCTGAATAGATACTCTGTATTCCCAAGCTCATTTTCACTAATCCCAAATGAATGCTCAGTTTTCTCAAGATGATGCTCAGTATTCCAAAGCTCAGTATTCATATGAAGATGCTCATCATTCACTGGTTGATTCTCGCTATTCCCAAATTGATGCTCACTTTTCTTGAAATGAGGTTCATGACTCTCGAACTGGTGCTCAGTGCACCTTAATTGGTGCTCAATACTATCAATTTGGTTCTCACTTCTCACAAATGCATGCTCACTTGTCTTATTCATTGTCTCATTGAAATCCTGTTTAACTTTCAATGTCCGCTTAATTAGTTCCTCAGAATGTGTTTGAGCAACATGTTTCGAAAGGAAATCACCACTAGCAAAAATTTTCAAGCAAATTCTGCAACGATGCAGTTTCAAAGGTCTTTTAGTTGGGTTAGTGACAGAGGGCTCTTTTGAAGGAGCAATAGTAATCCTTTGGGGGTTCACTAACCCATTGGAGATATTTAAAACAGATCTGCCATTTAAATGCTCTTTGTTCCATGTAATGGATTTGGCCTCATCCCTGGGCTGCACAGCACCACCACTTGCAGGAGAGTCGTATCTCGCATATTTACAAGGTGTTTCTTCATCAATAGGTTCGTCTTTTATCTTCAGTTTAAGATCAGCAACGATCCAAGCGCATTCGGTGACAGAATCAGTATCCATAGTCACAGAGGTTCTGTCACAACTTAAATCTGAAATAACAAAAATGATAATCGATTAAGCTTATAACTATCAACTAGTATAGAGAGTATGATTGGGGCTTTAATGTCCTGTATTTACAGTGCCACCTGAAAGTAAGTGAAACGCATGTTGTTGTGCCATTGCATCACTGTTAAACATCCTCAACCAAACTGCTTCTGGAGGCATGAATACCGATCCGATGAGAGGAAAACATATTGGGTCATAAAGGCTGATATGTGAGGCATGTTGGATAACAATGGCAGCCAATTTTCTCTGCTGTAGTCGGAGTTACACGTAGGTATGGGTCAAAGTCTATGATAAGTAAGTGAACCACCCTTCCCTATTAAATAACATTGGGCCTTTGTTTCACTTACTTATCAAAGACTTTGACTCATACCTAACTCAGACTACAGCAGAGAAAATTGGCCAATATCTAAATTTTTCTAATTTTTTCTGCAAATTTTTGGTGTAAGTTAAAATCGTGACAGTCGTCGCCAACACAGTAAAACGGCCGACTTCCTGTGATCTGACCAATCAAAGAGCCGGAAAGTTGACACATTAAACTGCTTGAGGAGTTACAACGGCAGAAACGGAACCCAGAGATATTCATAGTGTCATGCACCTTGACAGTATTCATGGCAGTGCATTTTTTATCAACGGAGTAACTGGGAGACATTTTGGATTCGCAGGCCCATGTTGCTCCATATTTTCCTAAAAAGCCCACCCCCCCTCCCTGACCCCAGTGGCGGATCTAGACAGGGTAATCTAGAGGGGGCCCTGACGTTGCTCCAGCATTCACAGGCCCACCTGGGAGTCGCTTCGGCATTCTCTCCAAAATTTTATTTCCACCTCAGCGGTCTAGGGGGGGGGGACCCGGGCCCCAAGGTCCCCTGGATCTGCCACTGGTCCCTCCCACGAAATATGCCTTCGGTAACATTTCCATGTATGATGCATAGTCCTGATGAATTGTCACGATTAAAGCCATATTGTCAGCAGATTTAATAGACCATGTATGTAGACCGCAGACTGTGTGGATAGATTTCCGGCACATTTCATACATTTCAACGGATAAATCGACTAATGACTATTCAGAGGGCAACATGCATTGTTTGAAAATTATTTCCTTGAAAAATGTAAACACAGTGGCGTAGCCAGCGGGGGGGCAGGGGGGGCAACTTGCCCCACCTGAAAAGATTTTGGGGCAATTTTTGCAGATATATTGCCCAAAATAGGAAGAAAAATGGGGAAATAGTAAAAAAAATGGGGAAATGATGGGCAAAATGGGGAAATGTTAAGCAAAATGTGGAAATGACCAGAATTTAGGGAAATGGTGTAAAATGATGGGGAAATAAAAGAAAAGAGAAAAGGGGATTTACACAAAGAATTTTATCACATTTCCCAATTTTTTCTTCACAATTTCCCCATTTTTCTGGCCCCGAATGAAATGCATCTACAAAAAATTCCACAAAAAGTTTCAAAAGGTAACCAACACATATGGAACGGGTTTTGATCAAAATTGTGCAAGGCTTCTTTCTTCTTCTCTCTGTGTGTTTTCCTAGGTTTCTAGGACGCTCTGGACCTGAAAAGGGAGCTACACGTTATTTAGTTGTTTTATGGCTTCTGATATTTTTGATGCTGTATTTTTTAGTTTGTTTGGTTGTTCGTTATATATGCTTTCCCAATTTTCCTTGGTTTTTTCATCAGGGTGGATGTATTTACATTCCTGTATCACATGCTTCAGGGTCTCATCTTGGGCCTTGCATTTCCTGCATTTCTGGTCTGTGTATTGGTTTTTGTAGTTGTGTTTTACTTTGGTCATTCGTGTTCTTGCCCTGAAGATAGTGCTTGCCTGGGTGCGTGTTAGTTTGCTCATATATGGTTTTCTTTTTTTCGGTAACCATCTTGATTGCGTGTTTTCAAGAAGTGTTTGTACCTTTGATTTTTCTAATGCTTGTGTTTCGATTTTTTGTTTGAAGGCTGAGTATATTTTTTGGGTAATTATTTTGTCTCTTGTTTTTTGGGGTTTTTCCATGTCTTCCCCTGTTATGTCGTATTTCTGCATCAACTGGTTTATCTTGTCATTCCAGCCGCCCTTGGTTTGGTCAGCTACCGTTGTTTCAAGCAGTGGGTTGTGGTTTTCGGTGATTCTGCTTGCCATCCTCATCTTGTTTATGTCCATCATTGTCTCAAAATCTAGGGTTCCTGTTTCGATGAAGATTGTCTCGTTCGGGGTCGATTGTGGAGTCATTAGTAGTCTTTTTATTATGTTGGTCCATATTCTGTTCAGTTCTTTTGTTTCTGTTTTGTTTGGGTTCATTGCTTCTGCTCCGTATGTTAGTATCGGTTGTATACATGCTTCAATGATTTTCCATGCTGCTTCTAATTGTATACCCCGCAGTTCACTGTCGCCGCATATTGCCATCATCGTTTGGTATGCTGCCTCACATTTTGTTCTTGTTGCTTTGATGTGGTCTTTCATGTTGTTTTTGTTGTTAATAAGTACTCCAAGGTATTTGTAGCTGTCTGTTTTTTCGATTTCCATGTCTCCGAGTTGGTATCTCTTTTCTCCTTTGGTTTTTCCAATTGTCATTATTTTACTTTTCTCCTGGCCAAATTTGATATGGTATTTCTTGGCAATTTCATCTGTTATTCGGAGCATTTTTTCCATGTCCTCCTCTTTTTCTGCTATGAGGGCGACATCGTCCATCCATAGCAGGCATCCGATTTTCGTGTTCTCATCTATTTGTACTCCTAGGTTTTCTTCTAATATTGCTTTGCTGATTTCATCCATGAGTAGTGCATACTGGTTAACAGATAGTACTCCTCCTTGTCTTATGCTGTCCTTTATCTTGATTTCTCTCGTTGGTCCGTAGGTAGTCTGGATGGTTGCCGTGAGGTCTTCGTTTAGCTTTTTGATGACTTGCCAGTTTTTCCCCTCGACACCATTTGTTTTCATCACGTACATGATTCCGTCCATCCATGCTTTGTCGTATGCTTTTGTAACATCTAAGAAGGTGATGAGTGCTTTCTTGCTCCGTTTCCTGGCTTTGTTTATGGTGTTCTGGAGGATCATCAGGTGGTCACTTGTGGCTCTTCCCTTTTTTCCCCCTGCTTGGTGGTCTGTTATCTTGATGGTGCTTGAGATTCTGTTGTTGATGATTCTTTCAAATATCTTCCCTACATTACTGGCTAAGGTTATTCCTCTTTCATTTGAGCATTTTCCCTTGGTTCCCTTGCCTTTGTATAGTCTCTTTATGCTTCCTTTTTGCCACATTTCCGGGATCTTTTCATTTTCGTAGATTTTGTTTAGGGCTTCTAGGTGTATCTTTAGAGTGTCCTTATTTGCTTCCAGAAGCACTTCATTGGGGATGTTGTCTGGGCCACACGCTTTTTTCCTTTTTAGTCTTTTTTTAACCGCTTGCAGCTCCATGGTCGTGATTTGGTTTTCTGGTTTGGTTGTTTCCTCACTCCATTGTTTTACACTGTTTTTTATTTGCTGTGTGGTTTCTTCTGTTCCTGGTTCTCCTTCCCTTGCTCTGTAAAGGCTTTCATAGTAGTTTGCAATGTGTTCCCTTGCCCTTTCTGGGTCCTTGATTTTTATCCCTTCCTCGTTGAGGGTTATTTCTCTTTCGGTTGCTTTATTCTTCTTTATTTTCCTTGCTGCTTTCCAAATTGCGTCTGACCTTGTTTTGGCGTTTTTGGCGATATTGCGTATTGCCGTTTCCGTTTTTTCTTTTTCGTCTTTTTCTATGCTATTTTTCAGTTTCTTTTGGGCTTCAATGTATTGATCCAAGAGTTTTTTCTTCTCTTTGCTGTTTCTTCTTATTTCTTGATGTGCCTTTTTTCGCCTTTCTCTCATTTCCTCTCTGAGGGCTTTTGTCTCTTTGCTTTCTCTGCCTCTTCCATTCTCTCTTATGGTGATTTTTGGTATGCATTTTCCCATTGCTTTTTTGACTGCTTCCTCATATTCGCTATAGTTTTTGATCTGGTTTTGTGCATTGGTTTTCGTTAGCAGTTCATTGAATTTTTCCCATGCTGGCTTATCTTCTAGGTTCCAAATTTGTTGTGGTTTGCTTTTGTTTTTTTGTTTCGGTGGGCGGTTTTCGAATTCCATAACTATAGTGTTGTGGTCCGTTTCTTCCTTTCCCTTTAGTCTCCAGGTTCCCTTATCATCGACTTCAATGTTTTTTATGCAGTTGTGGGTGTGTACTGAGGTTATTATGTAGTCAATTATGGACTTTTCATTGTCATTTTTCCTGTTTTCCCTTGTCCATTTTGGCGTTGTTTTTTCAGTTGATGTTATCATTAGGTTGGTATCGTTGATCATGTCTTGTAGGAACTTCCCATTTCTGGATTGCTGCTGTTTGACATTGTCTGTTTCTATTTGGAGTTTTGCGTTAAAGTCTCCTGCTAGGATTATGTTACCTTTGTTTTGTAGGTGTTTGATTTGGGTTGTTAACTGGGCGAAGTATAGTTCTGTTTCTTCTTTTTGTTCTCTTTCTTGTGGTCCATAGAGCGTTCCTATGTATATTGGTGGTTTTTTATCTTGTTTCAGTTCAATCCATATCATTTCATGCTCTTCTGTCTCCACACTCCTTATTTCCTTTATATTCTTCTGGTGTTCGTCTTTTATTAAGATCGCAACGCCTCCTCCAGCTTTTTCTTTCCTGTTTTTTGCAATCCATTTGAAGCCCTCCATGGTTGGTGGTGGGCCTTTTAGCTTTGTTTCTGCTAGTAGTATTATGTCTGTTTCTAGAGTGGACGCGGCTATTTTCAGGCTCTCTACTTTTCCTGTTATTCCGTTTGGATTGCAGTATAGTAATCTTACCATTTTTTCATCTTTTTGTCTTGTCCAGTTTTTTCTGCTTTTCCTGTTGTGGTTTCTCTTCATTCGCTGTCCGTTGTTTTTCTGGTCTTTTTTCTCAGGATGTCTTGTGGCCCCATTTTCGGGTGTATTACTTCTTTCTTTCCTTAGTGGTATGTTCCTTTTTTGGTTTGTGTTTTGCGGGAGTGGCATGCTCCTCTTTTCTGGTGGCTTTTTTGGGAGTGGTGTTCTCCTCATATTATTTTGTGGGGGATTTATCCTCCTCATTTTTGGGCTGTCCGTTGCCTCATTTGTTCCCCAGTTCCGGTCCAATCCCCTCTAGTCGATGTGGAATTTGAACTTCCTTTTTGGCATGGGGGAGCGGTCTTCGTCGCTTGACGACTTGCTTCTTCTTGGGCTTCCGGGGCTTCTGGTTCTTTCTTTTCTGGGGCTCTGTTGTCTCTCTCTGGGGTGCTTCATCAGGCACCTCGTTCCAAAACGGCAGTTGCCTCTCAGGTGAAATTCGCAGATCTGGTCTTTCAGTTCCTCTTCCCTCCTCTGTTTTTCCCTGGCCTCTCTCTCTTTCTTGTGGGCATAGCTTTTGCTCTCCTCTTCCCTGGTCTTGAGGTGTTTGATGGCTTCTTTGACATTTTCTCTTCGGCCTTTTACCGCGAGTAGGCACATGGAGTCGTTTTCTTCAGTTTTTACCACTATTTTCGTCTTTGTTTGTTCCTCGACTTCATTTAGTCCGGCTCTTCTCCTTTTTATCACATAGCGGGCTAGTCTTTGCTCGAGCTCTACTTCTTCTTCGTACGATTCCTTGTCTCTTTCTTTTTCCACTTCTTCGTTCTGTTGCCTTTTTCTGTCCTTGTCTATCTTCCCTTCGATTTTCCTAGCCTAGGCGTAAGGTATTTGCAAGTATTTTTTGTCAAAATGTGTATTGAACAAAATTTGCAAGACTTCCAGTTTTCTGATTTGACTTATTGCAATTAATTTGCACCTTATTTCCATTTAATTTACCATTTTAAAAAAATTACCAAACTGTTATTTTAAATTTCCCCAAAATTTCTCTTAAACCTCAACAAAAAGGTTCTCTGACACAAAATTTTCTCCATAATTTTTCAAGTGATATTTCTGTGAACTGAAAGAAAAAATCTCTAAAGCTTTCATATATCTTGTTTATCTCTAAACAGAATGCATAAAATTCTACTACATCGGTTATTTTCTTTTCAACATTTATTTCCCTGGATTTTAGATCCTAGTTTTTCCTATTTTGCAAATAAATGCTTATTTTTTGCAGTTATATCTTGTGTAAATTTTTCTACATTGCCAACCAAGAAAGCAATTTCTGCAGCTCTTTCAAACATTTCCCAACTTTTTACCATTTTCATGATATTATCCAGCCATTTTCATCATATTATTCAGACATATTACAAAGTTATTATTATTTTAGGGACAACCACAATGGTAATGAGATTCTGAAAGAATTTTTTAACGTTGTGTTACAATGCACGTCGCGCGACACGCGAAAAGCTGTTGCCTTGGTAGTAATTACAATTTTGGGGAAATGTCTTGATGGTTTGCCCCCCTGGAAAAAATCCTGGCTACGCCACTGTGTAAACAAATAGTTTTTGATGCTGTGAAAAACCATTGTTTTTACAGAAATCCAGCATTAGTAGCACTGCAGCTGCAGGGTTCTCCTTGAGTTATTTTACTCAAACTCACTTATTATACTATACTTAAAAATCTACCACTTCAGTTTAAAGTTTAGAATTCACTTCATGGTCAGAACATATTAAACTGTAAGTTGAATTTTACATAGAATCAGTGGTCTTCCTGGGACCTGCTAAAAAGCGGGCTGGATTAGCGGGTAGCGGGGTAGCGGGTAGATTCTGATACAACACATGAAGCCTTGATACAACACCACCCGCTACCCTGTATCTGCTCTGCTGTATCGTGGCTTCTTCCGCTACCTTAACCCCCGCTCTATCTGTCCAAGTGTCAGGCAATCATATAAGATAGGCCTAAGAGGCTAGATGGGCAATGCTGAATTGGCAATCATTAATTGCCCTCAGTGGTCCATATGGCATTGGAGCCCCATGCAGTTATTGCCTAATTGAACTTCAATCATTCCCAAAAGCAACCAGTATCTTTGGAGAAAGTAATGAGCTAAAATGCACTCAATAATTCAATTAAACATAATTATTCACAGTTTTTAGATTCTATTAGAAAAAATATTAAGCAACCAGTATATCTATAAATTAACAATTAAATTATACATTTAAAATTGAGTGAGCTCCCGGAAGTGAGCTGTCTGGGATTCATGATCTAATCATATGTTGATAATAATTTTCAATCTTATTGTTACACACACATTTAAATAAATAATTTAATTTGTCTATAAAAATGAATATATATATAGTATATAAACTTTGGGTTAAGTGCGATAGAAATAGAGATACACAAGTGTTTCAAATCTACAAACATGTTAAAAAGATATATCGTAGTGTACGAAGACAAACTATGTATAACTTTCATAGACATAAATTTGATATTATTACTGACCTTTTTAAACATGGTGATTCCAAGAAATTCTGGAATCGAGTGCGTATGAGTAAAGCAGATGGTAATTCAAACTGTCATGATATTAGTATGAACTCCTTAAGAGACTTCTTCACTGATAAATTCTCTGTTCATAAAGAACAACCTCAAAATGTCAAATATGCTGAGACCTTTGTCAAAGATAAATATTGTCAGTTAAAAAATGTTGTATACAGATCAAAAAGATTTAATACAAATATAATGGTAAAATTTATTAAGAAACTTAAGAGTGGTCGTGCTCCAGGACTAGATGGTGTAACACCTGAGCACCTAAAGTGTTCAATAGGAACCAAGATTCCAGAACTCCTGAGTGGAATATTTAACACTTGTATTAATTTTGGGATTATCCCAGATACACTAAAGGTTGGTGTACTAATTCCAATATTAAAAAAACCCAGTCTTGATACTACTGTGGCTGGTAATTACAGACCAATCATCCTTTCTTCAGTTATATCAAAAATTCTGGAGTATGCAATTCTAGAAGATGTTTCTATGCATGAGTTCTGTGATCTTCAATATGGTTTTGTTGCCGGAAGAAGTGCCCAAATGGCTATATGTAATACTGTGGACGTAATCAATTATTTTAATAGCAGAAATACTCCTATATTTGCTTGTTCATTAGATGCCGAGAAGGCGTTTGATGCCATCCCCATTCTGTATTATTATATAAAGCTAATGAAGTGATGAAAAACCCCTGGTGGAGACTTATGTACTCATGGTATACAAGCTTAACAGCGACTGTCAAATGGAATAATGAACTTTCTACTAAATTTAATCTTTATAAAGGTACTCGTCAGGGAGGATTAACCTCTCCTTTCCTATTTAATTTATTATATCAGGATCTAGTCAATGGTTTGTCTAATCTAACTGGTGGTTTGAAAATTGGTGGATATTCCTATAATGTTTTCTGTTATGCAGATGATCTACTTCTTACAAGTGCAACTGCTACTGGTTTACAAAATTTAATTGACTATGCCAATGATTATGTGTCTAATCATGGTCTATCATTTAATGCTAAAAAATCAAACACAATTGTTTTTGGAAAATGTTATCTACAGCCGTATCCCACTTGGTCTATTAATAATTGTGGAATTCCTAATGTAAATGAAATTGACTATCTTGGTGCTGTAATTATAGCCAGAATCATGTCCAAAGAAGAATTAGGAAGTGTAGGCAAGCTTTTTACTCTCTACAGGGTGCAGGAATGTGTAATAATGGAGTGAAACCAGTTGTAATTTCTCACTTATGGCAGTCTGCCCTGCAGTCTATCTTACTGTACTCAGATGAAAGTTTCATGCTAAGTAATGTGTTAGTAACAGATATGGACAAACTGCAGTCCAAGCTAATTAAAGCGTCGCTTGGTTTAAGTAAGTTTCTAAGGTCCTCCCACTGCTTTCCGCAATGGGTATAAGAAAAATTGGTTGTTTAATACAGTGTCAATCTATTAATTTGTTAAATTCGATTATGTCTTCTACATCAAGGGCGTCCCACTTATACAAGTATTCACTTAAAGATGTAAACTGTATTGGTCTAGCAGACAGAGTTAAAGCTATATGTTCAGCAAACAGATTTTCTTTTGCAAAATTGTGTGTAGACAAGTCCTACTGTAAAGCTATCTGTAGTGAACTTAAAAAACTTCCAACCAACAATGGAATTGTCGACAGCTGTAAATCTTTGTTAGCCAACTTTAATAATGATAACAAAGATATGTTGAAATTACTATTGAGAGCATTTTAGATATTATAGATTTTGTTTATTTCTTAGTAATTTAATTATACTGGGTTGGTGCTGTCTCCTTGGTTTTTATCCCCTTATGTTTTTATTTGCGTCTGATTTTATTCAACATGTATGTTTATTTTGTCATCTCATGTTTTTCGTGAGGTAAATAAAATCTTATGTCTTATGTCTTATGTCTTATAGTAGAAATATTATAAATGCAACGGACTTTTCTGAAACATTTTATAAAACAGTAGTAGTGGATCTGTTACTCTGCAGCTTGCAGTCTTTACACTTTTTAAAAAAGCATGACAATTAAAACCAATTAACTTTTATAGTCTGGGAGCCAAGAGCTCAAAAGTGCTTTATTTAAGGATTTGGCTCACCCCGAAAGAGGGATGGACAATCTATACATCGTTGGAATCGGGAGATTCTCTAGATTATGGAACTTGGGGATGCAGTTAAGAAAAGTGGTGCAATTTTTCACAAATCGGTTACCATGGCAACCAAGTCATAATATTTTTACACTCATCATTACACTAGTAAAATGCATTTTTTAGGGATTTAGTCCATAGTTAGACTTCATTAAGCCAACCTGGCATGTACTACCTCAATTACTAATTTTGATGGTCATGTGACCTTTTTGGTCACATGACCATACTGACCACCATTTGTGGTCAAACCTCAGAAATAAGCATTTTTTCAAGAGTTCATACAGTATTTTTAACCGCTGTTGCTACAATAATGCCAGTATGTGGATAAATTTAGTCTCACTGGAAAGCCCTTGTTATAAGCTTCAATCTCACACAAAATTTATATACATATCCATGGAAACTGGTTGCCATGGCAACAAAGTTTGAAATGACACAAATTTGACTTGAAAATTGGAAAATTCATTTTTTGGGATTTACTAGACAGCCAGACTTCATTCAACCAAGCAGGCATGTACGACCATAATTAGGCATATTATTGGTCATGTGACCTTCTGGGTCACATGACCAAGGTGACCACAATTCAAGGTCAAACCTGAGAAATTGACATTTTATTAAGATTTCATACAACATTTTCTACCACTGTAGCTACAATAATTGTGCAATATGTACAAATGTGGTCTTGTTGGATAGCCCATTTTATAGGGTTTCGTTACTCATTTGATGTGTCTAAGTATCCTAGGAAACTGGTTGCCATGGAAACAAAGTTCAAAATTACACAAATTTGACTTTAAAACTTGAAAATTCATTTTTTAGGGACTTACTCCTCAGCCAGACATCATTCAACCATCCGGGCATGTACAACCATAATTATGCATGTTATTCGTCATGTGACCTTCCTGGTCACATGACCAGGGTGACCACAATTCAAGGTCAGACCTGAGAATTAACATTTTTAAAAGATTTTGTACAACATTTTCAACCGCGATGGCTGCAACAATTACACAATATGCATAAATGTGGCCTTGTTGGATAGCCCATTTTATAGGACTTCATTGCACACTTAATGCATATAAGTATCCATGGAAACTGGTTGCCATGGAAACAAAGTTCAAAATTACACAATTTTGACTTAAAACAGGAAAATTCATTTTTTTAATGACTTACTCCACAGGCAGACTTCAAATAAAAAACTGGGCTTGTACAACCACAATTACCACATTGCACATTTTATTGGCCGTGTGACTTTCTGGGTCACATGACCATGCTGACCACTACACAAAACCTTGGAAAATTGCATTTTTTGAAGATTTTATTCAATAACATTAGCTTTTGTAGCAACATTATTTGTGCTATGTACACAAATGTGGTCGTGTTGGAAGGCCCTTTTCATAGGGTTCAACCTTGCCCTTGCATGTAATTTGTACAAGTAGCCATGTTCACTGGTTGCCATGGCAGCAAAGTTCACTAATTTGGTAATAATTCTGCATCAATATAAAATAATCCAACAAAGACTAACATTAACGCCCATATGTTTTCTCATTATTTACAAAGTGCTCTAAATATTGACGAATACTGAGCCTAAATAGAAGAACGCCAATCGATTTTCAGGCTTTTATTTATTAGTAGGCTTCATGAAAAGATGAGCCTCATAGATTAACATCATTGGCTGACATTATAGATTGTCGCTATCGCCTGATATCATCGGCTGATATCATCCAGTGATATGACATGTCACAGACTGATGTCATCCTGTGATGTAATTGACTGACCGACATCACTGACTGCCTGACGTTACTGACTGACGTTACTGACTGATGTCACTGACTGATTTCACTGACTGATGTCAATGACTGATGTCACTGACTGATGTCACTGCAGACATCACTGGCTAATATCATTGACTGATTTTGCTGGCTGATGTTAGAGCTGACAGCACTGGCTGACATCACTGACACCGACCCCATCACCGGCTACATCATCTACTGACATCACTGACTGATTTCACAAGCTGAAATCACCAGCTGATGTCACCAACTGATGTCACTAGCTGACATCACTGGATCAGGCTGACGTCACTGGCTGACATCACGGACTGACATCATTGGCTGACATCAATGACATCATTGGCTGACATCAATGACATCATTGGCTGATATATTTGGATGACATCACTGGCTGACATCATTGGCTGACATCACTGGCTGATTTCATCAACTGATGTCACTTATGACATCACAGACTGACATTATTGGCTGAAATTACTTTCTGACGTCACCAGCTGATGTCACCAACTAACATCGCTGGATTAAATCATCAAATAATGTCACCGACTAACGTCACTGACTGACATCACTGGCTGACATCATTGGCTGACATCATTGGCTGATGTCATCTACTGATGTCACTTACTGACATCACCGACTGACATTATTGGCTGAAATTACTTTCTGACATCACCAGCTGATGTCACCAACTAACATCAGTTGATTACATCATCAACTAATGTCCCCAACTGACATCACTGCCTGACATCATTGGTTGACATCACTGGCTGGCTTCAATGGATGACATCACTGGCTGATGTCATCAACTGTGATCACCAACTGATGTCACTTCCTGACATCACAGACTGAAGTCACTTTCTGACATTACTTGTTGACATCACCAGCTGATGTCACCAACTGACATCACTGGCTGACGCCATTGGCTGATATCACTGGCTGACATCACTGGCTGACATCATTGGCTGACGTCACTGGCTGATGTCATCAACTGACATCACCAAATGATGTCACTGGCCAACATCACTGGCTGACATCACTTACTAATATCACCGAATGACCCTACTGGCTGACAACGACTTCACAGGCTGACATCACTGGCTGATGTCATCGGCAGGCAATACTTGCTGATGTCACCAGCTGATGTCACTGACTGACATCATTGGATGACATCACCATCTGAGCTGACATCACCAGCTGATATCACCTTCCCTAACCCTAACCCTGCCTTCAAATAAACCAACTGGGCTTATTCAACCACAATTGCATATTTCATTATCATGTGACCTTCTGGGTCAAATGACCATGCTGACCACTATTCAAGATAAAGCCTTGGAAATATGTAATTTTGCATCCAACAAACTTATTTGGAAGAACTTATGTAATCACTTGCGTAAAATTTTGTTTGTCCGCCGGGCAGTTCGGCAGGTCGGCAGGCGTTCGGGCGGCGGGAAGATAGATTGTTTCCGGGCCTGTGCTTGGCCTCTATTGAGTGTTCATGGATGAAATTTAGTACACATATAGCCTGTATAATCTAGTTATGCCTTTTGATGGTTTTATTGGTGGATATTAAATACTTTTTAAAATAACTAAAAAAATATATAAAGTATTCTGTTTGTTTCCAGGCCAAGACTCAATGACTATTGCATGTGCAAGGATGAAATTTGATACAGATGTAGCCTATATGTAGTTGTGCCTTAAGATGGTCTCATTGAGAGATATTCTATACTTTTTGAAAAGATGTATTATAATTTTTTATTTCTTTTGTTTTGGCTAAGACTCACAATTGCATGTACATGGAGAAAGTTTGGTACACATATGGCTTATATGGTCTATTTGTGCCTTTTCGTGGTCTGACTGGTAGATATTCTATATTTTGTAATATTGAGAAAAAATCTTTGAAAAGACTTTTTTTTATTTCGGAGCCAAAACTTGCCTGACATCATTGCAAACTTGTGTAATTTTGAACTTTGTTTCCATGGCAACCAGCTTCCATGGATAGTTATACGCATTTTAAAAGTGTGCAACGAAGCCCTATAAAATAGGCTATCCAACAAGGCCACATTTATGCATATTGTGTAATTGTTGCAGCCATCGCGGTTGAAAATGTTGTACAAAATCTTTTAAAAATGTTCGCTTCTCAGGTCTGACCTTGAATTGTGGTCACCCTGGTCATGTGACCAAGAAGGTCACATGATGAATAACATGCATAATTATGGTTGTACATGCCCGGATGGTTGACTGATGTCTGGCTGAGGTGTAAGTCCCTAAAAATGAATTTTCAAGTCTTCAAGTCAAATTTGTGTAATTTTGAACTTTGTTTCCATGGCAACCAGTTTCCGTGGATACTTAAACACATCAAATGAGTAATGAAACCCTATAAAACGGGCTATCCAACAAGACCACATTTGTACATATTGCACAATTATTGTAGCTGCAGTGGTAGAAAATGTTGTATGAAATCTCAATAAAATGTCAATTTCTCAGGTTTGACCTTGAATTGTGGTCACCTTGGTCATGTGACCCAGAAGGTCACATGACCAATAATATGCCTAATTATGGTCGTACATGCCTGCGTGGTTGAATGAAGTCTGGCTGTCGAGTAAATCCCTAAAAATGAATTTTCGAAGTTTCAAGTCAAATTTGTGTCATTTCAAACTTTGTTGCCATGGCAACCAGTTTCCATGGATATGTATATAAATTTTGTGTGAGATTGAAGCTTATAACAAGGGCTTTCCAGTGAGACTAAATTTATCCACATACTGGCATTATTGTAGCAACAGCGGTTAAAAATACTGTATGAACTCTTGAAAAAATGCTTATGTCTGAGGTTTGACCTCAAATGGTGGTCAGTATGGTCAACTGACCAAAAAGGTCACATGACCATCAAAATTAGTAATTGAGGTAGTACATGCCAGGTTGGCTTGATGAAGTCTAACTATGGACTAAATCCCTAAAAAATGCATTTTACTAGTGTAATGATGAGTGTAAAAATATTAGGACTTGGTTGCCATGGCAACCGATTTGTGAAAAATTGCACCACTTTTCTTAACTGCATCCCCAAGTTCCATAATCTTGACAATCTTGCGATTCCGACGATGTATAGATTGTCCATCCCTCTTTCGGGGTGAGCCAACCGCCCATTTTTTCTCCTTGGCTCCCAGACTATTAAGCTTTTTAAGCCTAAATGACAATCACAGTCAGCAGTTAAAGTGCAATCAGCATTCGAGAAATGGCAATCTATTAATTCTTTTATTTGGAATTTCAAAAGGGTGCTAATTGCTTTTAAAAGAAAGTCATACTGCAAGTAGCGGGAGTAGCAGGGTGAAACAGTAGCGGGCAGGCAGGTATGTTGTACTACAGTCAATTGAATTGCCCTCTGTTTGCTCAGGATGCTTCCTATTGTTCCCTGTGCTTATTTTGCAAACACCCGCTACCCGCTACCCGCTTGTTTTCTACCCGCTTTTTAGTAAGTCCCGGTCTTCTTACCTTTAATCAAATTAATGTCGACCAAAACATTACCAGTAGGCCTACATAACATCTCCGAGGAGCATCCATGGTCCATATTCAACTGTGAATCAGTGTTAAATAGAACAGAGCCTTTGCATGCTTTGGAAGGTTGTGGAATAGAACAGATCACATTTATTGTTTGACCTAGTTCATACAAACTGGGTCAGAAATATTGTCCCTCTGATAAGTTTAGTGCAGAGGGCACCACTGTTAGGTCTTCCTCACTTCCCCTAGTGTTGTCTCACTGAACTAAAATCTTTCTTAAAAGTATATTTTTAATTTGGCAACATATATACCTTTAAGAAACAATAGAGGCATATTTGACTTATTCTAATGGACAAATGTGTGTAAATATCATTCTAAGCCAAATATATGAAGATTAATCCCTTTGAAAATCTAATATTTTAAAAGAGGTTTTTAATGTCATCAAAAACCTGTTTATTTATTTCATGGTCACGGAGGCAGTATTATTTCAAGCACATGAAGTCCCCAAATATTCATTCATCGGATCAAATCAAACAACACCTTATTAAGAAATACCTCAGGCAGAAATGATTTATAAGATTGCCCAAAATGAATGTATTTTTTCCCCCAAAACTGAGCAAGAAATTATTTATCTAAAATAACACATGGATATTAAATGGTCATACCCTAAAATCAAATCACTACATTATTGTTATAGAAACTTATCAGTGATATTAGTTCGCTAAGGTCTATATAAATAGGATTCTTGTCAAACGCCACAATAAGAAACTGTAGACAATCATAGATTTCCATTTCCTAGCCAACACACATTAAAATGTAATGCGCTCAAGTCAATACGAGCTAACACACATATATATAGCAAAAACCTTGCTCCCTCGGAAGCCCCCTCCCAAAGGCTCCCATGCCCATTTTTTCCTTGTTTCCCTTTTGAAATTTCAAATCACTGATAATGGCTCAAAATATTCTTTACAACTTGCAAAACCAATATATTCCTTATAGATTTGTGCACATGTATGTTCATATCATGAGAAAAACATTGACATACATGCTGAGTGAAACAACAACAATTTTTTTTTTTTGCTCTATGAAAAGGTTAAAAGATCCTATATATGTAGGCCTATATATATATATATCATACATGTTTTTAGTACAAAGCAACACCATTAAGTCAACAATGCATTCATTTAGCAATCCCTCAGAAAACGTATATTTGGTAGTCCTGAAGAAAATGTCCTGAAACAAGAACAACATTTCTCCTTTCTCCTTCTCTTGAAATTTTAATAAACTTGGTAAAGGATATTAATATCATCTTGTAAACATTTAAAGTATCATCTTACAAATATTTTGAGTATAAACAAATGTTATAGAGTCAACAGTAACAATCGTTTAGCAGTCCTGCAGAAATCATTCATTGAGCAATCCTGCAAAAAACTTATGAAGCAACCCTGCAGAAAATGTCATTTGGCAGTCCCGCAGAAAACAGAAACCCCGCAGTCATCGGTCCCATCATTAGCGGCACAGCCATAGAGCTAAGGAGTGAAATAGTTCAGAAATAGTTTTAAGGGCAGAGGCCTAATATAAATATTGTGGTCATTGTTAAAACACAATGTCATGATCAGCTCGAGACCCCTAAGTTGCGAGGCTGGTTAATATGTTTGGTTATGGGTCTTGTTCAGGTGGTGAACAAGAAGCTGCTTACTCGTCATTTCCTCCCCGCAAAACTCACAGTCGAATCTATTTTTGTGGAATATCAAATGAGCAGTCAAAGTTGAGAGCCAACCATAACTGACATGGCAGAGGTTGCAAGCATATGGTTTTTTGGCGTTTTTAATCCTCACATGATCTTTCAAGTAAGCTCGAGATTCACCACGGAGACCATGACACGTCTTTGTGTGGCCTTTTAAGTCTTCGTTGTGATTGAAGCACATCTGGCAAAAGCGACATGTACGCAAACCATCGCGTGCGTGAGTTTTGAGGTGTTTCTGTAAGTTTTCTGGCTTCAAAAAGCCACGGTCACAAATGTCACATGTGTGTACTACGCCGTAATGTTGTTCCATATGTCTGACTTGGTCCGTCTCCGTCACAAATTCCATCTTACATAAAATGCAAGAGTGAAAGTCCTCAGTCCGACGTGGGTGAGTACTTTTGATGTGATCATCTAGCTTTCTCTGTTCCATAAATCTCGAATCACATATCTGACAAATGAAAAGTTGATAATGCTTGTAATCTTGTTTATGTTTCGCCAAAGATTCGCTTGAAGGGAAGGTCTTTGTGCAAAAATCGCAAAGAAAGGAACAGTATCGATATGTGGTATGCTCTCTCAACAACAGTTCACTTTCAAACTTCTTACAACACAACCTACACTTGTAGCATTCCGGAGAAGAAATCTCAGAAGCGTTTACTTGGAGTTCTGATTTTTCACAGTCACGAGCCTCCTTTTCCGTTTTGGCTGCCTCACCATCTGATTCAGCCTCAGTCTCAATTTTCACATCAGCAGCCATCTTGATTTCTTCTCCAGCACTAGCTTGTTGAACTTTCATTTCTTTGTTTACTGAACTCGGAAGCGTTGTGGGACCAGGATGACATCTTCTGTTTGTTTGGTGAAGCAACAGGAACCTCGATGATCTGAATCGTTTGTGACAATTTGGACACGGATAACTGTCCTCTTCAGTTGGACCAGGCTTCTTGTTCACAATGCGAAACGTCTTCTTTTGCTTTCCCTTCAATCCTTTCATAAAATCGTACTCAACAACCACCGGATTTCTGTGCTCTGGCTTGATGTGGTCTGCTATGCTTTGATTAAAGTCATCGTTTGTCGAAACATCGTTTGGTCAGACATATTTTTGCACTGCAAACTCTTGTCAGGCACATGTTTGGCAGAGGAAGTTTTGCAAAATGAATATTTACTGAAAGACAGCTTGCTTGGCACATTAATGATTAACTTGCTTGGCAAACTCTCGCGGACTTGAAAACTCTTGCTTGGCGGTCTGTTGTTTGCCAAATTGACGTTTTCCAAAGACACATTTGGCAAATCCTCCCTTTTCAAGTCTTCGTCAGACCAACTGTTACTCGAAAGTTTCTTGGTTGGTAAATCTTCGATTGGCAAACTGTCATTTGGCGAGATCTTGGGCGGGAAATCCTTACTCTCACCTGCAAAATCATCGCTGGCAGAATCTTTGCTTGACAAATTGTCAGTTGGTATTGACAAGTTCGGCAATGATTGCTCTTTTTTGTAACTACAAAGACCACAAACATTCTTCACCTGTTGGAGCACGAACATGCCATCTGTAGTCTTGAACATGTTGAAGTCAGACTCACTTTTCTCACATGAACAATACTTTCGACTGCTCTCCTTCGATCCGCCTTGGATCTGAGAATTATAATTTCCACAAATTGTTTGATGCTTTTCAAGATTGCTCTGAACCTTGAAGCGCAATCCGCATATACACCC
Organism: Platynereis dumerilii; assembly: GCA_026936325.1. NCBI lineage: Eukaryota > Metazoa > Annelida > Polychaeta > Phyllodocida > Nereididae > Platynereis > Platynereis dumerilii. The sequence goes on along the minus strand of JAPTHN010000093.1, from coordinate 39,852 downwards.
TAAATTCATACCAGTCACTGATCCTTCACCCTCTTTTACACATTTAATGAAATACTTGAGGCAGCTGCAAGTTACTTGATGTTTTTCAAGATCTTTTTGCACCTTGAAGCACAGTCCGCATGTGCACCACAAAACTATACCCTCCATTAATCCTCCGTGCTCTTTGATATAATTCTGGTAACAAATAGTTTGATGATGTTTAAGTGCAATATCTTTTTGAAGCGCAATCCACAAATACACCAAAAAGTCAATGTACCATCATCGTTCAATCGTCCTTGCTGCTTAACGATATACGTGTACTTGTCACAAGTAGTTTGATGTCGTTCAAGCTGGCTTTGCTTCCGGTAAGGCATTCCACACAGGCACCAAAAATACATACTATCCACCGACCCTTCTTGCTCTTTCTTGTATTTGCCACAAGTAGTTTGATGTCGTTCGAGTTGGATTTGCTTCCGGAAGGGCAATCCACACAGGCACCCAAAATACTTAATATCCACTGACCCTTCTTGCTCTTTCTTGTACTTGCACCAAGTCGTTTGATGCTGTTCAAGATGGCTATGGGCCGTGAAGCGCAATCCGCATATACACCAACAAACAAACGTGCCCTCCATCGATCCTCCTTGCTCTGTTATGATATACTTGCTACAAGTTGTTTGATGTTGTGCCAGACTTTTTTGGACCTTGAAGGGCAATCCGCATATACACCACAAACACGACAAATGCACATCACAATCCCTTGATCCTCTGTCAGTTAAATCTTGAATTTTATATGTGGGACAAGCAGTTTGGTGTTGTTCAAGGTGGCTCTGGATCTTGAATCGCATTCCACAGACACACAACAAATGCACGTCATTCCTATCGTGTTCTGGACGCCAGCCTGACTTGAGAACTTTATCAATATCTCTTTGTTCTTCTGTTTCTTCCGTTTCTTCCTTTATCCACTCTCCCTCTACCAAAGATTTTGGTTTGTTTTTTAAATTGTGGATCTTTGTTTGCTCTCCCACCATCTGCCATCGTTCTTCGTCCTTCCACAATTGTTCTTTTTCCTTCCACAATTGTTCTACTTCTTCTTCCTTCCACAACTGTTCTGCTTCTTCTTCCTTCCACAACTGTTCTGCTTCTTCTTCCTTCCACAGCTGTTCTGCTTCTTCTTCCTTCCACAGCTGTTCTGCTTCTTCTTCCTTCCACAGCTGTTCTGCTTCTTCCTTCCACAACTGTTCTGCTTCTTCTTCCTTCCACAATTTTTCTTCTTGTTCCATCTTAAATTGTTCTTCTTGTTTCTTCCAGAATTTTTCTTCCCCTACGAGAGAGGCTTGTACCCCCAAAATCATTTTTGTCTCCTCTGGAGTCTGGTTCTTCACTTCACGCCTAACAACGCCCAATTTGTCCTCAGATTGATGCTCAGTATTCACAAACTGATGCTCACTATTCTTGAAATTGCCTTCATGACTCTCAAACTGGTACTCTGTGTCCCTTAATTGATGCTCATTACTGAGAAAATGGTGCTCGACCCCTACACATTCATGTTCACTTGTCTTATTCATTGTCTTATTGACTTCCTGCACATCTTTCAAAGTCAGCTTATTCAGTTCATCCGAATGTTTTTGAGCAACATGTTTCCAAAGGAAATCAGCACTTGCAAAGATTTTCAAGCAAATTCTGCAACGGTGCAGTTTGGAAGGTCTTTTTGGTGGGTTAGTGAGAGCTGGAGCAGAAGATACCTTTGCGGGTTCTTTTGAAGGAGCACAAGAAATTGTCTGGGTAGTAACTAATCCATCTGAGACACTTAAAACAGATTTGCCATCTGAAAGCTCCTTATCCCATGTTAGAGGTTTGGACTCATGAGTATTTAAAATACTATTGCCAGTTGTCATTCTTGATAGATTACTTCCCGGTCTAATATTTCCAGATTGAATAACGGAATCATTTGAGTCTCCTGACAGTCTGGCACTGTTCATAATCCCTCTGGATAAACTGTTTTCTTGTTGCAGTTCTCCAGATCGAATACCAGACAAAGACTTAATTGTCGTTGCATTTTCAGACTGAACAGAGCATACAAAATCATCCAGAATACCGATACCATCTTTGGTCAGCTCTCCACCGGGATCACCACATTTAGGCCTATTCCACAAGGCAATCCCATAATCCGAGAGTAAAACAGTACCAGGATTTGCACCACCACCTGCGGGAGGGTCATACCTTGCATATTTACAAGACACGTCTTGATCAACAGGTTCGTCTTTTATCTTCCGCTTAAGATCAGCAACACTCCCGAGTGTTCTGTGCTGGAATCGGAATTCATGATCAATGAGTTTGTGGATCATGTGAAGTATATTCGGTCATCCTTATCGTTCCAGGATTAGGCCTAATCCATGCATCAGCGTTTCATCATTTCAAATACATACAATTCCACTGCAAGTTTTCTTGAGGTAGATATTGAAATCTGAAATCACAAAAGAAAAACTAAAGTTATACCTGGTGTACGTAATTTACTTTTAACTCGTGTTTTAGATTATTGTGTAGATTTTTACTTTTTATCATTGCAAGAAAAATTTAAGTTGTTGATGTCCAAGGATTTAGTTAAATTTACTGCAGAATATTTGTTTAAAGCTTTCCATAGAAGAAGAAGTTTGTTGTTTAAATAATGTAAATATGTGATTGTAAATGTTTTAATATTGTAAATATGTGATTGTAAATGTTTTAATATTGTAGTTTCCAGAAAATTTGTTGTTAAAGTTACTTTTGAATTATTTTGATGACTTGTAAGCCCATATAGGGCTGGGTGTATATTTTTACACAGGTCAATAAAGAATTTGTCTGTCTGTCTGTCTGTCTGTAAACTTGATAATTTCAGGGGCGGATCCATTAATTTGAAAGGGGGGAGGTCCAGCGGCAAGACCCGAAGGGCCGGAGCAAAATCCGCGCGGATCTCTATGTCGGGACTGAATATTTTTGCTTGAAAAGTACGTGTGAGGGGGGATCAGGGGATACAGACCCCTGGACCCCCTGGATCCACCCCTGAAATTGAAGCACATGTAGGCCTATTTAAATATTAGGCCCTATTTATAGGCCCCTTTATTTAGGATAGATCTAGTAAAACGGTTTGCTTCATCGGGCGTCTGTATTTGACGGAACGGAACGGAATCTGTAAAATGCGGAACGGAACGGAATCTGTAATCCGCGGAACTGTAAAAAACGGAACTGTAAAATGCGGAACTGTAAAAAACGGAACTGTAAAATGCGGAACGGCCGGGATCTTTGTTGTATATAATTTATCAACTCTCAATTGATGCACCATATTGTAAGCCTGTGACTGAAGTGCCTTTTAACTTTTCAAGTGCAATTCTGTTTCACACCTTCCTTCTCTGTCAACACTTTCATATCGGCCACAAAGTATCAGTCATTCCAGCTTAATTGCCCATAACTGCTAACATAATGTATAAAAATATTTTAGCCAAAATTAAGGCATTTATCACAAGTTGGTTAAAAATAGTGGTCTTGTCACCAAAAATTTAATCCTGATACATGAACACACAATCTGTTTTGCATAATGCCCAGAATCCCAGAAATAGGCCTAATAAAGCCAGTTAAAACATAGGGCCTAATACCAGTAATTTAGGCTATACTATTGGTTCATTGTATGTCATTTGAAAGTGTCGCAAGTAATTTAACAAAGTGTGTGCTTTTCCATATTGTTGCTGTGCCCCCAGGTGCCCCTGCCTACATAAAGATTTCTGGTTCCCAGTAGGGCCCACATAATCCCTGTGCGATCATATGCTTGGCCTGGGAATGACAGCCAGTAGGTACTTTTCGCTGAATCACGATATGGCAGTAACACTATAGGCCTATATGGAAGTATGGTTCAATATTGCACCAAGAGAATCCTGCTGGAGTCCAATATTGTTACCAATTAAAGTATCTGATGCTATATATATACATCCAACTATAACTCAGGGAAAGTACCTGGCACTACCTGCTACCCCCCCCCCCTCCCCCCTAGGTTTTAACTGCTAATGAACAGTGCTTCAGTCCAAAAATATGAACAATAAAAATCATTTTAACGAGCTGCAAAAATGACTGCTTATGAGAACTTGCGTAAATTATGTGAATGCAGTAGTATCATGGACCAGCGAATAAAAAAAGCTAGAAGCCTTATTTAAAAATTAATTTGACTTTGTTATTGAATGACAACCATAGATGATCTATCTATCTATCTATCTATCTATCCATCTATCTATCTATCTAGCCACTCTGTCTGTGTAGCTGTCTATCTAGCTGTCTAACTGTCTGTCGGCTAGCCTAGCTATCTCTGTCTAAGTATATGTCCAACTACAGTAGCGGATCCAGGGGGTGGGTTAAGGGGTTCAACCCCCCGTCCCCTTGCGCCATGATTTTAATGTTAAAAAAAATTAAAATCCCAATAGTTTTAGTACATTTTTATTCATAAACCCATCCCCCCCCCGTCCGACATTTTCTGGATCCATCCCTGAACTATCTGTCTAACTATCAGTATATCTGACTGTCTCTATCTGACTATCTGTATGTCTATCTATTGGTCTAGCTATATCTGTCTACCAACTCCACCAAACTACAGAGGGCTATAGAGTGCCCATCGACTAAAACCTGCATCAATGCAACCTTTTCTCACCAACTACAAGGACAAAGGACACAGGCTGGGTTTTAATTTTTTTTTAAAAAATCAATATAGTTAATTTTGCCCCACCTCTACCGAGGGAGTTGGTATTTTATAACTTTCAATAATGACAGCATTGAGGGGGCCCACCATTTAATCAATGGAGGGGGGTGCTGATCAGAGTGTTACTCGACCAGCGGCATCCCTGCTGGGGGGAGGAGAGGGCACGGGGGCGTACCCCCCTCCCCCATATTGGACCGGTGCCTCTCCAAGTGCCAGGTGCCCCATATGAACTTCTTTACTTAGGCTAAAATACACATTTAGTTCAGCATGTTCAGAGAATCGCATATATCCCCAGGTACCCCCCCCCCCTCGAGGCCACACTGTACTTGACTTAAGAAAAAAGTATTTGGGGGAAGTTACACATTCAAAATAATTAATTTACTGAAACAGGGCAATCATTTTTTATTTTGTAACCACCCCCCCCCCCTAAAGTTTGCCCCATACAATAAGGCCGGGGGGTTTCCCATGCATCTCTCAAATCGTTGGACGGGGAGGGGGTGTTTTGTAACAACATTTTGGAGGTTTTGTTGGTATTTTACATAAATTCTTGACACACGAGAATGCTTTGATAGATTTTTTGGCAAGTTGGACAGAACATGACGTTTCTGCTCAGATTTTCATGGTCAACCTGAATATGTACAAAAAGATCCAAGTCCAAGTAAATGCAATGGCATATAGGCCTATTTTCATTCTGATGAGACAAAATTCTACAGAAATATGATCATAAAATATGATCATAAAATTGTGTGCTCCCTCCTCCAGACAACCCCCCCCCCCCCCCCGGCAGCTCCCGGCCGCTCGAGATCTTCCAGTTCAGCCACTAAGTAGGCCTACTTTGTACTTGGTATGCGAAAGTCAGCAATCACATCCAATTCAATTTCAAGAGCTACTCTTTTGATCTCCATGAAAAGTATCACTGGCGTCTCCAAATCTGTTATGTCTACTTGGTTACATCACAGTTAGGCCTATATCTTTGTGTTGTGAAACTGTAAAATGAATTGTGCAACAGTCTTGTCTCAAATTAATTCAATAAAGAACTATTAAAAGAGTCATGAGTTATTAATGAAGTTATTGTCATAATTTGTCAACAAAATTTCGTTCACACGGGGTTCTGTGTGAACCCCCGTGTGAAAAAAAGGCTTTTTGGTGAAAAATAGTCATTCTATCTCAGACTACGAAGATGGAAGGTCAGATGACTCTCATCTTCACATAGTTAGGCTAATTGGCCTTTAAGTAATTGCCTTAATCAAAATTTTGCAAAACAAAGGGGTTCACTTCATTGAACTTGCCAATTGTGCATGAATAAATTATATAGGCAGGTATTTAGACAGATAAACAGATAGATTAATACATGGATTGCACACATTTATACATCCACAAGTACCTATTTTGGAGGGGTACTATCATGTTGTTTGAAGTTGCTGATAATATTGTTCTGCATCTCCACATCTCAGCAGGAAAGTCAAAGTATTGCCAAGGAATTTGACATTAGGCCAACTGGGAAATTCACACTTTTAAACACACATAATTATGTTCAACTAATTGAATATTGTCTCAGAAAAGACACATTATTAATTGAGGAAAAATGTATTGTGTCTCTGTCTACTTACAGTCAATTCTTGCCTTTTTATTTAAATGTTTATATTCCGTATCAATAATGTTTTTGTGTATTCTCATATAAATGTTGTGAACCATAAATAACTCACAGAAATAAGCCCTAATTTAAATATTAACTGCCGAATTAAAAATTCTATAGGCTAATGAATGTTTACATTGCTATTATGTCATGGTCATTCTCCTTAGAAATTGGCCAACAAACCAGAATAAACATTCGCTTATACTGAATTCTTCTGAAAAAGTCCCGAGTACAAAAATAAAAGACCAAGCTCAAAAAATATACAATGTATAGAAAACTAATCGAGACAGCATCATTATTGCCCCACAGGTAGCAATGATAGCCCTAGTATCTACACGTATACTTACCCTGCACCATCGCATCTTAAGAATTCTTGCTTTTTGCTACCAAAATGAGCTCTAGTTTATACTTGGTGTTGACAATTATCTGTCATATTTAGCAATTTTCCATGATGCCAGTTGCATGTTGTGTGGAAAAAAGTCTCAAAACTAACCTTCGATAATCTGTAATATATTTGCTTTTTATACACCCCTGGATTGGACAGACTGTCACAGGACAGTCACGACTGATTCAAATTCAACATACCCTGGTCTATTTTTCAGATGATGATTTAAAATCACCCTGCATTTTGATTACACATCCAATCATTTACTGCTGACACAAAAGCATTTTGGATCTTATGCACTCCCTGACGTAGCTAGACCCAGACAAAAGATTCACCATGCTTTCATTTTCGATCATGGTCTGACCATGATCGACCATGGTTGACAATGAAATGACCATTTACCTGACTGTGAACTTGGTCAGACCGTGTTTGACCATGGAATGACCATGAAAACTTAGACAATTTCCTTTGATGACCATGTATGACAATGAAATGACCGTGAGGACTTAGAAAATTTCTCTGAATTATTAGATGACCATGTGTGACCGTGTAATAACCATGAGGACTTAGAAATTTTAATCACTGACATTTATGACCATGTGTGACAATGAAATGACCACGGTGACTTAGAAAATTTCTCTCATTTTGAATGCCTGTCAAATCACGATGAGAACAATTTGAATCAAGTTAAAAATTTGATTGCTTTGCTTAATTGTGTGTAATTTCTTCGAGATCAGACGGGGGGGGGTTACGAATTTTTTACATTGCAATGTACAGGCCCAAGGGGGGTTGAACCCCCTAAACCTCCCCTTCCCCCATCTGGATCCACCATTAAACATTAAATACATTCAATGATTCATCATTTCTATTGGCAGTCTGTTATTACTTGAAAAGAGAGTATAGAGAACTTAAAGCAGCGTATTGTATAAGTTTGTGTTCCTGTAAGTCTCTTCCATAATCAGTGTAAATGTTGCAGATTTTTACTTCTGTTATCTACCTATTGATTGCCATCATCTCAGACCAAAAAGACTTGAAATATTTGTCTGATTTAATACTGACCATATATGACCATATATGACCATGTATGACCATCTGTGACCATGTAATGACCGTGTAAGTCACATGACCTACCAGTGTCGCCACCTGCCTTATAAACAGTGCGCACTTTTGGAGGGAAAGTTTTTAACTGCAAACATCAGGCTGTCTAGAGCTAAATTACCTAATCTAATTGACTTTCTGTGAGTGCTAATGATATAAACTTGTTTCTGATTGTTCCTAGAGTTAGCTAGACAACATTTTCCATGTAGACAGGCTGCGAAATAGCAAGGATCAGGCTGTAACAGTCTAAAATTTTGTTCATCTATTATCACTCGCCTAAAAAAACACACCAATTTGTCTCTTTCGGGGTGCTTAGACAGGAATATAATATAGATAAACATACTCTATGATATTTTGTTTAGAAAATCCTAGAATATGCCATTAAAATCTTGTCATTTCATGATAATGGTATATTAAGGGGCGACCATGAGATACTGTGAGAATGAGATATTGCTATGAAAAAAAAGTTTTATTTCTTGTCAATGATAACTTGTGACCTTATTATTAGACAACACGTTGGCAAGGAGTTTCATTTATAACATAAAGAATATGATATCTATAATATTTATAATATATATTTCTCAATATTATAATTTGTGTCAAAAATAATCCTGTGTAAAAAAAATATCAAATGAGTCTTTTTGGTATTTTGGTACAGTGCCGCCTGTAAATTAGTGAAATTGGTCGACCAATTGGTTTGACAGTGACCATTTACCGCCATAGGTGTACGGCGTGCGCAATTTTTAGGGGGGCGAGCGACATTTGCCCAAATTTCAAGAGCCAGATTTAAGACCATTTAAAATAAAATAAGCTGGAAATCATTAATTTTCAACAGATTTTACTTAATCATCTGCATGAATTTTTTAGCCTTTTTGCCCGAATCTTAGTGTTTTCCAAACTTTTGGGGGGCGATCGCCCCCCCTGCCCCCCTCCGATACGCCTATGTTTACCGCAGAATGAACAAATGGTCACAGACGGTCATTATGACCGTGTGTGACCATGTGTGACCATGGCCATATGACCATCTGTGACCATCGGTGACCATGTAACCCCTGACCATGTACGACCGTATGTTGACAATGACCAATTACCGCAGCAATGAACAGATGGTCACAGATGGTCATTATGACCGTGTGTGACCATGTGTGACCATGGCCATATGACCATCTGTGACCATCTGTGACCATGTAGCCCTTGACCATGTACGACCATATGTGACAGTGACCAATTACCGCAGCCTCGACCATGGTCGACCATGGTCTGACCATGGTCATTTCATTGTCGAACATGGTCAATGACCATGGTTTGACCATGGTCAGACCATGGTCGACCATGGTTTGACCATGTTGTTTTCGTCGGGGATTGCCTAAATTAAATACGTTAAATCATGCTGCATGGTTATTTTGCAATGGCGCGTGGCAAGTTCTTTTGAAGTCTGCTGATAGAATATACTGAATCAGCAAAAATAAATCAGTGAATGAAATAAAATCAATATATTAACATAGGCCTAATTATGCAGGGGAAAGACAGAAATAAAGTAGACTGATCATCTGACATTATGGTTTAGATGGATAGATAGACACATAGATAGGCCACATTAAATTTTTCTACATAGGGACAAAATCTGCGAGTGAATTTTGTCCTTTCTTTTGTTGACTAATCTCATTATCAACAACTGCATACAAAAAATACAATATAAATTATCTTTGATCTTCAAATAGCAATTACTGAAATTACACTTGTAATAGTTTTTTGTAATCAATTGGGTGATGGTTAATTGGCCAAACTGTAGGCCTAATAGAGCCTCACACACACGATTGGGTTTTGTGAATTGGCAGCCCTTTGATGCATTGTAATATAGCCACACAAAGCTGTCTCTTTGACAGTTCAAATTCCGCGTTTTACAGTTCCGTTTTTTACAGTTCCGCATTTTACAGTTCCGTTTTTTTACAGTTCCGCATTTTACAGTTCCGTTTTTTACAGTTCCGCGGAATACAGATATTCCATTCCGTCAATTCCGTTCCGTTCCGCCGAATACAGACGCCCTTGATTCATCTCCTTTCTAGTGGCACTACATGATTGTATACACACAATATCATGGAGCATCCTTGACCATATTTACCTATAAAATCAGCGTGAAATCACCTGCAACTGGTCCTTAGCTTTGAAAGGTTGTTGAATGTTGATTGAATCCATTTGTTTGACCTATTTCTCACAAACTGGGTCAGAAATATTTTCGTCCAGAATGTTTACTGCAGAGGGCACCACTGTCACACTCAGGTCCCCTGGTGTCCTCTTATTGTACTATAATCGATCATTCCATTTGACTCTCTGCATTGCAGTGACACACCGACCTACCATCATTTCACTGGCAGCAGTCACTCAAGATTGGACCTATTCATTGAACGTCGACTGGACCTGGTCATAGTCCAAACCTCCAGCGAAGAAAGACACATACTCAATACTAGCTCTCATGATCCAGTCTCTGCAGAAATCAAGATGGAGTTACAGGACAAAGTGAAACATGGTCCCAAAAAAGACGTGTCACAACCCCCAGCCAGGATCAACTGGGACAAGATTGACTATACCCGCTATTCAGAGCTAACAGGTCGAAGACTAACTCTGCTGAAACAGACAATGTCGGAGGTGCCGATGGATGTGGTTGCTGCGCAGGTTAACGAAATCCTGACCAATAGTGCAGTTGAATCCTGCCCACCAGTCCCAACAAAGGGAAAAAAGCGCACACGCCCATGGAACCCAGACATCAAGAGGAAGGCCAAAGAAATGAAGAAACTGTACTATGAAGTAAAGAGTGCAAGACCTGAAGCAGATGCCCACGACCTTGCAGTTCTGAAGACAGCCAAGAAAGCTCTGCGCAGAGCTCAGCGACAAACTGCCGCAAAACGAAGACGGGACACCAAGATTAACCTGATGGCTGCATGCAAGAAGAAGGACCAACGTGAATTCTTCAAACTGGTACGAAAACAGAGGGAGACGAAGCAAATGACGGTTACTTTGGACTTTGGAGAACTGGATGACCCAGACAGCCAGCCTAACTCCTGGGCAAATTATTTCGAGAAATTGGCAACTCCCAGTACAAACGACATGTTTGATGAGGACTACAATAGACACCTTCAGACCATGCATCTGCTGCACCTACTACAGGCGCCTGACTCTGCCTCTCAACTACCCACTATGACCTTAGCTGAGATGGAAGGTTACATTCGGGGACTGAAAAACGGGAAGGCAGCTGATCTGTACGGAGTAACTGCCGAGCACATCAAGTCGGCCAGCCCTGTAATATTGGAGGTTATCCAGCATATCTGCAATGGAGCTATTACTAAGGGTAAGCTCCCAATGCCGTACAAGGCTGGAATTCTATCACGGTGCCAAAGAAGGGGAAGAACATGAAGGATCCAAACTGCTACAGACGTATCACCATAACAGCTCTAATTGGAAAGATCATAGAAAAGCACATGTTGGCCCATACAAACGCATGTCTTTCACCACTGCAGAGTCATCTACAATATGGTTTCACAGAAGGGTGTGCTCCAACTTATGCTGCTGTTCTACTCTCAGAAGTCATGGCTGATTCCAGAGACTCCAAATGTCCCCTCTTCATCACCTTCATGGACTCGTCAAAAGCCTTCGATGTGGTAGACCATCAAGCCATGCTGAACAGCAACCTCTGGAGCCTGTACGACAACATGTACAGTGAGATAAAGTCCCAGGTCAAATGGGACGGTCAACTCTCAAGGCCATTTGAAGAAAGACAGGGAATAAGACAGGGAGGTGTGTCCTCACCAGCCCTTTATAAATCTGGCAGAAATAAAGGCCTGGCCCAACTGGACAAGAACCCCTCCTTGTACATAGGCAGCTTAAATATTGGAGCAGTGATGGTCGCAGATGACCTAGCCATCATGGCCAAATGCCAAGACTCCATGCAGGTATCACTGTCAATCGCGGAAACGGACGCCTCTAGAGAGCGATACCTGTATAACACGGAGAAAACCAAGATCATCTCTATAAACACCAAAAGTGACCCCAAGATGGAACTGAACAACAAGGAACTCGGAACGTCAAAGAAGGAAAAACACTTGGGCATCTTTAGAAACATCAAAAACAACAACCAAGATACCATCGAAGCTAGGATAAAAGAAGCACGAAGAGCAGCATATAGCCTCATGGGAGCTGGCCTATATGGTCTCAATGGAAGCGGAACTGAGGTTGGAATAGAACTCTACTCAACCTATATAGTACCAATGATACTATATGGCCTGGAGGCCCTGGTCCTACATCCGACGGACATGGAGACCCTGGAGGCCTTCCACCGCCGAAATTTGAGACACATCCTGCATCTCCCAGCCTCATGCTCTTCAGCAGCTGTTCATCTCCTCAGTGGAGTTGCGCCACTAGAGGCACAACTACATATAAGAATGTTGAGCATGATAAGGAACATCGCTGACACAGATGGAAAACAAGGCCCCGTGAAGTTCCTTTATGAAGTGGTCTGCCGACAAGCCGCAATGCAGACTTCTGACTCTGGTAGCTGGTCCACAAATGTCCGAAGAATCCTGCACAACTATGACCTCCCAAGCATATATACCATCCTACAGGGCCCACCAAGTGCCACAAAATGGAAGAAAATCACGAAGGAAGCAGTACTATCGCACTGGACAGAGAAACTAAAGAGTGAAGCTGAGGACAAGCCAAGCCTGCGCTTCCTGAAGCTGAAGCTGGAGCACCTGAAACTAGGAAGGATCCACAATTCACTAAGGGGAGACCATGACGAACACACGGTGTTAAAGACTACAATAGCAACAAAATTTCTAGTCCGAAGATATCCCCTAAGTACAAGTCACACCAGTGGGAAGAAAAGAGACACCTGCCCCCTTTGTGAGGAGGAAGCGGAGGATGAGATGCACTTTCTGCTGCACTGCAGTGCACTGAGGGAGACAAGGACGCCAATGTTGACCACTATACTGAGCCTGCTGCGAACCCGCAGGGAAAGTATTGATCCAGCTAGACTGACTGAGCTGATTATTAACCCTGACATCATCAGCAACCCAAGCAGCCTGAGAGAAGCCTGCAAGACACTGATATACAAGCTCCACCTGCAAAGATCAAAAATCATGAATACAGCCGGCCCAGCACAGTCCAGATCCAATTCCAAGCCCAGAGTTAGAGAGACAATCCAAGCCAGTAACACCAGCCAAGCCAGTAACACCAGCCAAGCCAGTATTACCAGCCAACTCCAAGTGACAATAAAAGACTATTGATTACGCCAATGGCGGTTCGCCTATTAAGAGGCGGAATCTACCGGAAGAAGAAGAAGAAGAAGAAGCTAGTTGGGGCAGGGAGGTCAAGTTGGCCCTTTCCAGACAACTTTTTTTGGGGGGGATGGAAAAAATAGGGGAATGGAAAGTATTGGGAATGAGAGAAAAAGTGGAAAAGGAGGAAAAACTAAGTAAAATGGTCAAAATGGGGAAACAAAATGGGAAACGACATGGAGAAACAGAACCACGTATACATGTACATATTCACTGTACAGTAGTCAAATGTGATGCATGATTTCACTGTAGGCATGTTTTCCCTGACCATATTCGCGCTTAGTGTTGCGTTATAGGCCTAAATCAGAATCCAAAAAGCTTGACTTGAGTTGTGAATGCAGCTCAAAACGAAGAGCATTTTTCTCATATCTTTGTATGTAAAACCAGATTTCCTGTGTTTTCTCTGAATTTAAAGTAATTTATACCAAATTTGGTGATATTTCCCTGCAGGGATAATTTTCACCGTTTTCGCTTTCTGGCGGATACACTGAGGGAAAGAAAGAAGACAAAAGGAGAAGGGGAAGGAAATTTTATGATATTTCTTAGAAATCCTGTTTAAATTCATGTAAGCAAAATTTCAACTTTGCAGTCTGACTGCACAGCAAGAAATTTTTCAGACAAAATACCAAATTATAATTAAGAAAAATCTTGACATGCACATGCCAATGCAGAGTGAAACTACAAATATTTGTTTCGTTTTTCCTCCCTCGAAATGTCATCATAATTCTTAATAGATACTACACATTTTAGAGTACACAGCAACATCATAAAGTCAACAAAACATTCATTCATTCAGCAATCCCGCAGAAAACATATTTGGTAGTCCTGGGGAAAATGTCCTGAACAGTGCCAAAACAAGAACAAAATTTGGTTTCTCTGTTCTCCCTTCCTTGAAATTTTACTTAGTAAAGCATATCAATATCATCTTGTCAATATCTAAAGAATCATCTTACAAATATTTGAGTATAAACAAATGTTACAAAGTCAACACAAACAATAATTTAGCAATCCTGCATAAAACAGTTATTTCGCAGTCCTGCAGAAAATGTCATTTTGCATGTCCCGCAGAAAACAGCAGTCCCGCAGTCGTCGGTCTCATCATATGAGCTAAGGAGTGAAATAGTTGAGAATTTGTTTTGAGGCAGTACTTAGCCTAATACAAAAATTGTGGTCAATGTTAAAACATACGATCAGCTACGCGGCTGGTTATGGGCCTTTATCAGGTGGCAAACAAGACGCTGCTTACTCGTCATTTCCACCCCACAAAAGTTACAGTCCAAGCTATCTGCATGATCCGAAAAATGAGGCATCAGGGTATGAAGCCAACCGTAACTGGCATGGCAAATATTGCAAGTATATGGTTTGTTTGCATCTTTTATTCTCACATGATGCTTCAAGTAAGCATGAAAGTCCCCATGGAGTCTATGGCATGACTCTGTGTGGCCTTTTAGATCCTCATTGAGATTGAAACGCATTTGGCAGAACCGACATTTACGCAAACGCTCGCGAGCGTGAGTTTTGAAGTGTTTCTCCAAGTTTTCTGGTTTAAAAAATCCACGGTCACAAATGTCACAGGTGTGTACCTTGCCATAATGTTGTTCCATGTGCTTGTCTCGGTCCCTCTCTTTCACAAATTCCATCTGACAGATATTGCAAGAGTAGAGGCCCTTATCAGCCTGCCGTGGATGAATCTCTTTTATGTGCTCATCTAGCAATCCCTGTTCCATAGATCTCCAATTACAGAACTGACAAATGAAAACTTGATAATGTTGGTAATCTTGTTTATGTTTCCTAATAGCTTCACTTGTGGAGAAGACCCTCCTACAAAAGTCACAAATAAAAGGACAGTATCGATATTTCCTATGCTCTCTCAACAACAGTTCACTTTCAAACTTTTTATCACACAAACTGCATTTGTAACATTCAGAAGATGAAATTGAGTCATGAGCCTCTTTTTCAGATTTGGCTGCCTCACAAACACGTAATGCCTCATTCTCAATTTTCACATCAGCGGCCATCTTGATTTCTTTGCCAACATCAGTTTGTTCAACCTTCGTTTCTTCGCTTCTTTCCTGACTCTCCGTGGTGCCTTGGAGTTCTGCAGATTCCCCTTTACCATGTTTACTACATCCAGGCAGTCCAGGTAATCCTTGTCCAGGGGCTTCCTCTTTACTGTATCCAGGTTGTATACTACCTCCTGGGACTTCCTTCGTGCTTACCGGAACTATCCCTGGACTACCTCCTGTGAATGAGGACTTGGGGCCTCCATGGATAGCCAGTAAAGTACTTCCACTGGGCCGAGGTAATCTTTGATTTACTGAACCACGTGACCTCGGAATACAAACAGGACCAAGTTGACATCTTCCGCTGCTCTGATGAAGCTCCAGGAACTTCAATGCTCTAAACTGTTTGTGGCAATTTGGACATGGGACACTCTCTTGCTTCGTTGGGCCAGGCATCATTCTCATTATGCGAAATGTCTTCTTTTGTTGATTGCCCTTCATTCCTTTCATGCAGTCATGCAGAACAACAACTGGATTCCTGTGCTCTGGCTTGATGTGGTCTGCTATGCTTTGATTCAACTCATCTGAGTCATCTTTTGTAGATGTATCAGTTTTGTCAGACTGATTCTTGCGAGACAAACTCTTGTCGTGCACACGTTTGGCAGAGGAAGTTTTGCACAATGAAGCATTCCCGAAAAATGCCTTACTTGGCACATTTATGATTATCGTTCTTGGTAAACTTGAATGACTCGTGCTTGGTAATTGTTTGATTGGCAAATTAGTAGGTTGCGATGTCTTGCTTAACAAATGCTTGCCCTCATGTAGAAGATCATTGCTGACTGAATCTTTCCTTAACAAATGGTTGATGGGCATTGACAAGTTCGGCAAAGATTGCTCTTTTTTGTGACGTCCATAAAAATCACAAACATCCTTCATCTGTTGATGCATGAACAGATCATCTCCAGACTTGAACTGAAGGCCGCACTTTTCACACGAGCAGGACCTCTGACTGCCCTCAACTGATCGGCCATTGTCGTCAGAGACAGGGCTAAGCAGGCCACAAGTATTTTCATGCTCTTCAAGCTTGTGCTGGGCCTTGAACTTCAATCCACATATACAACAGAAATCCGTACCAGCCAGCGATCCTCCCTGTTCTTTAGTTTTATGCTTGCTGCAAGTATTTTGATGTCGTTCAAGATGGGTTCGGTACTCGAAGAACATGCCACAAACACACCATAAATGTACCCCATAAATTGCTTGTCCTGTATCTCTAACAGTGCACCTATGACATCTACTTTGATGCTCTTCAAGCTTGTCCTGGGCCTTGAAACGCAATCCGCATATGCACCACAAGTTCATGACCAAGGATCCTCCTTGCCTTTTAATGAAATAATTGCCGCAAGTACTTTGATGTCGTTCAAGATGGCTTCGGTACCTGAAGAATATGCCACACACACACCGAAGATGCACACCATCAATCAATTGTCCTTGATCTTTAACAGCACACCTACGACATGTAGTTTCATGCTCTTCAAGCGCGTTCTGGGTCTCGAACTGCAATCCACATATACACCAGAAAGTTCTACCAGCCAACGATCCTCCTCTCTCTTTAGTTTTATGCATGTCGCAAGTATTTTGATGTCGTACAAGATGGCTGTGGTACCTGGAGAATATGCCGCACACACACCAAAAATGTAAACCATAAAATGATTGTCCTTGATCGTCATCAGTGCACCTACGACAAGTAGCTTGATGTTGTTTAAGATGGCTCGAGTTCTTGAAGCGTATTCCGCATACACACCAAAAAAAGATTCCATCCAGTATTCCGGGCGTCTTCTCTTTGATGTCATATTGCAGACAGCCTTTTTGTTTTTGATGATTGTGAAGGTGGCTCTTATGCTTGAATCGCACTCCGCAGACACACAGCCAATGCATACCATGCGTGTCGTTCCCTGGTCGCCAGGCTCTTTGTAGCACTTTATCTTCTTTTTGTTGTTCTTCTTCTTTCATAACACCTTTATCCTCTTCCTCTCTCTCTATCCCCTCTCCTTCATTCCATGATTTTACTGTGTTGATCTTTATTGTTTCTTCCTCCACCTGCAATTGTCTTTCTTCCCCCTGACATTGTTCTTCTTCCCTCTTCAATTGTTGTTCTTCTTTCTTCCTCAATTCTTCTTTCTCTACCACGGAAGTTTGTCCTTCTAAAGTCATTTTCATCTCTTCTGGATGCGGATTCTCCACTTCGCGCTTAATTACATACATTTTTTCCCTGAATTGATGCTCATTGTTTTTAAATTGACGCTCAGTATTCCTGAATTGATCCTCAGTATTCACAAATTGCTGCCTAACTTGCTCTTGCTCAGTATCCCCAAGATCATGCTCACTATTCCTAAGATGATGCACAGTATTCCTAGGCCAATGCTCAGTATTCCCAGACTGATGCTCAGTATTTCCAAGCTGATGCTCAGTATTCTCAGTATTTTCAAGCTGATGCTCACTATTCCCAGGATGATGCTCAGTATTTGCAGACTGATGCACAGTATTTTCAAGCTGATGCTCAACATTCCCAAATTGATGCCCAGCATTTCCAAGCCGATGCTCAGTATTCCCAGACTGATGCTCAGAATTTCCAAGCTGACGCTCAGTAATCACAGGCTTATGCTCAATATTCCCAAATTGATGCTCAGTATTTCCAAGTTGATATTCAGTATTCCGATGATGCTTGGTATTCCCAGGATGATGCTCACTATTCTTTTCTTGACTCTCAAACTGGTGCTCTGTGCCCCTTAATCCATGCTCACTATTATGAATTTGGTGATCACTTCTCACAAATTCATGTTCACTCGTCTTTATTCATTGTCTCATTGACATCCTGCTTTACTTTCAAAGTCCGCTCATTCAGTTCATCAGAATGTTTCTGAGCAACATGCTTTGAAAGGAAATCGGCACCACCAAATATTTTCAAACATATTCTGCAACGATGCAGTTTCATGCGTCCTTTAGGTCGGCCAGTGACAGCTGGAGCAGCAGATGCCTTTGCAACGTCATTTAAATTAGCACTAGATATTCCTTGAGCAGTTAATCCATTTGAGGCACTTAACAAAGATGTAGCATCCACAAGTTTTGTGTTCCATGTTACCAGTCCAGTCCCATCCCTGGGCCCTATAGTATTGCAAAGTGTCGTTGTGGAGAAGATATTACCAGATTGAATATTTCCCAATCGAATAACAGAATCATTTGTGACTCCAGCTAATCTGGCATCGTACGTAATCCCACTCGATAGATTTTTTCCTTCTTGGACATCTCCTGTTAGAACACCAGACACAGATTTAATTGATGCTGTGTTTCCAGGCTGAATTGTGAGTACACTGTCATTAGCAATAACACCAGCAGTATCTTCGGTAAAGCCTCTCTCAGAATTGCTGACTTTGTTCGGCAAAGCAGTCCTATCATCCAAGATTGACAAACAACTTGGATTAATAAAACCACTTCCAGAAGAGTCGGACCTTGCATATTTACAGGGCACGTCCTCATCAATAGGTTCATCCTTTATTTTCCGTTTAAGATCAAAAAAATTCCCGGGGAGTTCTGTGCTAGAATTGGTATTCATGGTAATTGCTGGGTCCTGTGATGCATATCCAGTCACCATCAGTAATCCTGGTAGCATCAGTGTTTCATCATTTCAACTACATATGACATTCCCAGACCTCAGTGCAGTTTTTCTTGAGGTAGGCCCGTTTATATACCAAATTCTGAAAAAGAAAAAAAAAAGTTATAGCTGTTGTAAATACAATGGAAGAACCAGGGGGGGAGGAAGAACCTGGCAATATATGCAATTATTACTGCATAAAAGACCAAATTTACTAAATACAAAGGCAATCGCTCCTTGAAAATCAAAAACCCTGTAACTGCAGTTACCGTGTATTGAACCTCTCTATTCACAACTGAGATAGACTGCCACATTTCAGAGACGGCATTGGAGATTAAATAGGGATATGTGACACGGATGAAATCAAAAATATATCTGATCCCTCATTCCCTAAGCCCTCTCCTCATAGGAATCCAACCAATAAACCTGCAGGGAAGCACTTAGACAGTGTTGTCAACATCAGGGGTGGATCCAGAAAATTCGGATGGGAGGGGGCTTACGAATGAAAATGTACTAAAGAGATTGGAGTTAAACTTGTTTTTGTACAAAATCTGCAAGACTTGAGCAGAAGGGGGCAGTGGCTCAACTACCATGGGGGCTGGGTAGGGCTGCCCTACGGCCCCCACCCCTCAGGGGCCCCCACCCCTCAAGGGAGGCCCCCACTCCCAAAGTGGGGTGAAAAAAATTAAAAGCAATATAAAAAAATATTAAATTCCATTAGGGGTCAATCATGGATGAATTAGCATTGTACCTGCATTAATTTATAAAGAAGTGACATGTCAAATATAAGACAACTAGGTAACCAAAAACTCTGAAGTGGGGCCTGGGGCCCTTTAAATTATCTAACGTCGGTTTGATACAATTATAGAATATAATACATTATTGGTTCAAAAATGTTGAATTCCTTTAGGAGCCCCCACAGATAAAAAAATATATGAGCTTTCTTTCAAAAGAAGGGACACAACAAACAAAAATTGAAAGAGGTGGCGCAGTGGCTCAACTACCAGAAAATGTTGGAATAGTTATGGGGCAACCCTGCAGTCTTTTAGCATGAATGAGGGATTAGTTGGGGCCCTTTAAAGTAAATATATAAGTCAAGAAGGCAGAATTATATATCTTAAAAATGTTGGATTAGTTCGGGGGCCAACAGATTCTTTCACCATGAATGACGTATTAGTGGGAGCCCTTCAAAGTAGGTCCAAAAGTGAGGCAGGCAGAATTATGTCTCTGAAAAATGTTGGAACAGTTCGGGGGCCCCCAGAGTCTTTCAGCATGGAAGTGGCTGGGATGTTTAGTGTATAGATGGTGGTGAACTTATTAGGATGAAATGTTTAATAATCTTAGTATATGCTTGCGGAAGGTTGAAAAAAAAAACAGCCATTTCAGTATGTCAAGTTGTCAATGAAATAAGATAATGTGGTAGTGGTTAGACAATATCTATATTTATTTGTTTGTGTACATCTGACTGCTGTGCAAGGCCCCTCAATGGTGGACTAAAGTAACTTGACATTGATAAAATTTTAATTTGTACTGATAAGGTAATATTAAATAGGCATAGTAAACTGTGTCTGAGTCTGACTGAGTCTTTTATGCCTTTCCAAGTGTAGGCACATTAGTGAAATCTGTCAAATCAAATCAAATCAAATTATTTATAGTCGTATTGGAAATACATATGTTGAAACAGAGTTTTTACCATAGTTGGTCGTTCTACATTGTGGAATATTTAGATTTTTTCTACTTCGCAAATTGTAAGTGGAAGATTTAATAGTAAATAAGTCCCAGAGTAGCGGTGGTGAAAGTTTGTGAACCGCTTTGTAAACTTCTTTGAGGATAAGCCTCTTTCTAGCAACTTCTAAAGTTGGTAATTTTGCACTAGACAACAAAGACTCATAAGAGCTACTAAAATCCATAAAAACGAAACGCAAGGCTCTGTACTGAACCTTTTCCAGTTTCTTTGTGTTGACTGATCCACAAAAGTGCCAAACTACAGCACAGTAACTGAAGCGAGAAACAATAAAATGATTAAAAATACTCTTCCGGCTACTAAAATCTAAGTATCTTGACAATCTTTGCAATACATTCAATTGTGCGCCGGCTTTTCTACAAACGTCTTTGACATGATCATTGAAATTTAACATTTCATCAAGTTTAACCCCTAGTAATTTCACACAATTTTCACTAACAATAGAGGTACTGTGGGCTTTAATTGAGTACATACTTCTCAATCTACCCTGGTAGCCTACCTAATTTCACATAAATCAGACAGGCAATAGCCAATGATATATTTAGCTGAAACAAGAATAGATTTGTCCAATAAACCAACATAAATTTTCAACCGATGACCAGGCCTATTAAATGACGTCCGATGGTGCGGGTAGGGGCCCCCAGCCTTCCTGTACCTACGGGCCCCACAACCTCTAGTTGAGCCCCTGGAAGGGGGCAGGCAGGCAGTTTAAACCCGTAACCTACAGTATAACAGTTACTATAACTGTGGCAGTATTGTCAGCATACTTTTATAGTAAGGCAAGAATAACTGAATAATATATGGAACTTATAATGAAAGGCAGGGCGGATGGGGCATTTCCCCCACTACTTTTTGGACAAAGCAATGATGTTATTATAATGTATTATGTATAATGAACATTTTTCAGTGTTTGAGGACCCTGTTCCAGTGTTCCGAGAGAGCTTGACAGTCCGACTTGACCCATCACTTTTAAATGATATTCTCCGGGTAAGACCTATATATTTATATTTCTGAAAACTACTCAATACACTCTTGGTAGGCAGCTTTAAGACTGTCTGACCTGATGTCCAATTGTCCATAATAGGGCAAGGGTGGGTAATCCGGCCCCGGGGAAAATCTGACCCCAAAAGATTAAAAACAGCATATTAATCAGATTAAAAACAGCTGCGAACAGACAAACTGTTTCAAGATTAGGTCTAAGTATTAGATTGTTCCAACAAACAAACAAGCAATCTAACTTTGTTTTTCTTTTGTGCAGGCATAGTTAATCCTCAAGTTATGTTCCTCGCAGTAATGCGGCTAATGCCTACAATTACTTCTTAAACCATCAAGGGGTCGGAATTGCCCTGAGAATAAAAAGGGGATGGATCCCCCCCCCACCTTACCCTACATGAACTAATAGCCTACCATAAATTTACCTACATGTTGAGAAGCTCATTTCAAAATATTATCAGTACAATTAGTAACCGTTTGCTTCATCACCTCTAGCACTGGTATTACATTCAAACAATATCATTGGACATCCATTTGTATTCACCTGTATTGTAGTAAAATCACCGTCAACTTAATTGTTCTTGTTTGGAAGGGTGCTTGCTGAATCCTGATCCATTTGTTGTTTGACCTAGTTCTTACCAACTGGGTCAGAAATGTTGTCCCTCAGAAATGTTTAGTGCAGAGGGCACCACTGTCAAACTCAGTTCCCCTATTGTTACCTTTCTGTACTAAAATCATTTTCTGCTTCTACTTCTAGCCTACTTATTTAATGCTAAGAGGCCACATAATATTATACTGGCCTATGCAAGCATGGTGATTGGTGACCGCCATATGAATCAGGTATGATGGATGAGTGATGATAAGGCTGTGAGTCTGCTACATACCCTATTATTTCAGGGATGTGGCAGGATACAACCCCCTCCATTTTATTTTTACACAGGTCTCATGGGACAGACCTATAGTCAAGAGCTCTTGGGAGCTGTAGCTGCAGCTGCTCTTTGTCGAGTGAAGTTCCAGGAGCGGGATTCGAACCCACGTCCTCACAGGCCATTTGATTCAGAGTCAACTAGCTGCTATACCGATTAGGCCACAGGGGAACCAGCACTGCTTGAGGTCATTGCCGTAGCTGTTTCATAATTCATACCCCCCCTTAACCATGTTGTGATAATTAGTACCCCCCTTGAAACATGAATAAGTACCCCCTTGGACAAAACCTCCTCCCCTCCCCGTCATAATTTCTGAACGGTCCCACAAGGAGAGCCCTGCAATGCCTGCATTGTAAACAACAGCTTTTTATCATTGCTTATGGCATTACAAAACCATTTGTTTACATTTTTGAAGTAATTTTTAATCTTATCTTATATACATGTATATATATGAGGCTTACAATGACAATTACACATATTTATCAGAATAAGTTAAATGACTCTATAATCTTTCTTTTATGGACCCTGAATCTTTTAAGCATAGGGAGACATCTATCTACAGTAGATTCAAGTAAATATAGATACATTTTTGAGTAAAAAGCAACATCAGAAATTCAAGAACAAGTCAACAAATATTCATTTATTAGCAACCCCGCAAAAAAATATATATTTAGCAGTCCAGCAGAAATGTCATGAAACAATTGGTTTTCTTTTCTTTTCTCCATGTAATTATAACTAATTTAATTGTTACTAGGATCTGAATTTCATTGTCTAAATATTTTAAGTATTTAGTGAAAACAAACATTATCAATGATTATAAAGTCAACAAAAACAATCATTTTGCAGTCCCGCAGAAAAACATTAATTTAGCAGTCCTGCAGAAAATGTCATTTGGCAGTACCACAGAAAATAGCAGTCCTGCAGCACAGCCACATTGCAAAATAGCTGAGGATTTAAATTAATGGTTCACAAATTGTCTTATGACTGGTGATCTAAACAAGAACCCGCGGGTTGCATAATGCAGGTGGAATTTTCTACTGTAGGGTTGCGTTTGACACAATATTTTCAAAACTTGGATTTTCATATGCATATGAGTTCTCAAACTTCAGGCCTTGGTAAAAAACAACTGTTTCTGGTCTTATTTTTCAGCTGTCAGAAGGGCATCATTTTGTTAATATCAATAAATGAGAAAATCCTGTCTCTTAATACCCTATACACATCCCATAATGCTCATACACGCCATTGCAGATGTTCTCCTTCAGTGAAAATCTCAAAATGACATTCAAATGGCAAGATCAAGGTGCTCCGTCCAATCCACAAACTCATCTACGAAAACAATCTGTAACCAGATATGGAGCACTGAACACGTTTGTAAGAAAAAACAGGTATATAGAATGTCTGAAGTACATCTCAAATGTATTTTTTTTTATTTATTACACATAAGGAAAACAGGAAAAAAGAAATCTTACTTTTTCCGGACCATCATAAAAACACTGTTGTAATTTTGGCTATAAATGAGAACATCTGTCTCTTAATACCCTATTTATAATCCAAAATGCTCCTAAACACCACTGTAGATGTTCTCCATATGTGAAAATGTGACTTTCCAATAAGATAATGCTATTTAGATGGCAAGATCATGGAGTTCGTCCCAATCCACAAAACCCATTTTTCTACAGAAACAATCTGTCAACAGGCCTAGAGCAATAACCACTGGATTTTTTAAAGCGAAAATTAGTATATAGATTGCCTGATATATATTCCACATACGTTTTTCTTGATTCTTAGATTCGGGGATTAGAAAAAATTATATATAACTTTTTTGATCGGCAGAAATGCATCATTTTACCCCATATTGTCACAAATATGATTTTCTTTATAAAAATAACCCATACATAATCCAAAATGCTTCTGCGCACAAAACTAGGGGTTCTCCACTAACGGAAAATCTGATTTTCGAACACGAAAATTCATTATTTGATAGCAATATCGGGGTGCATGTTCTAATCCACAAAACCCATTATATGGTAAGTGACTGGTATAATGCAGTTGCGCATGCGCACCTGCATTAAAAATGGGCAATCAGATTGGGGAGCCAACCGTAACTTCGATGGCAGAGGTTGCAAGTATATGGATTGTTTGCGGCTGTTATTCTTACATGATCCTTCAAGTAAGCATGAGATTCCCCGTGGAGTCCATGGCATGTTTTTGTGTGGCCTTTCAGATCTTCGTTGTGATCGAAACGCACTTCGCAGAACCGACATTTACGCAAACCATCGAAAGCGTGAATTTTGAAGTGTCTCTCCAAGTTTTCTGGCTTCAAAAAGCCACGATCACAAATGTCACAAGTGTGTACTTTGCCATAATGTTGTGCCATATGTTCATCTCGAATGTTCTTCTTCATAAAGTCTATCTTGCAGATATCGCAAGTGTAAAAGTCCTTAGCCCGGCATGGATGAGTCATTTTCATGTGATTATCTAGCAATCTCTGTTCCTTAAATCTCTTATTACATATACCTACGAGACAAATGAAAACTCGATAATGTTTACTATATTGTTTATGTTTCTCTAAAGCTTCACTTGAAGAGAAGGCCTTTCTGCAAAAGTCGCAAAAGAAGGAACAGTGTCGATACATGGTGTGCTCTCTTAACATCGATTCACTCTCAAATTTCTTATCGCACAAACTGCATTTATAGCATTCGGAAGATGACATCTCATCATGCTCGTAGGCCTTCACTTGGAGGCCTGGTTTTTCACTGACTGCATCACCATCTAATTCAACCTCATTCTCAATTTTCACATCAGCAGCCATCTTGATATCTTTACCAACATCAGTTTGATCAACCTCCTTTTCATTCCGTCTGTCTTTAATCTCCATGGTAACTGGTAGATCTTTTTCCGATTTGGCTGCCTCACCATCTGATTCAACCTCATTCTCAATTTTCACATCAGCGGCCATCTTGACACCTCGGCCAACATCACTTAGATGAACCTCCATTTCATTCCGCCAGTCTTTAATCTCCATGGTAACTGGTAGATCTTTTTCCGATTTGGCTGCCTCATCATCTGATTCAACCTCATTCTCAATTTTCGCATCAGCGGCCATCTTGATTTCTTTGCCAACATCAGTTTGTTTAACCTTCGTTTCTTTGGTTCTTTCCTGACTCTCCGTGGTGCCTGGGAGGTCTGGCGATTCCCCTTTACTACATCCAGGTAATGCTTGTCCAAGGGCTTCCTCCTTAATGAATCCTGGGATCGTCTGTTTAACTGTCCCAGGTAATGTGTGCTGACTGCTTCCAGGGATGGCTTTCATACTACTCCCAGGGACTTGCTTGGGGCTTGCAGGAACTACCCCTGCACTACTTCCTTGGAAAGTGTACTTAATACTATCTGGGATAGCCGGTACAGTACCTCCACTGGGCCCAAGTAATTTTTGATTTCCTGCACTCGGAAGCTGAACAGGACCAAGATAACATCTTCTATTAGTTTGATGAAGCAACAAGAACTTCACTGCTCTAAACCGTTTGTGGCAATTTGGGCATGGATAACTTTCCTCCTTCGTTGGAGCTGGCTTTTTGTTTACAGTGCATGTATTCTTATGCTTTCCCTTCATTACTTTCATGCAATCATTCAGAACAACCACCGGATTCCTATGCTCTGGATTTATGTGGTCCGTTATACTTTGCCTTAACCAATCGTTCATGGAGGTATTAGTTTGTAAGGGCTGATTCCTGCAAGGCGAACTGCTGTCAGGCATTTGTTTGGAAGAGGTAGATTCGCATATTGAATTATTCCTGAGAAATGCATTGCTTGGCACGTTGTTGATTACCTTGCTAGGCAAACTTGAAAGACTCTTGCTTGGTAAATGTTTGATTGGCAAACTGGCATTTGGCGCAGTTTTTGTTGGAAAATCATCGCTGTCAGAATGGTTGATGGGCATAGACACGATTGATGAAGATTGCTCTTTTTTGTAACGTCTATAAAGCGCACAAGCACTCTTCATCTGTTGGTGCACGAACAGATCACCTCTCGTCTTGAAGTTAAATCCACACTTCTCACACGAGCAGGACTCCTGATCGCCCTCCGTAGATCCACCCTGGTCCCGAGACATGTACTTGCCACAAGTAGGTTGATGCCGTTCAAGCCTGTTCCTACCCCGGAAGCGCAATCCACATATACACCATAAATCCATTCCAATCATTGATCCTCCCTGAGCTTTAATGAAGCACTTGCCACAATCATTTCGATGTTCTTCAAGATCGTTTTGGGCCTTAAAGCGCAGTCCACATATACACCATAGAACAGTGCCATCAGTCGAGTCTCCTTGCCCTTTAATGATATGCCTGTAACAAGTAGTTTGATGTCGTTCAAGATGGCCTCTGTGCTTGTAGAACATTCCACACACACACCAACAATGCACACCATCAATTGATTTTCCTTGCTGTTTAAAAGTGCAACTGCCATAAGTATTCTGATGTTGTTTAAGATGGCTTGGGCGCTTGAAGCGCAATCCACATATACAAAAAAACATTCCATCTGTCGATTCTCCATTTATTTTTTTTCCTTCAATCATGTTCATGGT
This sequence comes from Platynereis dumerilii, assembly GCA_026936325.1. NCBI lineage: Eukaryota > Metazoa > Annelida > Polychaeta > Phyllodocida > Nereididae > Platynereis > Platynereis dumerilii. Next base: position 12,810 of record JAPTHN010000093.1, on the reverse strand, counting down.
ATGCGTGGGACAAGCCACTTGATGGTGGTCACGGTGGCTCTGTTCCTTGAATCGCAATCCGCAAACACAAAGCCAGGGCATACCATTCCTGTCATTTCCTTGATGCCAGGCCCTGGGATGCCAGCATCTTCTGGGCACTTTGTCAACATCTCTTTCTTCTTCTTCTTCTTCTTCTTCTTCTTCTTCTTCTTCTTCTTCTTCTTCTTCTTCTTCTTCCTTTTCTTTCTTTATCCACTCTCCTTCTTTCAAAGCTTTGACTTCGCAGATCCTCATTTGCTCTTCTGTCATCTGCAATCCGTCTTCGCCTGCCTTCCATCGTTGATCTTTCTTCTTCAACTGTTCTCTTTCTTTCTTCAGTTGTTCTTCTTCCTTCTTCAATTGCTGTTCTTCCTTCTTCCCAAATTCTTCTTCCTCTACCAGAGAGGTTTCTTCTCCAAAAACCATTCTTGCCTCTTCTCGATTCTGTTTCTCCAGTTCACGGTTAAAATCGCTGAATTTATCCTTCAATTGATGCTCAATATTCCCAAAGTGATATTCAGTATTCCTTAATTGATGCTCAACATTCTCATATTTGATATTCCCAACTTGATGCTCAGCCTTCTCAAGATCATGGTCACTAATCCCATGCCCATTATTCTGAAGCTGATGCTCAGTATTCCCAAGCTGATGCTCAGCATTCCAAGGTTGATGCTCAGTATTTCCAACTTGATGTTCACCATACACAATATGTTCATAACTCTTAAGCTGGTGTTCAGGGACCCTTAATTGATGTTCACTATTATCAATCTGATGCTCACTCCTAACAAATCCATGCTCACTTGTCTTATTCATTGTCTTACTCACATCCTGTGTTACTTTCAAAGTCCGCTTATTCAGTTCATCAGAATGTTTCTGAGCGACGTGTTTGGAGAGGAAATCGGCACCACCAAATATTTTCGAACAAATTTTGCAACGATGCAGTTTCATGCGTCCTTTAGGTCGGCCAGTACCAGCTGGAGTAGCAGACGCCTTTGCATTCTGATTTAAATGAGCACTAGAAATTCCTTGAGCATATAATCCATTTGAGGCACTTGAAACAGAAGTAGAGGTGGCACCCAAAGGTTTTGTGTTTCTTGTAACTAGTACAGTCCCATGCCTCGGCCCAATAGTATTGGAAATCGTCATTTCTGACAGGATATTACCACTTTGATTATTTCCCAATTGATTAACAGAATTATTTGTAACTCCTGGCAATCTGGCACCGTACGTTATCCCACTCGATATATTTTTTCGTTCTTGCACATCTCCTGTTAGAACAACAGACACAGACTTAATTGATGCTGTGTTTCCAGGCTGAATTGTGAGTACACCGTCATTAGTAATAGCACCAGCAGTGTCTTTGGTAAAGCCCCTCTCAGAATTGCTGACTTTATTCGGCAAAGCAGTCCTATCATCCAAGATTGACAAACAACTTGGATTAACAAGACCACTTCCAGAAGAGTCGTACTTTGCATATTTACGTGGTGTGTCTTCATCAATAGGTTCATCCTTAATCTTCCGTTTAAGATCAAAAAAATTCCCGGGGAGTTCTGTGCTAGAATTGGTATTCATGGTAATTGCTGGGTCCTGTGATGCATATCCAGTCACCATCAGTAATCCTGGTAGCATCAGTGTTTCATCATTTCAACTACATATGACATTCCCAGACCTCAGCGCAGTTTTTCTTGAGGTAGGCCTATATATACCAAATTCTGAAAAAGAAAAAAAAGTTATAGCTAGTGTAAATACAATGGCAGATCCAGCGGGCAGAGAAAAGTTCCTGGCAATACACACAATATAACTTCTTTTTTTTTTTTTATTGCATGAAAGACCAAATCTACAAAATACAAAGGCAATCGCTCCTTGAAAAACAAAAACCTTCTAACTTCAGTTACTCTCCCAATACGGTGCATTGAACCTCTCTTTCACAACTGAGATTTACTGCCACATTTCAGAGACGCCATTGAAGATCAAATACTTAGGGATAGGCCTACGTGACAAATTACACGGATGAAATCAAAAATACATCTGATCCCTCACCCCCTAAGCACTCTCCTCATAGGAATCCAACCAATAAACCTGCAGGGAAGCACTTTGACAGCGTTGTCAGCATCAGCAATTTGGATGGCAGGAGGGCTTACGAATGAAAATGTACTAAAAAGATTGGAGTTAAACTTGTTGTTGTACATTAAAATCTAACTTGAGCAGAAGGCAGTTTAAACCCCTAAACTACAGTATAACAGTTACTATAACTGTGACAGTATTGTCAGCATACTTAAAATTATAGTAAGGCAAGAGCAACTGAATAATATGGAACTTATAATGAAAGGCAGGGCGGATGGGGCATTTCCCCCACTACTTTTTGGACAAAGCAATGTTGTTATTATAATGTATTATGTATAATGAACATTTTTGAGTGTTTGAGGACCCTGTTCCAGCGTTCCGAGAGAGCTTGACAGTCCAACTTGACCCATCACTTTTAAATGATATTCACCGGGTAAGACCTATATCCCTGCCGGGTATAAGATACAAAAATCATGGCTGACATGCTCACACCTGCAACAGGTAAAAACTCCTCCAAGAGCAATGCCACTCACCTAAACTGTCCACCTATCCTTATTGATCTATCCTGTCCTTCTGATAACAGCAAATAATAGTGAAACAGCTCCCTTATTTACGTTTTCTGCCTCTACTGTTTTTCCCACCAGGGGCGCATGCATCTCCATCATAGTTCTGCTATTGCTCACGATTAGGACTGGCGCCACCGTCTGCCTTCCCGCCAAAACCATCCACACACTTCACTCTCACCCAGTGCTATAATAAAACCCACTCAGGGTGGTGGATCAGTCCACTGAAACCCATGAGTGGTCTGGCTGGTGGAGGAACTCACTCCTGGCTTCGCCACAGCCAGCCAAACCACTAGTGGGTTTCAGTGGACTGATCCACCACCCTGAGTGGGTTTTATTTATATCCCACATTTTCTGCCATTTGAAAACCTATGAGGTCATTTTAATGCTTTAATATGGATAATTAAAAATAATAATGACCTAATCACTTTGGTGGATGGATCTAATGTTTTGATGGTGGCCAAACCAATCAGATCAAACTGTAACATAAACAAATGACAAAGTGGGCGGAGTCTGACCGGTTGCTATAAACAAAGCCGACAGAGTCACATGACTGCTGGTGATGTCACCAATCTGATGATGTCATAGTGGCTCTACTGCTATTGTGACGTCATGTGCTGCTTTTGTGATGTCATGTGTCATGATTGTGATGGTGGATCACAAAATTATATCCCATGGTAGTGTGGTGCCTTATGTAATCCCGTGGGAATTTCATGATAGAGTTAAGTATTATACATCATTTTAAAGCTTATGATGAGTAGATTCTGAAAAAATATGGTGTCATTTTTTCTTCACCCTTTTTCAACCTGTTTAGTGGGTTTCCATGGCAACCGATCTAAAAATACATTAACGTGTATTTTCAGTTATATCTCATCTAATATTTCATCTACATCGACAAATACGGTGTCAGATTGAAGGGGAGGAAGGAAGCTACCTTTAAATTAGTAATATATGTAAATTAGCTAATTTGCATATTGCCATATAAGGAGATTCATTGATGTTTGGTCAAAAATAGATATATTCATTTGCAAATGATTGATACCTGCTTTGCCTAAACCTGACTATTGCTACGCATGTGAAAATGAGCATGACTTTACCTTCATCAAGATACCATAAGTCATATTTGACTTAAATATTAATTGGAGGTATCCATGGCAACCAATGCAAAAAACATTGAAATTGCCTTAAAATCTATTTTCGGTTATATCTCACCCAATTTTTTAGATATCTGGACAAGTACAGTGTTGTTTTGAAGAAAGGGAATTTCTACCTTTTTTGTCATGAATTAATGTAAAATAGTTAATTTGCATATTGCCAAATAAGGATATTCATACATTTTTGGTCAAAATTGGTATATTTAGTTGCAAATAATTGATATCTGCTTTGCCTAAACCTGATAATTGCTACAGAGGAGCATGTGAAAATTAACATGAAATTACCTTCACCGAGATACCATGAGTCATGTGTGATGTAAATGTTAATTGGAGGTATCCATGGCAACCAATGCAAAAAAAAGAACATTGAAATTGCCTAAAAATCTATTATATATCTCACCCAATTTTTTAGATATCTGGATAAATAGAGTTTTGTTTTGAAGAAAGGGAATATTTCTACCTTTTTTGTCATGAATTAATGCAAAATAGTTAATTTGCATATTGCCAAATAAGGATATTCATACATTTTTTGTCAAAATTGGTATATTTAGTTGCAAATAATTTATATCTGCTTTGCTTAAACCTGATAGTTGCTACAGAAGAGCATGTGAAAATTAACACGACACTACCTTTATTGAGATACCATGAGTCATGTGTGACTGAAATGTTAATTGGAGGTATCCATGGCAACCAATATAAAAAACATTGAAATTGCCGAAAAACCTATTTTAGGCTGGGAGCCATCCTGAGATTAGCGTTGTTTCCTCTGCCATCTTGGATTTCAAAATGGTCACCATTCTGACCCTATTTCAATCAATATCTCAGGAACTATGAAAGATAGAGAGTTTGTTTCGGTGGCTATGCCCCTTATATCACCTTCCTAAATCATAGGAATTGTAAAAATTAAACTATATATGAGAATTCCCAGCAAGCGCTCTTAATGTTAGAAAAAAACATTTTAAAACGTATTTTTTGGTTTATAAACGTTCTCATAAGACTGAAATACAATGTTTTATAAGGTTAGTGCTTACTTGTAGTCGCCATTTAGTTTTGATCTTCTGGATCTGTTCCAACTTCCAGGTTTGAACTTTTGTGGACAGATTATCACCTATTGGCCATATCAAGCATGTCAACAACTGATACATTCTTGAGTCATTCTGAAATAGCTGACTTGTTGATAGGGCTTACTTATTCTGTGTTAACTGCTAACTTAAAGTGTGCTGAGACCCTTGACTTGAAGCTCACCAGATTGGAAACTTTCATCTGAAAAAGCCTGGTAGCACAAGAAGTGAGTTAGTTTGTGTTTTAGGCCCCATCAGCACCGGTGTGGGCTAAATAGAGGCAACCTGGTAGCACAAGAAACACACAAGTGTCAGAACTTATATCTAAAACTTAATATTACACAGTATTTGTAAAATCTATTGCACTACAAATATGTAAAGCGAAGCTGGTAATGCCTTCTAACCTGTTATCATTCTCACAGAATTGTTCATAAGGATGACATTCAATCATACATCCAGGATGAACTACTGTAGGTGATGTGATCATGGATCCAAAATTTCCATCCATTGATTCTTTAAATGGTACTTCGCAAAATCTATTAACATCCCAAATTGTACCATGCTGTGTTGTGGAAGTATATATATATAGCTTGGTTTCAGACTATGACATTGTGAGAATGTGACATCAAGCAGTCGTCAAGTGCAGCCCAAGAACGCGTACATCCTCATTACTCCCCTACTAGCTTACATGTTGTGTCAGTGCACTTTTCTACGAAATTTATGCCCTGAAAGCTGATGTATTACCTAGAAAAAGTCAAAGATGCTATATTTGTAACCAATATCTATATAAACGATAAACACCCTTAAATTTTGTTGTTGCACAAGTTTATTTAAAACATAGGAAGGCCCTATAACTGGTGGCAGTTGGGCCACAATACATGAACATTTGTATAGACCCAGGATAAGGTAGAGTCAGTTATACTTTTAGATGATTGACTGCATTAATTAATAATGACTGTCACAACTTCAATTTGAAGAATTTGCACTGAAGAATTGTGAATCATCTCTGCTGGTTTCTGGTTTAAATTATCATTGAATACTCATGTCTGTATTTTACCACAACAATGAATGCAATGGTAGGCACATTGACTTGGAGGACTTCATGTATTTCTCACATTATACAAATTCACAGGCTGGCCAATAGTGGCCATCCATAATTTTCTCCATCTATATAGTAACTGTTACAGCAAGATCTCCCAGTGGTCAGATTTAGTTTCCTAGTCTAAGTCGCTGTCGCTTGGAGACACATTTTCACAGATTTTCACAGCATATTTGGTTGTCATAAAACAAAATGAAGTTCTTGGCTATATTTGAAAGATACTTTTTTCCAACAATCGAGGCAAAGTTCTTTGATCCTCAGTATTCAAAATATAATTTCTAAGTTAGCAATCAGCTCAACAAAAGTATTTAAGGCTAAGTATACCCAATGGATCTTCAACAGATTTATACAGATATCGTGGTGCAATTGAATAATCATCAAAGTTGTTTCATTGCCTCCTTTGTTTTCATCCATATAGAATGTTTACCAATTTATTTCAACAGAGTAGCCACTTATATCATCATTTCAATCCGCTTGTGTAGTCAGCAATACTTGCAGTCTAGTATTTGGCACTTGTTAAATATTTCAGTAAAAATTCAGTTTATCTCTACTTCATATATATATATTCAGTAATCCTTGGTATTTCATACTGTGTAGCTGAACCTCTCGAGATTGTGCAAATTATCATTCCAGGATCAGAATCTTGAAGACTCCATGCAAGACTAAATTCTTTTCATATTATGTCCCCTAGGTAAGAATTGTTGGGGACGGGACATACCCCTCTGGTATGACTCAAAGTTACCCCTTGTCTTTTTTCAGTTAGGAATATTTACCCATGACTAAGGGTCTTTTATTTGCTATGTGAATTGGAATATTTCTGTTAGAATCTGTGAAAATGTTTATTTAAAGCGCCAGTTAAAATCACATTCTAAAATGTCTAGAGTACAGCTAGGAGTCGGACTCAAGGAATCTTACCCTAATGACCTGTCACTGTGCAATTTTGTACCTATTTGTGATATAGTACTTTGTACTTTTGAAATTGAGATTGATAATACGTCCATCAAGATAACATAATTATGTCATGCAGACTTACTTTTTCATTGGAGGTACATCCATGGAAATTGATATAAAAGACATCTAAATTAGATATGGGCAATAATACCTTGTGTGAAAAATCAAATTAGCTTGAAAATTCTTGAAATTATATTAATTATATTTTGGAAGAATTTTAGAAATGGGTACACGTTGCTATAGAAACCACTGTAGTGCACTTGCCATGGTTTGAAATTTGAAGCTTTATCTTGACAATTCCTCAAGACCCAAGTACTGAAGTAGGCCCCACTCATATCCCAAAATGTCTCTCTTCAATCTGGCTCGCAACTCGTTTGGCCGTTTTTTTTTTTTCTCCAATGTGTAAGTGAATCTGAAATAGTTGTATTTGTGGTGACACCCCTACAGGGGGAAGTGGTACAATCTCCCCTCATATTTGGATTGTACCCCCCCTCCCACATAGGAAAATTTGACTTAGCCAAAAATACAAATTTATCATAGCTGCGTGGTGTTCCTCTAGAAAATTGTGTGTGTGCGTCCGATAAAAAAAAAGACACCAATATATTTCACAGCATATTTAAAATTCCTTGGATGCCCAAATGGTATTATACGACCTTATTAGCAATATTGAAACTACCTAACATGTGGAAAATATAAAAATCTTTTTTAAACGTTTGGCATATTTGTCTCAAAATAACTCCACAGGAGTATATCTTAAGTCATCACTCCCAGTGTCTTGTATGATGTTCAGTTTGACAGGATGACTCGGTTGCTAAGGAAATAAAACAAATTGTTTAGCCTTGCTTACCAATTCTTATGTTAATGACAATGCAATGGTTAAGTTATGAAGCTTTAAACCAAGAAACATGTGACAAGTGATGTCAATTCCTGTGAAGTATGAATACAGCTCAGAAATATCATTTTAGAGCAAACTTTGTTTATTTTTCATGGTTTCCATGGTTACCAAGAAAATTAATTCAATAAAAAAGTCCCTAATTTGGATTTAATCAACACTGTAATATCCTGGGTTGGTGAGCTGTCACAAATCCTCTGTTAGTTGACAGATGTAAATGATATGAAGAATATTATTTCAAATGGAAACAATATCCGTTTCTTTGGCAACTTATTTTGAAAAAATGGCAACACCTAGACACTTGTGTGAGGTATCTTCGGAAAGCTGAGACTTGTGGCTTTCAGCACATGTCAAAATATTTTCTAAAGTCACTCAATTCAGGTTGCTATGGCAAAAGAAAAGTGTAATTGTTATAATTTTGCATACTTTTGTGATGATTTAGCGGTTGCCATGGCAACAGAAAATGCCACATTTTGAAATTTTTTTGAGAATATTTTTTATCAAAGTAAATTCGACTCTTTTTCCAAAAAATTTTGAAATTTGACAAATGTGACATATTCTATGGCTGTAAGAAGTAAAATATTACATGTCATCAAGAATGGTGGCCATCTTGGACGCCATCTTGGATTTTACCCCAAAAATGGCCGCAAAAAAAATGACACCATATTTTTTCTGATTCTACTCCTTTTTAGCTTTAAAATGATGTATGGTGTCAAGCCCTATCATGAAAATCCCACGGGAGCCAAAAATGTTACATAAGGCACCACACTATGGGCTGTTCCTCATGGGTTTTCATGAGGATCACTGCCAAGTGTGGGATATTTTTCACTTCTATCTGGCTCAACCACTTCTGCTCATCGTATTTTCTTCATCTTACCCTCATTTTAAAGCTCTTCTCAAGCCCATTCCATCTGTCAATGTCTCAATGCCCAACACTTTTCCCTATTTGCCTAATTCTATACATTTCCATCAATCCACATTTCGTTTCAACAGATCTTTTCCTTTCCTTACCAGCCATGCCGTCAATTACAAGCTCAGGTGTAAGTACACTTGACTGTACCTTACACCAATACATATGGCAGTGCATTTTTAACTTCAATTCCTCTACCACCAATCTTTACTTATATTACAATTATTACTCAAATTCTATTTCAAATGGTCAGCATGCAACACGGGGCCAGATGCCCATGCAGGTAGAGGGGGGGGGGGGTTAATTATTCCCCATTATAGTCCTGCCCCAAATCATGGGTAAATCTAGTATATTAATATTTCTGAAAACAACTCAAAACACACTTGGTAGGCAGCTTTAAGCTGATGTCCAATTGTCCATAATAGGGCAAGGGTGGGTAATCCGGCCCCGGGGAAAATCTGACCCCAAAAGATTAAAAACAGCAGCAGATTAAAAACAGCTGCGAACAGACAAACAAGCAATCTAACTTTTTCTTTTGTGCAGGCATGGTTTAATCCTCATTCCTCAAGTTATGTTCCTCGCAGTATATAAATGCGGCTAATGCCTACAATTACTAAAAACCATCAAGGGGTCGGAATTGTCCTGAGAATTACAGGAACTAATAGCCTACCATAAATTTACATGAATGATTTGAAGCTCATTTAAAATATCAGTGCAACAGTCTCCTTCATTCCCTATTCTCCTAGCACTGGTATTACAAACAACATCATTAGCATCCATAGTTTGTATTCACCTGTATTGTAAATTCAGTGTAAAATCACCATTCAACTTAATTGTTCTTGTTTGGAAGGTTGCTTGCTGAATCCTGATCCATTTGTTGTTTTTGACCTAGTTCTTACCAACTGGGTCAGAAATGTTGTCCCTCAGAAATGTTTAGTGCAGAGGGCACCACTGTCAAACTCAGTTCCCCTATTGTTACCTTTCTGTACTAAAATCATTTTCTGCTTCTACTTCTAGCATACTTATTTAATGCTAAGAGGCCACATATACTGGCCTATGCAAGCATGGTGACCGCCGTATGAATCAGGTATGATGGATGAGTGATGCTAAGGCTGTGAGTCTGCTACATACTCTATTATTTTAGGGATGTGCAGGATACAACCCCCTCAGTTTTATTTTTGCACAGGTCTGATGGGACAGACCTAGTCAAGAGCTTTATAGCTCTTGGTACTATAGCTGCTGCTGTCCTTTGTTGAGTGAAGTTCCAGGAACGGGATTCGAACCCACATCCTCACAGGCCATTCGATTCAGAGTCAACTGCTATACCGATTAGGCCACGGGGGAACCAGCACTATCTACAGTAGATTCCAAGTAAACAACCTGCATCATGGTATTATAATTTGTGGTGTGTAACAGCGTACAAGATTCCAACTGTCTGAAATTTTCCGACAAACAGCAGACTCCTTAAAATCAAAATATTGAGATACATATATGCACAGTGAAACAACGAAAATTGGTTTATTTTTTCTCTCTTGAAATTTAATAATACTTCTTAAAAGATCCTATAGATACTTTTTTGAGAATAAAAAGAAACATCAGAAATTCAAGAGCAAGTCAACAAATATTCATTTATTAGCAACCCCGCAAAAAAACATATATATATTTAGCAGTCCTGCAGAAAATGTCATGAAACAATTGGTTTTCTTTTCTTTTCTCTTTGTAATTGTAACGAATTTAGTTTAATCTGAATTTCATTGTCTAAATATTTTAAGTATTTTAGTGAAAAACAAATAAAGTCAACAAAAACGATCACTTTGCAGTCCCGGAGAAACATTAATTTAGCAGTCCTGCAGAAATTGTCATTCGGAAGTACCGTAGAAAATAGCAGTCCTGCAGGCAACTGGTTGACCGCTTGCAGCACAGCCACATTGCAAAATAGCTGTGGATTTTAAATTAATGGTTCACAAATTGACTTATGACTGGTGATCTAGAAAATGGGCAATCAGATTGGGGAGCCAACCGTAACTTCGATGGCAGAGGTTGCAAGTATATGGATTGTTTGCGGCTGTTATTCTTACATGATCCTTCAAGTAAGCATGAGATTCCCCGGAGTCCATGGCATGTTTTTGTGTGGCCTTTCAGATCTTCATTGTGATCGAAACGCACATCGCAGAACCGACATTTACGTAAACCATCGTAAGCGTGAATTTTGAAGTGTTCTCCAAGTTTTCTGGCTTCAAAAAGCCACGATCACAAACGTCACAAGTGTGTACTTTGCCATAATGTTGTGCCATATGTTCATCTCGAATGTTTTGTTCATAAAGTCTATCTTGCAGATATCGCAAGTGTAAAAGTCCTTAGCCCGGCATGGATGAGTCATTTTCATGTGATTATCTAGCAATCTCTGTTCCTTAAATCTCTTATTACATATACCTACGAGACAAATGAAAACTCGATAATGTTTACTATATTGTTTATGTTTCTCTAATGCTTCACTTGAAGAGAAGGCCTTTCTGCAAAAGTCGCAAAGAAGGAACACAATCGATGCATGTGTGTGCTCTCTTAATATCGATTCACTCTCAAACTTCTTGTCGCACAAACTGCATTTAAAGCATTCAGAGGATGAAATCTCATCATGCTCATAGGCCTTCGCTTGGAGGTCTGGTTTTTCACTGGCTGCCTCACCATCTGATTCAACTTCGTTCTCAATTTTCACATCAGCGGCCATCTTGACACCTCGGCCAACATCACTTAGATGAACCTCCATTTCATTCCGTCTGTCTTTAATCTCCATGGTAACTGGTAGATCTTTTTCCAATTTGGCTGCTTCACCATCTGATTCAGCCCCATTCTCAATTTTCACATCGGCAGCCATCTTGATTTCTTTGCCAACATCAGTTTGTTGAACCTTTGTTTCTACGCTTCTATCCTGACTCTCCGTGGTGCCAGGGTGTTCTGGGGATTCCCTTTACATCCAGGCAATGCTTGTCCAGGGGCTTCCTCCTTAATGAATCCAGGAATCATCTGTTTAATTGTCCCAGGTAATGTGTGCTGACTGCTTCCAGGGATTGCTAGTATACTTCTCCAAGAGACTTGCTTGGGGCTTGCAGGAACTATCCCTGCACTACTTCCTTGGAAAGTGTACTTAATACTATCTGGGATAGCCGGTACAGTACCTCCACTGGGCCCGGGTAATTTTAGATTTGTTGCACTCGGAAGCTGAACAGGACCAAGAAATGGTCCAACATGACATCTTCCGTTAGTTTGGTGCAGCAACAAGAACTTTACTGCTCTAAACCGTTTGTGGCAATTTGGGCATGGATAACTTTCCTCCTTTGTCGGAGCTGCCTTTTTGTTCACAGTGCAAAATGTCGTCTTTTGCTTTCCCTTCATTCCCTTCATGCAATCATTCAGAACAACCACCGGATTCCTATGCTCTGAATTTATGTGGTCCGTTATGCTTTGCCTTAACCAATCCTTCATGGAGGTATTAGTTTGTAAGGGCCGATTCCTGCAAGGCGAACTGCTGTCAGGCATTTGTTTGGACGAGGAAGTTTTGCACTTGGAATTATTCCTGAGCAATGCATTGCTTGGCACGTTGTTGATTACCTTGCCAGGTAAACTTGAAAGACTCTTGCTTGGGAAATGTTTGATTGGCAAACTGGCATTTGGCGCACTCTTGCTTGGAAAATCATCGCTGCCAGAATGGTTAACGGGCATAGACACGATTGATGAAGATTGCCCTTTTTTCAAACGTCTATAAAGCGCACAAACACTCTTCATCTGTTGGTGCACGAACAGATCATCCCTCGTCTTGAAGTTAAATCCACACTTCTCACACGAGCAGGACTCCTGACCGCCCTCCGTAGATCCGCCCTGATCCTGAGAGGTATACTTGCCACAAGTAGTTTGATGCCCTTCAAGCCTGCTCTTGCCCCGAAAGCGAAATCCACATATACACCACAAATCCATTCCAGCCATTGAATATCCCTGATCTCTAAAGAAACACTTGCCACACGCATTTTCATGTTCTTTAAGATCATTTTGGGTCTTAAAACGCGATCCACATATACACCATAGAACAGTGCCATCAGTCGA